>JABJVT010000008.1:9533140-10045666 GCA_014170255.2 Drosophila triauraria
ACGGTCGAAATCGGATCTCGATAGGCTTAGCCGATAGTTAAGTGAGATATAGTATTTTTATGTTAGTCCGAAAATGTATGGATTTAGGCCCGGTTAATTATATGGCCATACTTGAGCGCCATGTAAGTAACCTGATTGAAAATGCGCTTTCATTGTCGCGCGGAAAGTAGGAGGACACACTGCGGTGAGCTCTACTTAGTTAGTTATAGTTACTTATGTGAGGTTAAGTTAACTATGTTGTATTTCAGAATAAAACGGTTGTCTTACCCACCATCGCGGGTTGTACCCTTGCTGAAATCGTCTCTTTTCGATTGGGCTACTATTGTGGGGCAGCTGTTAAAGGCAACTCCATATGACGCGACATTTATCTTTATTTTAAGGTGGCTTGTACCTGTTGTTGCCTTCATTAATCAACCCATGGTATTGATTGTGGTCATAATACTGTTGTTCACAATAATTAGGTTGTATTTCTTCGTATTAGTGCGCGTCTTGACATCTCAATTCGTCAATAGACATTTTGGTTTGCTCTCTGTCCGATGGTCTTAGTCGTTTGGTAATCGGAAAGTTAGTATTTTTAGATGTGGAGGGCTGTTGTTGTTGAGGGTATGTATTGACATTGTTGCATTTCGAGTTGGAATCGGCTGAAATGGACCGATAGGTTAGAGGCGATAGTCGGAGGAAATAGCGATAGGTAGGCTTCGAACTGGTGGCGCCACCTAAATGTCGAAAGGCAAGGGCAAGCGATCTTACCTCTCGCTCAGACATCGCTCTCGGAGGGTTGCCCTTGAACTTGGCCGTTGCACTGAGCGCTAAAAGAGTCCCGTAAGGTGGAACGCGGTCAGTGGAACGAGCAGATATAGGAAGGCAAAAGCTTTGGAGGAGAGGCAGTAGGAAAAGACAATGAGGAGCGGCAGACAGCCAATAAAAATTAGTTTTGCCGAAATTTAAGAAAAACGTGAGTTCAGGCAAAGACCAAGAAAATTGTAGTGAATTTAAAACAATTTTTGTGTTGTGTTTTCAGCGTGGCAGTGACGATCGGCACTGGCCACGGAGATTTTCTCTGAATTTCTGTGGATTTTATTTTGGATATATATATAAACTCACTGGAAATTTGGGAAAGCTGCGAGCCTCCGGTGCCGCCATTTTCATTGGATTTGTTGGAGTGGACCCGGACCTGCTAATCCTGACCAGCCAGTGTCAGTAGAGGACAACCGGTGAGCCTGTTCCGGTTGCAGAATTGCACCAAAATCCCAAATCCTACCGGCGACACGGCCGTGTGCTATTTTGTTGCCGCTTGGCAATTGCTGCCGTTTTATCCCGGCTGCCAGGGAATCCGCTCCGGATAGCCACGCTTCGCTCCGGTCCCATTTTTGGCCACAACTGGCGATACCGGCCGGGCTTTGCCGCCGCCGCTGGCCATCTGCTGTCGCCATCAATTTGTCGGTGTCCCGCCGGATATATACATGATGATTTCCTACAAATAGATATAAAACATTATTAGATTACATTTATGTGCATGTGTTTATTCTTGTCCACGTAGTCCCGTGAACCAGAGCCCGGTTTCCGCGCAACCCAGGCCTGAAAAAAGATAGAGATTAGTTGGGAAGAAGTTTAGTGATATAAATATTGCAATTTACCCACCCTAATTGTCCTTTTGGAGCTCCAGTAGGGACCGTAGGTGACCCAAAGAGGAATCTGGTAAGCCCAGCTTGTGGCTTTAGAATTTAAATAACTTCTCCCTTGCGTCGATCTCGCGGACTTGGCGCAAGCGCATTCCTGAGGTCGTGGTCCTACCTCGGCAGTGACCATTGCTGCTAAAGAAATGAAATGTTAATTAGATTTGTATCGTTTAAGTAAATTGAATTATATATCGCGAAATATGACCACTGAATAAAACTATTTACCTGGGGAGATGAGCCGGTCGCCAAACCGCCGGAATAGACTCCGGTCCGCCGGAGATGGGTGATGCCTCTTCAAATCCCAAGAGGCATCCATGGTTGGGTGGAGAGTAGTGGCGAGTCCATCGATGCCACCAATTTCTTCAGTTTAATGTCGTCCAAATTTATGTTGTTTTCGCTTGTTTACTTTTGTCGTTAGTGGTGGTCTAATTTATGTTAGTGTGACGTCACATGTAACCGATATATCGATTGTACGGACTGCGGGCATAGGGAGAACTCGGCCCTGGGATTCCGGAGCTAGCCGGCACTGCCCTCCGGAAAAAGCAGTTCCGTTACAATATGGCGCCCAATCAAAACAAATAGATAATCGGGACGACGACGTCCTTTTAAGGATGCCCTTGACGCGCAGCCTCCTAAAATCGGTGACTTGCGAGGCACGATTTTTTGCCTGCAATTGCATCCGGGAGTGGGAGACTGGCCGTCGAAGAGTATTTGTTTTTCCTTGACAGTAGTCAGGCGGGAGGCTTGTCTCTTAAGGGGACAATTGCTCCCGAGCACAGTGAGCAGTGGTTCACCAGAGGACCAGGAGGTGACATCCGCGCAGAGGACGACGGTTGCATCGGTCGAATCGTGCACTGAGCACGAAAATGAACCAACTGTGATAAACTGTGATATAGAGTATAGGATTTATTTATTAGTATTTATTAAAGTAGCTTAATTATTTGTTGTACATATTTTTGTTTTGGTAATTTTTTGTTTTTATGTAAAACTGTAGAGTAGAGGCAGATCCTTGGGTTTCCTAGATGTGTGTGGATTCTGTTTCATATCGGTGTAAACTTAAATGAGTGATCGTGACCCGTAGCTCGGCTGCGCTGCACGATCACCGCGATTTGAGCAAATATTTCGCATACATTGAAGGAAATCCTAAGGGATTCTGCAGAAGGCCGATGTCCTTAACTGGCGACTATCAGCTCAGCTGATAGTTAGTCCAGTTGACGCACGGCTGGAGTATGGACGGCAGGAAGCAAATTGTTTACGCAAGACGTCTGGCACGGAGTCCACCGGCGGTTGACCGGATTCATCTCCCTAAAAAAGATAGAAAAGGAAGTTAGTTTTTGTTATATTTGAAGTATTTGGCAGAGAGTAGGGTTTGTTTTTGTGTTTACTTAGACATATTTATTCTCGTGGGCATATTTATTTATTTATTACATATTTATTTATTTATTGCATATTTATTTATTTAGTAATTCATTATTTATATATCGCCACATATATATTTATTTATTGTTTAATTATTTATTTATTTATTGCATATTTAGGTGGGTCTTATTGTTACTTATTTATCATTGTTTATTTATTATTATCTTCGTGGTTTATTATTTTTATTTCGTTATTATCATTATTATTTATTTTCTGTTCGTTGAGTGTTAGGTGTTAGCTTTGTTCTAGGTGTTAGGACTATGTCGGAGGATAGAACCGTAGGTGATAGGCACGACTATCAGCTGCGATCTAGGGTATTTCAGCCGAGGAAGAGGAGATATTGTGGTCCACGGATGCAGAGGGCGCTGTAGGGCTCGAGCCGGCATCAGAAATGCTAAGGACGCCACCAAATACACGAGGGGGACGGCCGGAGACGGAGATCACCGGAACTTTGAGGAGATTGGCTCCACCGCAGAGCATCTGCTGCAAATGGACCCGGCCGAGAACGGTCCGGTTCCAGGAGCCTCCGAGGGACTCCACGATCCAGTCTGCGGTGAATCTCGCGCTGGCCCAGGCGGCGGAGACCCATCGAAAGGCGCAAGAGGCTGGAGTCGGCGAATCCTTGCGGGAGGAGATCCGAGTGGTTTCCTGGAAATGATGAAGCTGATGAACGAGGTGCTGAGACCAACGGGTCAGCAGCCACCGCAGCTACATCCGCCAGCAGCGAATCTGCCGGACCGGCAGCAGCGACCAGGAGGTTCAAATCCGCCGGGAGAGCGGCCACCACTGCCTTTTCCTGACAGTCGAGGAGCGATGCCAAGGGAAACGCAGCCACCTGGCAGGATCGGGAGCAGGGTGCCTCAATAGTCCCACCGAAGCCACCTAGGAGGAGAACATCTCGCCGGATTTGGAGAGCAGCAGTCGGGATGGTCGCCAGAGACAGCCAATACCCGCCGGAGTGACGGCGTTCGACACTGGCGAGTGGAGGATCGCCGAGCTGGCGAGTTCCGGACGAGTACCGGGTGTATGCCAACGTGGACTCGATGAGCAGCATGCCATACGCTCGCGTGGAGCGGTGGAACGTGTCCTTCGACGGGGATGAGCAGGGCAGTTCCGTGGAGGACTTTGTGTTCCGTCTGGAATACCTCCAGCGACAGACCCAGTGCCCATGGCAAAGTACTGCGGAACTTCCACGTACTTCTCCTCAGGAAGAGCGCGGGAGTGGTACTGGATCCACGTACGCCAGTCCCGGGTGGACAACTGGGCCCAGTTGCGGCGAGCGCTGATGGATCGGTTCCGGGGACACCAGACGGAGCACGACCGATGCATCAGCTCCTGCAGAGGAACAGCAGCCACAAAGAGCGTCGACGATTACGTGCACGCCATGCAGCAGCTTCACGCACGCCTAAAGAAGCCAATGCCCGAGCGGCAGTTGGTGAAGGTAATTAAAAAGGGCATGAGAGAGGAATCGCCAGATTCATTTACGCGATGGATCTGCTCACCGTGGACGAGTTGCGGCAGGAGAGCGCCGAGGTCGAGCGCAGCTTCGGTCGCAGGAGTCGGACGCAGCCCACACCGCCAACGCTACACCGGGATGGACAGGAACCGAGTCAGCGAGGCGTTCGTTCCGGAGCCAGAAGAAGATGTCCAGCGGGTGGAGGTGGATGAAGTCCGAGCGAGGCGGAACCCGTTCAGGACCGGCTGCTGGAACTGCGGAGCCATGGACCACGGGTTCCGAGACTGTGGGGCAGCGGAGCGGAAGATTTTCTGCTTTCGCTGTGGCCGACCGGACACCGTAGCTCCAAATGCCCGGATTGCGCGGAAAACGCTCGGCTGGGCGATCCCAGAGTGGGAGGAGTCGCCCAGAGGAATCCCACGAGGAGGTAATAGGTGCTAGGTATGTTAAATGTTAAGTGTCATAATCGTAACCATAGTTTAAGATACTTGCCCTATGAAGAAAGGATGCGCAGATATCTAGAGGCACGAAGCCGGATTTTCGATACCCACCAGCTATGCGGGATGCGGAAGGCTTCTCGGAAGGTCCAGAAGGCCGAGAGCGCTTCCAGAGGCGACAGGAAAACCGGAGGATGGTTGTCGCGGCGGTCAAACGCGGCGGGACTCGCGATCAAGACCCTTCGCCGACATCAGGATCCTGACCAAGCAACTGACAGGCCTTTTGGACACTGGAGCAAGTGTCAGTTTGCTTGGAAAAGGCGGCAGGGTTGTGGACTCGCTCGGGGTGCCGGTGGAAAAGTATTTTCCGTGTGAGCCCATAGTGTTCTACTGTGCCCGTACCTGGAACAGACGGCATACCTGGGAGTGGATTTTGGCAGGTTTTCGGTCTGGCTCCAACGGTGGTGGGTCACGCTGCTGCCCAAGAGTGAGCAAAGCTGAAGAAATTCACGCCAGGGAGATGGAACACTACGCCGAGCAGGAGGATGACGACGAGGAGAAGGCGGATCCCGAATCCTGGACGCTATCCGACGCTGAGAACCGTGAGCTGGAGGAGATCAGGAGAGGTTCCTCACCTTCGAGAGGGATGGCTTAGGAACCACCAGTTGGAGAAGCACACGATCGAGCTGGTTGGAAGGAGCCAAAGTCTTCAAGGATCGACCGTATCCGATGTCTCCGGCGAAGCAGAAGGTGGTCGAGGATGAGGTGGACAAGATGCTAGCGCTAGGAGTCATCGAGGAGAGCAAGAGTCCGTGGAGCAATCGGACGACGGTTGTCTAAACCTGGAAAAGATCGGTTCTGTTTAGATGCCCGTAAGCTGAACGATGTGACGGTGAAGGATGCTTACCCTTTGCCTAGTATCGACGGAATTCTGTCCAGGATCGACCAAACCCACTTCATTTCCAGTGTGGATCTGAAGTTTGCGTTCTGGCAGATCGAGTTGGACGAGAAGAGCAAAGAGTACACCGCCTTTACAGTCCCTGGTCGTCCGCTGTACCAGTTCAGGATGATGCCGTTCGGTCTCTGCAATGCTGCGCAGAGGTTGGTGAGACTCATGGACCGAGTAATCCCAGCCGAGATCCGATCGAACGTCTTCGTCTACTTGGACGATCTCCTGATTCTGGCACCGGACATCCAGACCCATTTCCGATACCTGCGGCGAGTTGCCGAGTGCCTAAGAGCAGCAGGATTAACAATAGGGTTAAGTAAGTCGAAGTTCTGCTTCAAGTCTTTGACTTACCTAGGCTTCATTGTGGGTGGAGGGCGTCTGCGGATGGATCCAGGACGAGTGGACGCAATTCGGCGGATGCCAGAGCCGAGGAACATTAAGGAAGTGAGAGCCTTCCTGGGAACCGCTGGATGGTACCGACGATTCGTGAGGAACTTCGCGACGTTGGCTGCCCGCTCACCGAAGCCCTCAAGAAGACGGGAAACACCAAGTTTTCCTTGAGTCCGGAGGCGCAGCTGGCGGTAGAGGCACTGAAGATGGCATTAACCACGGCACCCGTCTTGGTTCATGCCGATTTCAAGCGGCACTTCTTCGTCCAGTGCGACGCATCGCCCATCGGAGTTGGAGCCGTGTTATTCCAGCGAGACGACGAGGGGCAGGAGCAGCCGATAGCCTTTTTCTCGGCTAAGATGAATAAACATCAGGTGAATTACACCGTAACCGAGAAAGAGTGCCTCGCTGCTCTCCTGGCTATCCGGAAGTTCAGGCCGTACGTGGAAGGGATGCCGTTCACCTGCATCACAGATCACGCCAGCCTGAAATGGCTCATGTCTATGAAGGACCTCTCAGGACGCTTGGCCAGGTGGTCTCTACAGCTCAGGGTTCAACTTCAACATCGAGCACCGGAAGGCAGCGAGAACGTCGTGGCTGACACCCTCTCACGATGCGTTGAAGAGCTGGTAGTGGATCCGACGGAGTTGCTCGGCTTCGAGACCACGGAGTTCGCTGGAGAGGAGTACAAGGAGTTAGTACAAGAGATAGAGGAGAACTTGGAAAACTTACCCGATCTGATGGTCGAAGGAGGGCTCATCTTCAAGCGAATCTCCAGTCCAAACCTGGACGACGAGATGGAAGGCTCGAGTGGAAACTGTGGATTCCCAGAGTCTGACCCACAGCCTTATTGAGAGTGCCCACACGGATCCAACGGCAGCTCACGGCGGAATGGGAAAGACGCTTGAGATCCTGCGGCGGCAGTTCTACTGGCCTGCGATGGTGGTGCAGGTACGAGAGTTTGTCCGAAGGTGTGATGTATGCAAGGTCGAAGGCGCCTAACTACCGGATGATGGTCGGCATTGGGGAACGCGTGCAGACGGAACGACCGTTCCAAAAGTTGTACGTGGACTTCCTGGGCAAGTATCCGAGGTCCAGAAGGGACACGCCTGGATCTTCATCGTGGTGGACCATTCTCCAAGTACACGTTCCTGAAGGCCATGCGCGAGGCAACAGCCACGAACGTGGTGGACTTCCTCATCAACGAGGTGTTTTATAAGTTCGGGGTTCCGGAGACCGTGCACTCGGACAATGGTCGGCAGTTTACGTCGAGGATCTTCGAGGAGGCCATGGAGAGTTTGGGATCCAGCACATGAAGACGCCCATATACTCACCGCAGAGCAACGCAGCAGAACGAGTGAATCGAAGCGTGTTAGCAGCGATCCGTGGGTTCCTCGAGAACGATCATCGGGAGTGGGACACGTACCTCCCGGAAATCGAGGTGGCCATCCGCAATGCGATTCACTCGGCAACAGGAGAGGCGCCGTTCTTCACGGTGTTCGGACATCACATGTTCTTGAACGGGGCGAGCTACAAGCTGGCGAGGAAACTCAAGTCCCTGTGCGAGCATGAGTTGTCAGGGATGCCGACAGCCGACAAACTCCGGGTTGTACAGGACAAAGTGCGGAAGAACCTAGAGACGTCCTATGACCGCAGTCGCCAGCGTTACGACCAGAGGGCTCGGATGCTTCTTGCCAAGCCTGGACAGGAGGTGTACCGCCGGAACTTCGTCCTTAGCGACTTTGGTAAGGCATTCAATGCCAAGTTCGCCAGGAAGTTCCTGAAGGCCCGAGTAGTAAAAGCAGTAGGCAACAATGCGTACGAGCTGGAGGATCTGCAAGGGCGAAGTCTCGGCGTCTACCACGCGAAGGACATCCGAACGTGAGCTGCAATGAACGGGACACAAAGTAAACAAGCGCCGCACAACACCACGTCCATTATACTTCCCGGCAAGCGTGGGCCCCGCGTAGGGCACCTTGTGGAACTGCAGCGAAAGGCCAATGCCGGCAAAGTCCATTCGTCGATATCCAAATGCTCCAATGATGTCAGCGGGCCGTCTGGAGTCCTGTGGCGTCCCTCGAAATCCTTGGGTGTTGTTGCATTTCGAGTTGGAATCGGGTGAAATGGACCGATAGGTTAGAGGCGATAGTCGGAGGGGGGAAATAGCGATAGGTAGGCTTCGAACTGGTGGCGCCACCTAAATGTCGAAAGGCAAGGGCAAGCGATCTTACCTCTCGCTCAGACATCGCTCTCTCGGAGGGTTGCCCTTGAACTTGGCCGTTGCACTGAGCGCTAAAAGAGTCCCGTAAGGTGGAACGCGGTCAGTGGAACGAGCAGATATAGGAAGGCAAAAGCTTTGGAGGAGAGGCAGTAGGAAAAGACAATGAGGAGCGGCATACAGCCAATAAAGAAAATTAGTTTTGCCGAAATTTAAGAAAACGTGAGTTCAGGCAAAAGACCAAGAAAATTGTAGTGAATTTAAAACAATTTTTGTGTTGTGTTTTCAGCGTGGCAGTGACGATCGGCACTGGCCACGGAGATTTTCTCTGAATTTCTGTGGATTTTATTTTGGATATATATATAAACTCACTGGAAATTTGGGAAAGCTGCGAGGAACCTCCGGTGCCGCCATTTTCATTGGATTTGTTGGAGTGGACCCGGACCTGCTAATCCTGACCAGCCAGTGTCAGTAGAGGACAACCGGTGAGCCTGTTCCGGTTGCAGAATTGCACCAAAATCCCAAATCCTACCGGCGTCACGGCCGTGTGCTATTTTGTTGTGGCCGCTTGGCAATTGCTGCCGTTTTATCCCGGCTGCTGCCAGGGAATCCGCTCCGGATAGCCACGCTTCGCTCCGGTCCCATTTTTGGCCACAAACTGGCGATACCGGCCGGGCTTTGCCGCCGCCGCTGGCCATCTGCTGTCGCCATCAATTTGTCGGTGTCCCGCCGGATATATACATGATGATTTCCTACAAATAGATATAAAACATTATTAGATTACATTTATGTGCATGTGTTTATTCTTGTCCACGTAGTCCCGTGAACCAGAGCCCGGTTTCCGCGCAACCCAGGCCTGAAAAAAAGATAGAGATTAGTTGGGAAGAAGTTTAGTGATATAAATATTGCAATTTACCCACCCTAATTGTCCTTTTTGGAGCTCCAGTAGGGACCGTAGGTGACCCAAAGAGGGAATCTGGTAAGCCCAGCTTGTGGCTTTAGAATTTAAATAACTTCTCCCTTGCGTCGATCTCGCGGACTTGGCGCAAGCGCATTCCTGGCACAGGTCGTGGTCCTACCTCGGCGAAGTGACCATTGCTGCTAAAGAAATGAAATGTTAATTAGATTTGTATCTACGTTTAAGTAAATTGAATTATATATCGCGAAATATGACCACTGAATAAAACTATTTACCTGGGGGGAGATGAGCCGGTCGCCAAACCGCCCGGAATAGACTCCGGTCCGCCGGAGATGGGTGATGCCTCTTCAAATCCCAAGAGGCATCCATGGTTGGGTGGGAGAGTAGTGGCGAGTCCATCGATGCCACCAATTTCTTCAGTTTAATGTCGTCCAAATTTATGTTGTTTTCGCTTGTTTACTTTTTGTCGTTAGTGGTGGTCTAATTTATGTTAGTGTGACGTCACATGTAACCGATATATCGATTGTACGGACTGCGGGCATAGGGAGAACTCGGCCCTGGGATTCCGGAGCTAGCCGGCACTGCCCTCCGGGAAAAAGCAGTTCCGTTACAACATCTGCATGAAACCACTCACAACATACGTTTCATTGAATACATTCGAATGAAATGGAATGGAATGAGTGGAATGCAAGAAATGAAACGACGTTGTATGAGTATGCGTTCCCGTTTTGCTTCATAGCTTGGGACGTTGAACGAAATGAATGAGTAGGAATGAAGCGAAAAATGAAATGAATGTATTTGGCAATGCGTGTTATATTCGAATCATTCGAGTTGTTGTGTAGGAATTCGAATTTTCCGGGACCACTTGCAGTTCGCAAACAGACGCAACTGCAGACGCAAACATGGACACCTCAATAAAAGAAGCCGACGAAGTATCTGTATGTATTTGTAGTCCGCGTTATTTGTATTTTGTTCTTAATTTGATGTTTGGTGTACCTGCAGTTGCAACTCGAATCATTCGAATTCAGCGTCTCAGTTTTCAGAGTTCTCACTTCATTCCATTCGTTGTTCTTTCTCTATTCCTTGTGCGTCTGAGTCGTACGTAAGCGACTCAACTCATTCAATTCAGTTTGGCTTTGCTTCAAATTCACTCAACTCATTTTGAGCTTTGTGCATTCGAATGTGATTTTTTTGCCACTCATGCAGATGTCTAGTATGTATTTCCTTTAAAATATGCTGTTTGAGGATTTTGAATTTTATTGGAATGTTGTGGGAAAGGATTTTGTATAGCTTGGATAGCTTGGTTGTTAGGCATCTGCTGTGTATACGTGGGTCTAAATGATTGCGTGTGTTGAATAAAATTAGGTTGGAATGGTTGAGAATATTTTGGGTAACTTGGTCGATATTGGGTTTGGTTATTTGTATTGAATTTGTGTGGTTTAGAATTCTTATTAGGGTTTGAGTTTCTATTACGGTATTCTGAATTTTTATTTAATTCACAATTTATATGTTCTTCATATATTCCCTCATTTTGTGCAATAGTAACTAACGATCTTAAGTCTGTAATATTATGATGATCCAAAATAGTGAATAGTTGTATTGGTAATTTTCTGATCAATATTTTAATGGAATCTTTAATCGCCTGAACATAAATAAGAAAATCTGCTGGTTACCTTTCAGATGCAATTTCGAAATCAGTACTTGACGTCGTCATTCCGCTTCTTCGCAAAATTCCCTTAGATTTCCATTGTAAGGTGTCTCCTGAAGTTCTCCAGTAGTTTGTAGTTCGGTGTTTGGGGATTAAATTCTGCAATTAGTCTCGATCTAGGGTAGGCCAATCTTCAATGTTCGGAAGCCCCAATGATCGTGTTACGTGTCCGTCCATGTTTCTTTCGATGGCTCCAAGAAGAATCCTCTGTTATCGCACACCATTAGTTTGGTAGAGTGAAATAACATAGTCCACTCTGTTGACGAAGATGTAGAGAGTTTCTGGATCACCCTTAAATGGCGTGATATCTTTTAGCTGCCGACGAGCTTCAGCAAGGTTGTTGTCGCTTAGCGTAACGATTTGGGGTGCGGTGATAATTGGTTGTGCCATTGTTATAGTAAATTTTGTTGTTAAAAATTTTGTTTTAGTTTATTTTGATTTCACTTATTTAAGTGTTTGTTTAAATTAATTTTTCTTAAAATTTATATGTTGTTATTAACTGTTAGGTGCCTTTGGACTTATTGTTTTTTTCCACTTTTGTTGGACAACCGAATTGGAATTATAATCCAAGTTGAAGGGTTTTGAAATGTGTTGCGTAATTATTATTTGAGACCTGAATTATAAAATGTAATTTATTTTTCATTCGAGGTTCTTTTTTCGGATACTTTTGTATCCTACCGACTGCGCCAGTTAAATTTTTATATTTTATTGATTCGAACTAATGTCCCGTCAGTTGACTAAGGAAAACGCCAAGGGGAATAAATAAACGAAGAATTAAGTTTAAGTCTTTATTCGATTGATCTTAGCTTAAGACTAATTTCTTGTGACAAAAATTTTACTTGAGATGCCCTTTGTTTACATCAGGGGTGCTCAAAATTGCCTTACGGCAGTGCCCTTACCAGCACAAGCAAAGAAAACACACGCACACATGTATCGACGCCGTTTTATTGCTACAAAATGAACACTGAGAGAAAAAAGTTAAATTAAAACGAGAAAGAAAGCTAACTTCGGTAAACCGAAGTTTGTATACCCTGCAGTCTGCAATTAGATCATTGAAAATCAATCCATTTTGGTAATGTTGAAAAAATGTCAAATTACGTAAATTTTGTAAATTTTACATTTTACATATAGAATTTTACATTTTCATATAAATCGACCGATCCCTTCTATGGCAGCTATATGATATAGTTGTCCGATCTTAATGAAACTAAAACCGTAATTCTAGAACTATAAAAACGACTATATCTCGAAATTATAGAAATTTGTTGAAAACAGAGAAGTTAAAATTTTTTTTACATTAATTTCGCCATCATTTCTATGGCAGCTATAAGATATAGTGGTCCGATTTTGGTCCGTTGATGTCCGTTCCGACATATATACTGCGTGCTAAAGAAATAAGACTATGCTGAAAATTTCAGCCCGATAGCTCAAAACTGAGAGACTAGTTCGCGTAGAAACCGACAGACGGACAGACGGACAGACGGACAGACAGACGGACATGGCTAGATCGACTCAGCTGGTGATGCTGATCAAGAATATATATACTTTATGGGGTCGGAGATGCCTCCTTCACTGCGTTGCAAACATCATGACAAAATTATTATACCCTCTGCAAGGGTATAAAAGTGCACGCGTCGCTGCTCCACAATAAACTAAAATCAAACTTAAATCAAATTCTATCCAAAACGCAACAAAACTTTTTTGTCAGTGCAGAGCCGATAACAAGACAACAACACTTTGCATTGTGAGTTGAGGAGAAAAAAATTCAATTAAATTGTTATTGGCTTGGCTTGATACGAATAGCGACACAAAGAGGAACCGGCGTGTGCCCTAGGAAAGTATGGCGAGTGCCGCTCCGTATGCTAAGTGCCGAAACAAAAACAAATGTGCCCGCGTGCCATAGCATTGAGCATCCCTGGTTTACATTAATTTGAAGGCGAGCTCGCCCGCTTGGGATATTGATTGTACATAATAATTTGAGAGTAAGAGAGAGCGGAACTTAGTCATTGCAAGAATTGTTTATGTTATTGAGAAGCAGCATCGCCTGGTCCAGATGTGGATTGTTTACAATGGTTCAGGGTGGAATCGCCTACACTGCATATTATTAGTTTTTGGTACATAACTGAATATGTGAATATGTCACTATATATTGTAGCTATTTATATGTAGCGAAAAAACTGTTGCAGGATACAAAAAATATGCCCGTTGTTTCCGTGTTTCACCCCATATTAATCTGAAAGGAAGACTGCAACATATGGAGAATGCTTTCTGCACTCGCATAGAAATGTACTTGCTGGATGCGGCTTGGTCCAACTGGGGTGTCCCTATTTGTGAAGTGCATAAATATTAAAGAGCTGCACGGCCGCATTCAAAACGATTTATGAAACATTCAACTGCCAATGAGTTCTGTTCGCGCCAAGAGGGCGCTTATTTTCGAGAGTCAGTGTGAAGCGCAAGCGGCTTCCCAGAGCACTCGCACACTCTCTCTCCCTCTCTCTTCCTCTGGATTTTCATTCCGCAAGAGCTTTCCAAGCCGCTCTCCCCAACTTCTATTTATTGACATGTACTTAGTTCTAAGTTTACGAACAGCCGATGAAGGCGAATAAAGTTTATCCCCAAAATAATTCTGCCCAACCGATCTTATTTGCAGTGTTGCCAACTTTTCCTTGAAAAAAAAGCTGTTTTTGACGGGAAAAACGATCAAAATAAGCAAAATTAATTTTGAAAAAAGCTATTAAAAAAGCCAGTTTTCCAACAAGTTTATTTCTTGCTTCTAATTAACCGAGAAGAAGAAATTAGTCGTAGCTTTGTTATTATTGTTATTATTAATAAAATGTATATCATTTCATCAATACTTGCAGCTTTTTCCTGATTTTCATAAATTTTTTAAATATACGTAATAAATGCATATATACGTATATTATAAGACCTCGTCACAAACCGACCAAAGTCAGAAATTAGATATTTTACTTAAAAATAAGAGGATAAAGTAATCTTAAAAGTAACGATGTAACGATCCCTTCTAACGCTGTCTTAAGTCCTAGTATCGACAAAATCAGTAATAATTGTATAATTTTTTGAGCATACGTTTTGTTATGCGGGCATACAGAAAAAAAATTTAACAAAGATAAAAAGCCAGATTTCCCGCTGCCCGCTGTTTCTAAATATTTCTAGCAAATGGTCTTTAAAAAAGCCAGATTTGACGGGAAAAAAGCGACTCTGGCAACACTGCTTATCTGTCTACGTGGGATTTCGGGATTTCACCCTCGACCACTCTTATTTAGCGAATTATCCGCCCACTCCTCTTCATGGTCCATCGAGCAGGATATTCTTCCTGTTTGTTTCCGAATTCCAGCGATCAGCAGCGGGTTGGTTCCTAAATAAAAAGATAAGTACTAGTGTTCTTACTTTACGAAAAGAAATCACACAGATATTTCCGAAGACTAAATCCAAGTGTCTTATATCTGTGTGGTTTGCTAGAGTCCAAAGTCCGAAGTCAAATTTTCTTCGCCATCTTGCACATTCCGTTTGATTTTTGGACAAAGTTAAAATTTCCAAACAAAAAGAACAGTGACTGTGAAAATATACATACGCGCCCAGCCGCAGTGAAATTAAGAGTTCCGAAATTTCAAAAAACGTTCCGCCAAAAAACGGCTCAAACATTTTTTTCTCGTTCACTGTGTTCTTGCTGCCCAGTCGGACCTTGTAGAACGGGTTGTAAAAAAAAACGATTCTGAAACGGTTCTATATGCCGCCAATTCTAGCTCAAAAATCGCCAGAACTATGATATAATACATATTAGATGTATGCAATAATATGTGTTCTTTTGTTGGTTTATTAGAAGCGAAGAAATGAGTTATAAAATAAATATTATGTGCAACTTTCTCTTCTCTAAGAATGCATAAATATACGTTTTTATGGAAGTAAATTACCCGAGCGCTTCCCGAACAGTCGGCTTTTTTTTTATAGCTTCGGGTCCATGCAATCGTCGCTTCAATCCGAAACCAGCATTTGTTATTGTTTTTTATTTTCTTTCTCTGTCATATAAGTGCAAACGTCGCTTCTCTTAGAACGTATAAAGATGCACTATTTCGGAACCCAGCATTTGAAACGTAAATAAGAGAATAAAAAGAAAAGAAACTCACAAACAAATAAAAAGAAAAGAGAGTGAAAAAACACGCGGTTGGCTTTTGCGTTTTCTTTTGTTACTTGCTTTAGTTGCATTAAGAAGTTTGCTTGACGCAGTGGTGAAATTCATTTTAATAAGTATGCAAGGTAGGAAAACATATATATATTGTTAAAAAGATAATTCATTTTAGTTTCAGATATATTAAGAACATAAGGTATGCGATTGCCATAATAAAATAAATAATGTATTACTTTTATTTCAGAACTTGTATGTAAACATAAATATACAAAATATAATATTTATCATTTCAGATTTCGTCTATTTATAGGTCATAATATTATAATTTTTTTTTTTTCAGATAATATTTGCGTTTTATGGTGAATGTATATAATTTCCCATTTATTATTTTTATAACGTTATTTAATTATTGCATCAAAACACAATATTATTATTTTCAATATTATTGCAGGCTTTCTTCATTAATCACATTAAAAAATGTATTGAACAATTTAATTAACCTACATATAGAATAAATACATGTCAAAAGCAAGAAAATACACGCTTTTAAATCAATTTTTATTGTTGTTTTAATGATTATTAATACATTGTCACCGAACGGTTCCTTGTGTATGCTACAGATGGGTTCTTTAAGCCTTCCTTCATAACAGTTATATAACTGTTATCAATGGGTTATTTTGAAGCGGTTTTTTGAAAAGATACATTGCTACAGAACCGTTATTGATGTGTGCTGCAGATGGGTTATATAACGCATATTTTAGAAACTAAAGTTGGAAGCGAAACCCGAAGATTGTCGAAGTGTAATATACGTTATTTATATGTTGCGAAAGAATTGTTGCAGCATACAAAAAAAGAACAGTGGTTTCCTTGTTTCACCCCATATTAAACTGAAAGGAAGACTGCACGTATTGAGAATGCATTCTTTACTGTCAAAGAACGCATAGAAATGTGCTTGCTGGAAGCGACCAGGTCCGACTGGGTGGTGTTCAAGCGTACATACATATGTACATGAATATTTACACGTCGACATACATAAATATTACCATACAGTCCACTACCTAATACATACATCCAATAAAACAACAACAAATTATATATATGCAAAAATACAACAAGAAATTACAGTCCACATCTACCCACATATTATTAAATATAAACCACAGTTTTATTCCTAGAGTCGGCACAGAAAACGCCGGCTTAATAATTATATTAATTTGTTTACCTTCATACTCTTCTGCGTGGCTACAAACATACGTATATATATTTATATTTCCATTCACATACATACATCAGAGTCGTAAATTTGTTTGCCAATTCTTTCCGTCTTTCGTTTCCGCCTCTCGTTCTCTTCTCTTGTTTTGTTATCTCCGCTATGCACAAACATCCGAACGCATTAAAAACAAGAGCGGCGCAACAGTGCCGCTAAATAAAATTCCTCCACTACAAATAATACAAAACTATTCATTCCTAAATAAAAACAAAACAGTTCAGAAGATAACAAATAATTACAAGACAAATTTAAATAGCTAGATATATCATATTTAGCTAGTTTTTGTTATTTTGTTTCATTGTTTTAGCGTTTTTTTGGTTACAAATTCGCTAAAAATACAGTTTGTTCCGTTCCTTTTACTTATTTAATTCTTTTAACTTAATTCTCAAACTTTAAAAAGATCCCGTTACCAAAATAGTAGTCCGGAGTTTCATTCCACATATTCCAGTGTTCGATATCACACATTCCAGAGTTTCGATTCTGTTCGGATCTAATAGCAGTAGAGGGGTCGATCGACACCTTGCCAATCCTTCAGGCCAAATTTGACTACTGCTACTCAGTTTACGAGTCATGTGCAGCTCAACTCAACAAGCAAATTGAGCGAGCGACCTCTCAATCAGCACAATCCAACTCCTGCAAGTCTCAAAATTATACTCCAGCAGGTTGCCAGTTACCTCCGTGCGACACAGAAGTTTTCTCGGGCGATTATTTTCGCTGGCCCACGTTCCGTGACCTTTTCACAGCGGTCTATATAGTCAATCCAAGACTTACCGCTGTCGAGAAGTTATTCCACTTAAATGCCAAGACTAGTGGTGAAGCTAATTCCATAGTTTCCAATTCGCCACTCTCCAATGACGGGTTCCGCTCAGCCTGGAACAACTTAACTGAGCGTTTCGAAAACAAACGGTCGTTGGTGAACAACTCATTAAAAAGGTTATTCAATGTGCAATCCATCGCAATTGAACCTTCGGCAGCCTTGAAGGTGCTGCAGGAAACCATTCTGAGTTGTCTTACGTCCTTAGAAATGTCCGGCATGAATACTGAAAATTGGGACTGTCTTTTGGTTTATTTGTGCTTACGCTTTCATTGTGTGAGAAATTCATAAAAAATAAAACCCAGATTCCCAAGTGGCAAGAGCTCGATGCATTCCTGACTGAGCGCCATAGAACTCTAGAGGCTATAGATTTCATTCAACCTTCCAAGTTATGTCTCCGTCAGTTCCATCCTACAACCTCCAAGGTGTCCCCAAGAGTGCTGAAGTCCTTCAGTACGAAAGTGGTTCCGAAAACGGCACGCTGCGATTTGTATTCAAGAGAGAACCATCCAGTAAGAATCTGTCCACGCTTTCTACAAATGACGGTAGACGATCGTTTGTCCTACATCCAAAAGAAACAGTTGTGCTTGAATTGCTTTGCAAAAGACCATCCACTTCGGGATTGCACAAGCGCCCACAGCTGTTTCACTTGCCGAGGTCGGCATCACACTGTTGCATCCAAGCAACTCTTCGTCCGGTGCTACGACTCCTCCTTTTGATTCAAGGCCAGTATCCGCCTCCATCCAACGGATTTCCGCGTTCTGCACGCAAGTTTCCAAGCCTACAAATTCATCCAATTATTGGGTTCCGTACGACGCCATGAAATGCAGACGTTCCCGAGGTATTTTATCCTACCAATACCGAATCTGCCAAGGGAACCATCCTCTTCGGAAATGCCACCGTTTTCTGCAGCTAAGCGCTGAGAAACGGCTCCAGGCGGCCATTGATAAGAAGTACTGCGTCAATTGCTTGGCCCACCACCATTCCAAAGGATCTTGCCGCAGTGGTGACCGATGCCAATCGTGTGGACAGGATCACCACACTCTACCCCATCATGTCCCGCTTCACGGAGCCCAGAGCACTCGCACACTCTCTCTCCCTCTCTCTTCCTCTGGATTTTTAGTCCGCAAGAGCTTTTCAAGCCGCTCTCCCAAACTTCCATTTATTGACATGTACTTAGTTCTAAATTTGCGACCAGCCGATGAAGGCGAATAAAGTTTATTCCCAAAATAATTCTGCCCAACCGATCTTATTTGTCTACGTGGGCTTTTGGGATTTCACCCTCGACCACTCTTATTTAACGAATAATCCGCCCACTCCTCTTCAAGTTCAATGAATTCAGCTACAAAAATCAGAAGCAACCAACAGTCGAGCTTATCGTTTTTCGCGACTGCGACTGCCGACGACTTCTTAGAGTCGACAGTTGCTGCTGTTTCGACTTACGCTCACGATCGAAAGCAACAGCAAAGCGGAAACTTCTTCTTTATTTCGGAAGCAGAAGCAAAAGCACATGAAATGAAACTTACTGCAGTTTTTTAAACACTGATATGAATACTCAAAATTGCGCTCATATGAGAATACAGTGCGATGCGAACTCGATCAGCTGAATGCGTTTCGTTCAAATAGAGTCCAGCCGTGCAGCTCTCTAATACATACATATGTGTTATGTTTTCAAGAAACGCGCACAAACGCTTAAGCAGATCAGAGCTGCAAGCACTTTTATACATTTTTACATACATTTATACATGTTCATGTGTGAACAGTATCATCAATTGTCAGTTCATACCGACGTCATACTCTCGGCAGTTAGTACCGGCCTATGAAGCCCCTGTGTTCACTCACATCTGAGAAAAGTAACTTTGTTTGGCAAAATGAGCATGGAATAATCTGTAAACAAATCATTAATATTCTCACAAGCATACCAGTTTTGACAATATTCGATCCACAATTCCCTATTGAGTTGCATACGGATACGAGTGCCATGGTGATACGAGGTTATGGTGCTATACTCTTGCATCGCATTAAAAGTAAACCCTATGTAGTGGATTATTTCAGTCCTTGTGAGTCGAAGTACACATCGTATGAGTTGGAAACTCTTGCGGTTGTCAATGCTGTTTAACATTGTAGACGCTTTTAAGACGATACAGGTTTGTACTTTTTACTGATTGTAATTCACTGATCGCGTCCAGAAAAAAAAATTTAATTATCATCCAGAGTACACTGTTGGTGGGCACATTTACAGTCCTATGATTTTGGCATTGAGTACCAAGAAAGAAAGCGCATGGCCCACGTAGATTTTGTTTCAAAAAATCCTTTGCCTGACAAGAGTAAACAAATACAGAACATGGTTATTGAAAAGCGTGTAGAACTTATGACTATTACTGAAAGTTGGATTCAAGCAGAACAGCAGCGCGATCAGTGTAAGTACAATTAGAAAACTGAATGACGATGAATTATCGGTAGAATTGGCTACATCCTGTGAGATGAGGGCAAAATTTAAAGACTTTGTAAAACTCGTTGTAATATCGAGCTTTCAGGTGGTCAATGAGTGGTGGTTAATGAGTATATTTTGCATTTAGGCTCGGAAAAGATACTTGACAAGCTGTACGAGCATTATTGATTTGCAGGAATGTCAAAGTACATTCGAATATTTGTTGAGAACTGTATTACCTGCAGAGTGACGAAATCGGCGTCGGGAAAAGTTCAAGCTGAGTTAATTAAATAACAAAAATCAGTAAACACGTTGCATATTGACATCACAGAAAAATTAAGTGGCAAGAATGATCGTAAGGAGTACATCATATACTGGGTTTATACACAGACTTGAATACATGTATTCATACTGACAGATGAGAGGCAAGACCTGTAAAATTATTCAGCGTATATTAAACAGAGTTTAGCTTAAAGCGCCAACCCTTTTTTGGTTTAAGATGTATAATTCGACCTATATTAAACCCAATATATGTGGGATCTTGACCATAAAATAAATACAAACCAAAAATATTAAAATAAAATTAAGTCTTATAAAATGTAATTTAACAGGCAAATAATCAAATAAAATAGAAGAGGGCCAAATTCCTAAATTAAAAAATTATGGAATTGCTTATTGCTTCTCCTCTGCTCGTCCCTGACCAGTGGTCGCCTACTGGGATTCTTTTTTTAGTTGGCTGCCACTCCTAAATGCTGGTGCTTCGAAGCATACAAGGACTACAAGAAGGAGAAGTGTCAACGGGAATGGAAATGTAAGTGGCAACGGGAATGGACTGGGCAAGCAGCCGCCATTGGGTTCCGTGAAAAGCTCATGGAGAGAGGTCAGTCCCACCATGTCATCCGCGCGCGGTGACTTAAGCGCCAAGTTTGTGGCAGCAGCCGTCGTGGACGTGGATGTGCCCAACGATACGGCACGTCGCAGGTGTCCTACGACTACAATGCGGAGAGATCTAGCAGCAGCCAACTGGACGAGAAGAAGGAGTAGCAGACGAACGAGGCCAGACACACAAAGATGTCTTTCGGTCAACACTCCCTAGCGGGATCTCCAGCTGTGGCAGCAGCTGTAGGGCCAAGAGCAGATCGCTAGGAGCAGCTCAGCGGCATTGGGAGCTGGCCCCGCTACATTAAAAATCATAATCCAAGTAAATAAATAAATAATTTCTTCATTTTGCACGTATTTGTGGGTACGCGGCTTGTCGGGGTTTAATTTGAATTGTAAGAAAACACAGCTGACAGTATGGCCGTTTAGCCGTTTCGTATGGATTTTCGGTGAACGCCATGAAACGTGATCACACTAGAATTATGAAACCCTTTCACCTAGCTAAGGGTTTAGCGCTGGTGAGTATTAGGCTTAAGCTACGTACTCACCAGCGCTAAGATTTAGCAACCAAATAAGTGCGAGCGATACGTAAATACACTTTTTCGGCGCCTCTAAGCAAGGTCGGAGAGAAATACTAAGAAAAATACCAAAACTTACTAGAATGAACATCGCGTTAGGTCTTTGAAATCGGATGAACTGTAGCAAGGGTGGCGCGAGAGGAAGGAAATATTTGATAATACACTTGCGGAATGGAGACAGGCAATAGGAAACAAAGCCGTATTGCGGGCTTTTGCAATTTATTTATTTAGAATACAATTAAAGAAGATCGAATGTTGGATCTTGACTATTAAATAAATACAAAAAAAAAATAATTACAATAAATAAAGTCTTTAAAAATTTATTTTAACAGGGAAATAAGGAAATAAAATACAAAAGGGCCAAAATCCCAAATTAAAAAATTATGGACATGCTAATTGCTTCTTCTCTGCTCGTTCCAGACCAGTGCACTGCAGTGGTCGGGTATTGAGATTATTTTTTTAGTTGGCTGCCACCCCAAAATGCAGGTGCTTCAGATAATACAAGAACTAGAAGGAGAATAGGAGCAGCCCGTCCTCGGGAAGTGGCAACGAGAATGGTAATGACGCGGGATGACTGGGCAAGCAGCCGCCATCGCACAGTGGTTGGGCTTGTATGGAGACGCGGCCAAAAAAACTTCTAGTGGACATATCGTTATGAAATTAATACCAAAAATCTAAAAAAATATTTTAAGTATATAATAAAAAAATTGGTCATATAGGACGTCTATATCATATAGCTGCCATAGGAACAATCGGTTAAAAATCAGCATTTAGTATGAAAAACCTTTTTTGTTTTTTAAGGTATCTTAACCAATCTTTTAGATTATATGTTTGGAGCAGGTTTATATATCCTTACCAAATTTGGTTAAAATCAGAGAACTATATGTTATAGCTCCCATACAAAAAAACGGTGAAACTTTTAAAAAAATTGTTCTTTCCCAAGGCCTATATTTAATATTTGACCTGTAAATGAGAACGCTGGTGAAATCTTAGTCCCCAAAAGTAAAAACAATCACGAATTCATATAAAAAGTATTTTATTCATCTAGCAACAAATGCACACCGCTTAACAATTTTGTTTTTTTTTTGTGCATGACAGTTTTCTTTGCCCAGTTATGAAAGGGTCTGAGCTTAAGAGCAATCTATAAAATTATTATTATTATTATTACTATGGCCTTATTGCACCGCGACCAGATGTTAGGTCTTTTGTGCCGGCCTGTAGGATTAAGGTAGAGCCTCTATTCCTAGGCTTCTGATAAAGGAGAGCACTTTGGCGAGGTCTATCTCTTCCCAAATCCTGTAGGGGGATAAGTTCACCTCCTAGTTGTTGAAGTCGACGTCTGATTAGTGAGGGCATTCACATAGAACATGTTCTGATGTTTCTGGCTCCAGCTCACAGAATCTACATGTGTCGATTTCTGAAAGTTTTAATTTCTTAAGGTGATACCTTAGGTTGCAGTGACCTGTTAGGTAGCCTGTTAGAGTGCGAATCTCACTCTTTTTAGATTGATGATGCGTTTGGATCGCGACATCTGGGGACGAGGAATTGTTTGGCTTGTCTCAGCCCTGCACTGTCGGTCCAGTGACGACTTTTCCTCCCATTTCCTGACCAGTTCCTTTTGTGTCCTTTCGAAAGTCCACAGAATGGTTCAGGGCCGATTAGTGGTGTCATCGCCCGCGTTTTGCTAGGGAGTCTGCCACCTCGTTTCCTATATGGCCTTCATGCCCTGGCACCCAGCCCACCGTTAAGGTGTTTTGGAGGCAAGGGCGTTCAGCTGCTGGAAACAGTTTTCTACTAGTCTGGAGGTGATCGTAAGGATCTCAGCGCTATGAGCGCCGCCTGACTGTCAGAGAAGATGTAAATCCGTGCGCCTTGCATATTCCTGCGAAGGCATTCACGCGCACAGATTTCTATGGCGTGTATCTCTGCTTGGAAGATGGTTGGGGACTTTCCATGGCTATGGATTTGTTGAACCTTGGTCCGAAAATACCAGCCCCGGTGTCGCCGTTTTCCAATTTCGATCCGTCAGTGTACCACGTTTGTGATCCACTGGGCAGAGATATTGATTTTGTTGTCCAATCGTGTCTGGTGTACAGGACTACAGAGAAGTTTCTGTGGAAAACAAGTTTTGGTTTCTGCTCGTCAGTTATACGCAGAATGGGTTCGTTTATTAGGGGTTCGAGTACCCGTAGATGCCCAGTTAGATCACCACTTTTTATATCGGTGATGTTTTGGAGGCGAAGTGCCCCCAGGCAGGCCTCCTTTTTTTTTCTATAAAATCTATAAAATCTATAATCTATAAAATAAATCCCTATTTGTGTCAACTCGTGACATTTTCCTAGTATGATACTCTCTAAATTTTTGTATTTCTTTATTTTTGGATTCGACAGCTTCTTCAGATAACTCTCCTATCGAAACAAGCGCATAATTTATAATTTACGGACCGTGGACTAAAACTTTATGGACTGAAGGGGGAAGGTAATACCATGGGTATAATTTAATTAGCATTTTTGCGGTGTCAAGTGCAAGCTTCCATAAAATCTATTTTCGGTCGTCCACGGTCAGAACCTTTGGATGTGGATGGGGCACAGCTTAACTGAATTGTTTCCTTTTCCTTCAGCCAATCAGATTGACTTTGGAGAATTATAGCTTTCGTATGATTGTATTTTAACCAAAACGTAACAATCCTTTTACATATGTATCCAATTCGCTTTGCTAGTTCACTCATGTCAGCAATATAGCCGTTTTTTACGATGTTCGCTTCTAGGCCTTCAATCAAATATTTTTGTCTTTCTGCGACGCTTCCCTTTTCGCCGCACCATAAATTAAAAATATAAGATCGTGCAAACACACACTTATAAGAAGAACCTATTGATATTTAGTGCAAGGGAATATCAAACAAAATAAAACAGTTTGTTTTGGAAAGGTAAACACAAGCATGACACACGAAGACAGAGCAACAGCATAACAAGTAAATAAACGGCAAAACTGACCCTGAAAAAGTTTAGATGGTGTTAGTATTTTTTCGATATTAGGCACATTGGCAAATTCTGGCAGAAACTTTTTACACATTTGTTACCTTTGGAGACCGACAAACACATTGGTATATGAACAAATTGTGGAATTTTTTGGGATCACTACTAAAACTTCAGCTAAACATGAAAAAGACGTTCAAAATATAGGCAAAAAACATGTATTAGTTCACATTAATATAATAATAACAATAATTATTATTAATATATCAAATTATATCTTATTTTATAGAAAATACCTTCAACTTCAAAATCCATTACAAATAATTTTAATTTGAACACGTAAATAATGATCTGACCACTTCAAAGTTCGGTTTACTTGGGAAATATTCGAGATGCGCGCAGCTGCGCTTTACAAATGAGCAACTGTTCACATCTTCAATTCTATTTTTAAAAAATCCCGTTAGATTTCTAGAAAAATCTGGTTTGCCATGAAGAAGCTTGGACATTTTAGAGGCGATTTGTTTACTTTTTGTACATTTTTGCCGTTATCAGTTTTTTTTGTTTTTGGCCTATGGGAGCAACCACTGTGCATTGGGTTCTGTGGAGAGTTCATGGAGAGAGATCATGGTGGTCCCAAGGATCCGCGCGCAGCGACTTAAGCGCCAAGTTCGTAGCAGCAGCGGCACGCCGCAGGTGTCCTACGACTACAATGCGGAGAGATCCACCAGCAACCAACTGGACGAGGAGCAGGAGCAACAGACGAATGAGGCCGGCCATACAAAGATGTCTTTCGGTCAACACTCTCCAGTGCGATCTGTAGCAGCTCTCCAGCACTGGCAGTAGCAGCAGCCAGGAGCAGCTCGGCGGCATCGGGAGCTGGCCCCGCTGCATTGGAAATCATAATTCAACTTAATAAATAAATCATTTGTTCATTTTGCAGGTATTTGTGGCGTCCTCGGACTGACTGCGATTAATTTGAATTGTAAACAAATACCACTGACAGTATGGCCGTTTGGCGTTTCGTATGGATTTTCGGTGAACACCATAAGTCCTGGTCAAACTAGAGATATGAAAGCCTTTCAGCTAGTTAAAGCCTAGAACTAACATCAAGGAAAAAAAATCCATAAACGGAAAACTTCATATAAAAAAAAAGAACGAAAAGAGCAAGAAGAAGAATTTTGTGGTATTTCGTTTGGTCGGGTACTAAGATGAACGGAATTCCGTGAGCGAACCGGGTAAAACGGTTGGCAGAACACATTAATAAACAGCTGTGATTCCGTGAGCGCAATCTATCAATTGCATATATTTCGTAAGCAGCATGGTTGGGAAGGGGGAGGAGGAAATCGCTGCTCGGTTGGAGCGCTTCTCCAGCTGTGAGGATAATGTGGAATTGATAAAAGTCGTTAAGGCAAGCCCCATTATTTGAAATTTAGTACATAAATGACATTTTTTTGTTTTTTTATTGAGAATTTTATTGCACATTTTTTTATTGGCGGCGATGGCGTTGGCGCTACTATTATTTGCCTTCAACTCCATTACGGAACATTACATTAATAACACGCCCAATTAAATGCGTATAAATTAATTTCTCTTTATAAAGTTGGCTTACAAAACACAGCTGGAAATACAAGTCAGTGTGACCGATTTGGACCATTTTATTTGACTTCTTTGGTCTCTTTGGTTCCTCAACGAAATATATCATAATTTCGCTCACGGAATTCCGTAAGCGGTTTTCGTTGATCTTAGTACTAGGCTTAAGGGTTTAGCGCTAGTGAGTACTATGCTTTAGACCAAAAACGTACGGTTTCGTTTTTAAGCTTAGTACGCAGATGCTCGAACAGTTCGCAACCCCAAACAGATTTAATCTTTTTCAGTCGCCTCAGAAGTCTTCATCCCAGCCCCCGATCGTGACATCTCACCGTGCTCACCAAAGTCATAACCAAATATGACATCGAGGGAGCTATTTCCTTCCAGACCTTTATTTATGCAAATATTTTTTATATTACCTAAATCCCATATTATTGAATTTGCCTCTACCAATTAAATTACTAAAACTTTATCTCTTCTAAACTCTTGGACTTGGATTTTGTGTAAATTATTGTTCTTGGCGGGATCTTTATATTTGTAATGTGTGAAGAAACGGTAAGAGAGAGTGAGAGGCCAATAGTTGCGAACAGGTCTTTTTAATAAATTTTTTATTCTTTTCGTCACCCCGCTCTGGAAATACCAAAAGTCTTCCCTCGCGCCGGCTGGTATTTTTCTGGTATTTTGTTCGTTCATCTGCGTACCGGCCTTTAAAACAGGGCTTTCGAAAAGTGTTTCCCGACCATTGACCTCTGCGTTTGACAAATGCGTTTTTATACCCTTGCAGAGGGTATAATTATCTTGTCATGATGTTTGCAACGCAGTGAAGGAGGCATCTCCGACCCCATAAAGTATATATATTCTTGCTCAGCATCACCAGCTGAGTCGATCTAGCCATGTCCGTCTGTCTGTCCATCTGTCCGTCTGTCCGTCTGTCCGTCCGTCCGTCTCTCAGTTTTTGAGCTATCGGGCTGAAATTTTCAGCATAGTCTTATTTCTTTAGCACGCAGTATATATGTCGGAACGGCCAAAATCGGACCACTATATCTTATAGCTGCCATAGAAATGATGGCGAAATTTATGTAAAAAAAAATTTTAACTTCTCTGTTTTTCAACGAATTTCTATAAATTTCGAGATATACTCGTTTTTTATAGTTCTAGAATTACGGTTTTAGTTTCATTAAGATCGGACAACTATATCATATAGCTGCCATAGAAGGGATCGGTCGATTTTTATGAAAATGTAAAATTCTACATGTAAAATTTACAAAATTTACGTAATTTGACATTTTTTTTTCAACATTACCAAAATGGATTGATTTTCAATGATCTAATTGCAGACTGCAAGGGTATACAAACTTCGGTTTACCGAAGTTAGCTTTCTTTCTCGTTTTTTTTAAATTTTGTTTATCATAATAGCCACGCACACAATCCAGAAAGCTGAATAGCGGATCTAATAATGATGCGCAGACTAGTATATTCGATAATAGCATTATGACACTGCATTAAAAACTTCATTAATTGGCGTATTAATTAGAGGCTTGAAAGCAACCATAGGGTTTTGCCTAAGTGCGAGCAAGATGACTATACGGCACTTTCAATGAGAGATTAATACATTAATTGCTCATTTTTTGAAAAACTTATCGGCTTATCGAAAAAAATACCAGACAAAAAAATGAGTTCGATAGAATACACCGTCTGTAATTCATCAAATTGTATCTAAAAAGTATATTGATGTCTCATTAGACAAAACGGTCTCACAGAATATATTGGTTTTTGCTGAAGGCTTGGCAAAATTTTCAGCAAGCAAGATAAATAAACAAAATAAATAAGTTTTCGGCGGCATGGTTTTCTCGCCGTTAAATTTTGCAATTGTTATGAATTAACTAAATCTATGTACAAGAAAAGCTGTAAAAATGGTAAATGGTTTTCACATTAATTTCTGCAGAAGTATTTGCATGAGGATTCCAGAAATGAATAAATTGTGCACTGCGAATTCCGGCCATTGTTATTGTTTACCTTTTAAGTCAGTGTGACCGTAGTCGCATTACGAAAAACATCAAAACCAAAAAAGACACATAGTTGTCTCTTTCAAGGTTCTAATAAAGTAGCTAAATAATGAAAACTTGTGCCCGGTATCATAGCCATATAAAGGGAATCTCGAGTTCATTTTTGTTCTTTTCATCAAAGTCAAGGCAAGCGGCTCGTTGTTTGTGCTTTCATTCAATATTGATACGATTTCCGTCCGAATTACACAGGTCGACAAAAATTTACCTTTTTTTTGCCGTCGAATGAAAGCCATTGATTCTGATAGATCTGAACCGGTTCATTACTCGTCTGAAACTGAAAAGTTTCCATTACCCACCAATTTTGAGAAAATCGCGGTCAAAGTATCATGCACTGCTTGAATCGGCACTTTTCAAGGCTTAATAACTCCCAAACTTTACGTTATTCAACTTATTCAGCTTAAAAAGAGCTTTGCCCTTTCTACTTCAATATTAAACAAGAATATCCAATGGGAGACAAGAAGTGAAATGTAAATGTGATATAACTTCTTCTTCTATAATTATTCGTCCACAAATCAAATGTTAAGGCGAAGTGCTTCTGTCCTGATACGATCCTTGTTGCTTCTTTTAAAATGCATTCATATATGTACATCGTCTAAAGCTGTTGTTGACAAAGTTTTGAAGTGTGGAATGTCATCAGCAGATACCACTAACTTTATATTTACTTAGGCCCTGTTTCTACTACAGTTGCTTTTTCCAATTCTGCTTTTTCCCGAAAAAGCAGTTTTTCCCTGTTCGATAGTATCGATTATTTCAGTCATTTTCTGCCTATCGATGTGTGATTTTCCCCAACTATCACCACTAGCCAGCTGTTTTTTGAACAAATGAAATTGGCTGGCTTAATAAATATTGAACAAATTCATGATTTTATCCACGTTTTGTAAACTAATCAGCATTTAATACATATTTCGTTTAGCGGTCTGTGGATTAAACTATTGCACTTCTGGACGATCCTAGCTGGCGTACATGCTGCACTGGCGGCCACCGCCTCCTCCTTCTGCAGCTGCTCGGCTTTGTAAAACTCTACTTGGGCATTGCAATAGCTTGCAAGCTGACACCTTCAGATAGCTGAGCCCTGTGGACAGAAGGACGTTGGTGCGCAGCAGTGGCGTCAGCAGGGATCCTCTCACTTTTCTAAATTCGCTTCATGTTTTTAACGGAAGCGGAGGCGGAGTTTGGTCGGTGGCGGGGCGTATACCCAGATTTATCTTTCTCCTCCGGGGGCACGACCGCCTCCACTTACTCCCCTCCCTTTGGCAGGCCAGGTGATGTGAATTCGGGATCATAAGAGACTTGTTTAAGAAGAGACGGGTTGATGCGTCTGCATCCGAGTTGTGGCTTTAGTCTATGAGATTCCAGTGGACTGAAGTGGTTCCTGCAAGTTCCTCCAGTCAAGCGGCTGCCTGGCAGAATTATTGCAAATAGAAAATAATGTCTAGCTCATAAAATTATAATCTTAGTAAACATTGGTTTGAATTTTGAATTGAATTTAGTTTTCCGCCAAATCAAAACGTAAACAAAAAATACAGCTGTTGCCTTTCACGATAGTGCTAAAAAGCACTTTTTCCTAGTAGAAACACCTTTTCAGCTTTTCGTGATTTTCGTGCGATAGTTGGAAAAAGCAACGTAGTGGAAAAATACCCTTAAGAAATCTTTGATGCCATTGTGGCTAATTGTGTGAAATGGCAGCAGATCTCTAGCCATCCACAAAGTTAAATCACGTCCCAGCTCTTGGAGATTTAATTGGCATGGCGTTTTTAAAGAAATTTCGTAATGTCCCTCGTGCAGCCCATAAAGTACCCGGAGAATCGATATCGCGTAAATTGTGATAATTTTTGATAAATTTCCTGTCGAACAGCTCTATGAATATGACTTTACTTTAGCACTGAAATAATTATCATCTTATTTGGATTCTAATAAAGTTAAATTATGTATTACCATGAAAATATTGTAGTTTCGTCGTTTTTTTTCTGTTCTTCAAAAAACAGCTTACAAAAAACCTTGTCTTCTTTAATGCATTTGTTTTTATTTAAAACTAGCAAGTAGGGATGTCGGAAATATATCAAAATATCGATATATCGATATTTTTTCTCCTAAAAAAAATATTATCATCGCTATATTTTTTGGGCAAAAAAAGACGATTTTAGCGATATTTTTCTGTGATATTTCCGATTTTTTATGTTTGGTCACTCGGTGGACTGACGTTGAACGTGACAACGTCTTTAGAAAATACTGATGGAATGGTAGCATTTACTTAAGACGTTGTCACGTTCAACTATCGTCAGTAAGCCGACTTTACAGACAACAAATTTTTGAATACATTTTATGCTCAAGGAAAGAGCAAAATTTACTTAATTTAAGACCGAATAATTTTCAATTTAATACAATTAGTTTAACAACGAATCATTCTCAATTATTTGACACCGGGTAAAAAAGTTATGTAAAATTGAGAGAGGGAGGCTGTAAATGGCCAGTTTCTGGAGAGGATCAGGCAGTGCCGGCTGCAAATGGCCAGTTTCTGGAGAGGATCAGGCAGTGCCGGCTGTAAATGGCCAGTTTTAGGAGAGGATCAGGCAGTGCCGGCTGTAAATGGCCAGTTTCTGGAGAGGATCAGGCAGTGCCGGCTGCAAATGGCCAGTTTCTGGAGAGGATCAGGCAGTGCCGGCTGTAAATGGCCAGTTTCAGGAGAGGATCAGGCAGTGCCGGCTGCAAGTGGCCAGTTTCTGGAGAGGATCAGGCAGTGCCGCCTGCAAATGGCCAGTTTCTGGAGAGGATCAGGCAGTTCCGGCTGTAAATGGCCAGTTTTAGGAGAGGATCAGGCAGTGCCGGCTGTAAATGGCCAGTTTCTGGAGAGGATCAGGCAGTGCCGGCTGCAAATGGCCAGTTTTAGGAAAGGATCAGGGAGTGCCGGCTGTAAATGGCCAGTTTCTGGAAAGGACCAGGCAGTGGCCGGCTGTAAATGACCCAGTTTCTGAAGAGGATCAGGCAGTGCCGGCTGCAAATGGCCAGTTTCTGGAGAGGATTAGGGACTGCCGGCTGTAAATGGCCTGTTTCAGGAGAGGATCAGGCAGTGCCAGCTGCAAATGGCCTGTTTCAGGAGAGGATCAGGCAGTGCCGGCTGCAAATGGCCAGTTTCTGGAGAGGATCAGGCAGTGCCGGCTGTAAATGGCCAGTTTCAGGAGAGGATCAGCCAGTGCAGGCTGCAAGTGGCCAGTTTCTGGAGAGGATCAGGCAGTGCCGCCTGCAAATGGCCAGTTTTAGGAGAAGATCAGGCAGTGCCGGATGCAAATGGCCAGTTTCTGGAGAGGATCAGGCAGTGCCGGCTGTAAATGGCCAGTTTCAGGAGAGGATCAGGCAGTGCCGGCTGCAAGTGGCCAGTTTCTGGAGAGGATCAGGCAGTGCCGCCTGCAAATGGCCAGTTTCTGGAGAGGATCAGGGAGTGCCGGCTGTAAATGGCCAGTTTCTGGAAAGGACCAGGCAGTGGCCGGCTGTACATGACCCAGTTTCTGAAGAGGATCAGGCAGTGCCGGCTGCAAATGGCCAGTTTCTGGAGAGGATTAGGGAGTGCCGGCTGTAAATGGCCTGTTTCAGGAGAGGATCAGGCAGTGCCGGCTGCAAATGGCCTGTTTCAGGAGAGGATCAGGCAGTGCTGGCTGCAAATGGCCAGTTTTAGGAGAAGATCAGGCAGTGCCGGATGCAAATGGCCAGTTTCTGGAGAGGATCAGGCAGTGCCGGCTGTAAATGGTCAGTTTCTGGAGAGGATCAGGCAGTGCCGGCTGTAAATGGTCAGTTTCTGGAGAGGATCAGGCAGTGCCGGCTGTAAATGGCCAGTTTTGGAGAGGATCAGGCAGTGCCGGCTGTAAATGGTCAGTTTCTGGAGAGGATCAGGAGTGCCGGCTGTAAATGGCCAGTTTCTGGAAAGGACCAGGCAGTGGCCGGCTGTAAATGACCCAGTTTCTGAAGAGGATCAGGCAGTGCCGGCTGCAAATGGCCAGTTTCTGGAGAGGATCAGGCAGTGCCGGCTGCAAATGGCCAGTTTCTGGAGAGGATCAGGCAGTGCCGGCTGTAAATGGTCAGTTTCTGGAGAGGATCAGGCAGTGCCGGCTGCAAATGGCCAGTTTTTGGAGAGGATCAGGCAGTGCAGGCTGTAAATGGCCAGTTTCTGGAGAGGATTAGGAAGTGCCGGCTGTTTGTTGATATGTTAAGTTAAATGGATATAAATATTATAGAAAGTCTATAAAAGCCAACTTACATTTTTTCGAAAACACAATTGCTGTGACTGGTACTCGAACCCGCGATCGTTGGATTAAGACTCGAACACTCTAGCCTCTGCACCACGCATGCAAACCAGAGGGCGACGTCAAAGACTGAAATACACACATACGCGTGCGTCAGTGCTCGAGCTATAAATAGACAAAGCGGGAGAGCAGAGCGATACGGAGAAACACCGTCGCAAAACGGGCGGTGAGAGCGAGACGGAGAAACACCGCTTTGCCCTTGCGGTTGCCAGAAGAGTGCAAAGCATTAAATTTTAACCACTCTCTCTCATTCTCTCTCTTCTCTGCTGCTGCTGCTCACGTCACGTTTGCTCTGCCTGTGTCGCGGCAGAGGTAACGACGTATGAGTCATCCATTTTCGAGCGTGCAGCCAACCTGCTCTATCGATTTATAAGACGTTATCACGTCAAAAAAGCTTTGGCGCCGAGAAAAATATCGATATTTTGATATATTTCCGACATCCCTAGGATACACTGAGAGAAATTTTATTGAGACGAATAAAGTAGTTAGCATTTTTGGTGAAGATAGCCCTAACTAACCTCTTAGATCGCACGCTCGTAAGGTACCCGTCATATGCAGACCCACGTGCGTTAGTTCGACCTGAACGAAGCCGACGAAGCCGACGCCGGATATATAACAGCGTGACCCATCGTCGAAGGCGGACAGTCGGTCGTGAGAGCTCAAGCTGTCAACATCGTGCAAGACCAGCAAGGTTAAAATATTCTCATCGTCGAGAACATCGTGCAAGCCAAGCGTGCAAATTTTTTTCTTCCTCGTCGCAGAGAACCCAAACCGTGAACATTGGGCAAGCTAAGAAAAAAATTCTTCCAGCCCTGACAACTAAAATCGTGAACCACGTGCAGCGCGCAGGCAAGATAAAATAAAACTGACTGAATAAAAATTTGACATTCGGTCCCAGGATTTTGAACAGTAATCATCGTCGTGGACCGTGACCATCGAAACGATTTCGAAAGATTTCGCTTTACCATCGAGAATTTAAACTGAAAACGGGTCAACTAGCAGTGGATCTGTCGAGTTGCACCAGCGGCTTGTCGAGTTTTCGAGGAGGAAGGAACTGTCACCGGAAACACAGGCGCAGTTGACGAAAATGGAAACGGCGTACGGGAACGCCGTTACTACCGACCAAAAGTCGCCCCTTACCGTCGTGGTCGACTAACGGAATGAAGGAGGACCTGGTGACTGTACGAGCAACACTCTTCAGCTAGCCAGGACCACTGCTGCTCCTAATTTGACAGCGCTACTACAAACCGACGAACGCCGCGGGACACAGGCGCAGCCTGAGGGCATCTCCTGCGTCGTATTGGTAGACAAAATGGCCCGATGGGGACTTCCTTTTGATGGTTCCGGCGACCCATTGCGGTTTATGGAGCACATCGAGGAGAGGGCAGCCACATATCAAGTCGATCTACGGGCCCAAGCGATGCCGGTGCTACTGCTCGGAAGGGCGGAGAGCTGGTTCCGAACAAGCAGACTTCAGGGCGCGATGGAAAACTTTTAAGAAGGAGTTCCTCGAGTTTTTCTTACCCCTGCAATACTTCCAAAGGCTGGAGAATCAGATCCGGACACATACACAAGGACCAGGTGAGCTGTTTAAATTCTATTTGGTCGATCTCCGCATACTCATGCAACGGGTGGGATATACCATGACCCAAGAATTAAAACTCGCTTACCAAAATATGTTGCCCGAGTACAAACTGGATACTCAACTCCAGGATTTTCGAACACTTGCCTCCGAGATCATAAGAGGCCGGGGAGATTGGAATCAGACAAGTATTCAGGATCGCGAGGGATTCAACCCTTCACATCGAGGAACTCATGGTGCCCCGATGAGTGCGCGGGTATACTCAAACCAGGAAGTGCCGACTGGAAGAAGCACCGAAATACAACATGGAACGAACCATCATGCCGGAATCAGAGGCAGAGAAAACGGCCATTTTCAACGGGAGTGACGACAGCCTCAAGTGTTATTCTGCTGGGACTGGGGCAGACGAGGCCTTCGCACCATGGAATGCTGCCGGAGACAGGGAAACGGCTACGGGCCTCGAGCACGCGGGGACCGCCCGAGGAACCCGAGAGATTCCCTAAGTCAGTAAGTCAAGTTTTAAAGTTAGAGCAGGGCAGGATCCAGGCACAGGACCGCATCAAAGGAAAACCGTTTAGGGCCACCCTGGATACTGGAGCCACGCGGAGTTTCATTAGCGAACAACGCAGCTGAGATCGGTCGTAGAAGAGATTGGCGAGAGATTCGCACCCGAATTCGATTGGCCGATGGATCCCACCGTGATCTTACGAGGGGCCTGGTAGTAACCATTCACCTGGGTCACCAACAGTATAGCTGTTCTTGCTAGTGATGCCCACTGTACTCGATGATCTCCTGCTAGAAATAGATTTCCTCTGTGGCATCAAGGCCACCTTTAGCTGCGGAGAAGAATTACTATAACTGGACTCGAGGGCTGAACTAACCAACGGCCTGCGAAGTGACGAGGAAACCATGGAAATTTCAGCGAATGACGACGCACCGAACGAGGAGGGCGTGGCTGCTCCTCCTGGAACCTGGCGAAGCGACGAGGAAAACATGGAACTTTTAGCGAAGGACGACGCACCGAACGAGGAGTGCGTGGCTGCTCCTTCTGGAACCTGGCGAAGCCACGAGGAAACCATGGGAATTTCAGCGAGGCTTATTCTTCCGGAATATCTAGGAGCAACGAGGACACCATGGAGACACCCACAGTAAGCCCGAGACGACAGCATCGCTCTAGACGGACCCGAAACCACCACTAAGACCCGACAGCAAGGGAGGCCCAACCTAGTTGGACTTCGGCCCTGCCCAGAGAAAACAAGACGGCCCACCAGCAGAACCCTTTCCGGCAACGTCCAGGACTAACTCCATCTCGATTGACCAGGAGGGTCCGATTTCGGACCCAGTTGTTGAAAACGTACACAGGTCTTCCAATCAGTTTGACCAATCACCATCGACGGACTTTCGGTGCGAGGAAAGTCTGGTCATCATCGACACCAACCCGGGCTTGACAACTGCGCCAGAAATAGTGGATCAGAGGGTGAGTGTTTTTCTGCAGCCCGAACTAGACAAATTCGACCATCTGAAGCGCACATCTAATATCGCGGAACATCACAGCATTTGGAGGGATGACAAACCCATCAAGCAGCGATATTACCTGAAAAATCCAGCACTGCAAGCAGTTATTGATAAACAAGTTAACGAGCTATTGCGTGATGGACGGATCGAACAGTCAAAGAGCCCACAAAGCGCGCCCATAGTGCTGGTCGGCAAGAAGACAGGTGATATCCGTATGTGCGTAGACTATCGGCAACTAAATGCGCGATTCATACCCGATGCTACCCACTACCCAGAATCCATCATATTCTGGAACGTTTACGAAACGCGCGGCTTATCTCAAAGCTCAATCTTAAGAGTGGATACTGGCAAATCCTGGTTGCACCCGGCAGTCCAAATATACCGCTTTTACCGTGCCGGGACGAGGCCTCTTCCATTGGAAGGTGATGCCATTCGGGTTACATTCGGCTGACGCGACGTTTCAAAGAGCTCTCGATAGTGTCATAGGTCCGGAGATGGACCCTTCTGCATTCGCGTATTTAGTCAACTTTTTTTGATTTTTGATGACGCTGGGTGCGGAAAAAATGTAAAACCATGGCAAATGAAAGCACAAAAAATTTCAGCTCGAAAGGATAATATTTACTATCCCCGCAACGTCCTTGAAATTTCGAAATTTTCATGATTATATGCAAATTTGCTCGTAGCTTTGCACGGCGACCTAAAGATCGGTAGGGCAAAATTTAAACTTTAAAAGGTATAAAATGAGTCCTTAAATACTCTGGAAGCGATTGGTCCAACCAAGATTTATATCAAAGTTTAAAAAATTTGGTTGAAAAACGTGGTTTCGGACGCCCTGTCACGCCAACCTTTGGATACGTCGCGACAAGCCGACGTGGAGCCATTCCAGTGCAAGTGGATCCGCAAGATGACACTTCGGGTGACCCAAAAACCTGAGAAAGGGAGGGAGGGCATCTGTACCGAATGACGGGACATTCACTAAGTGGGTAGAATTGGTCCCGCTTCGGAAAGCAACCACATCCCATTTAGAGCTATAATTTCGAGACAGAATTTTGAGCCGCTTTGGTGTTCCCCAGACCTTCGTATGCGAAAAAGGGACACAGTTCACAAGTCGGTCTTTTAAAACATTCTTTAAAAGCCTTGGAATGGAACTTCAACACGCCTCAACAGAACACAACGAAGAGGGCAAACAGGACCATAAAAACAATGCTGGCCTTGAACTTGAATGGAGCAGAGCAAAACACTTGTGATGAGCTGCTGCCCGAACTTTCGTTAGCAGGGACCGTAATCATTATAAGTTTTAAAATAAAACGTACATACTAATGATTAAATTTTGAATTTTTACTTTTAAATTACACAGGTCGACAAAAATCGACCTTTTTTTTTGCCGGCGAATGAGAGCCATTGATTCTGATAGATCTGAACCGGTACGTTACTAGTCCGAAACTGAAAAGTTTCCATCACCCATCAATTTTGAGAAAATCGCGGTCAAAGTATCCTGCACTGCTTGAATCGTCACTTTTCAAGGCTTAATAACTCCCGAACCTTACGTTGCCCAGAGCGGGTATTCAGCTTAAAAGGAGCTTTGGCCTTTCTACTTTAATATTAAACAAGAATATCCAATGGGAGACCTCTCGTTCTTAAGTAATAATGCATTTTACAAACTTAAATTTGTCACAACTTTTTGCTATTTTGTAGCCCTGATATTTCGAACATTTTTGTTAGAGACTGCTTTGGGTTCGGAACATTGATGTTTCTTCAAACTTTCCAGGAATTAATTGTTATTAAGTTGAATACTTTAAGAATAAATTCATCTTTGTATGTAAATATGATAATCAAAAATGTCCAGAGAATGTGTTGTCGGCCCACAAAACGTTTGTTTTGTGTGCCTAAATTATAATCCCAAACCAATGTTTCTAACCAAAGCCAAGACTCTAACCAAATTTGTTAAGTTTCAGGGCTACAACATTGTAACGAGCTGATTTCTTGGGTTAGCTCGCAACGATTGTGTGCGGCTAGCTCAGCCGAGATCGTGTGCTCGTCCCACCAAATTTATAATATGCGTGATTGCCCGCCCAGAGAGAACGCTTTCGGGTTGATTTGATAATACGGCCTTTATTGCACTTTAATTTCGTTGTTCACACAAATTCTGCTGCGTCCTGCTCCTTACGGGTGCGGCTGCACGCCTTCCTCGCCGATCGCCTGGTTGCCTTGCTGCCGAAGCTAGCAGGGTGTATCGCCCAGCCGAAGCCTAGCCACCCCGAACGCCCACTTCGCGACCTCACTGCAAAGCTAGCAGAGTGTATCGCCCAGCCGAAGCCTAGCCACTCCGAACGCCCACTTTGCAGCTTCAAGTACCGAGCTAGCAGGATGTATCGCCCGGCAAAGCCTAGCCACCCTTATCGCCCGCTCGGCACCTTGGCCTGGGATATCGTCGACATGGTGTATCGCCCGGCAAAGCCTAGCCACGCGCGCAACTCCCACAACTTGCCTCCACTCGACCGTTGATTCTTCCCGTTGGTCCTCGCCGTAGGACCTCGCTGTTCCTTCAGCTGTAGAGTCCTTGACTCCTTTCGCAATCTCTGCACGCGACTGATCTCAGCTTTGTGGCCTCAGTCTGAAGAGCTTGCCACTTCAAGCTCCCAAACGTCTTGACTTTGCAATCTTGATCGGACTCGCGGACTGGGTTTAACTTTCTCCGTTTACGCACTCGCTCTAACTCTCGCACACGTACTGGGTGCTGTGCGCAGGCGTCCTCTGCCTTTTATAGGCTCCGCCTGTGCCGTTATCCTGGCCGGCGTCGGTCACGCCACCAGGTCCAAAGTCCGGTGCACATCGCGTGACCGGGTCCAAAGTTCTCCCGAGTCCCGCTATTTTAGCGGCGTCTCCTCTTTGCCGGCCAAAGTCCACGGCCGGCGATCACGCCACTGAGTCCAAGGTCCGCCAGAGTCCCGCTATCCTAGCAGCGTCTCTTTTTGGCGGCCTCGCAACTCCCTGCCCCTCTCCTCTGCTGCTGCTGCCGCTGTTAATAACAGCGCTGCTGCGTTTAGCAGTGCGCATCTCCTGCACGCTGCTCTGTGGGGAGTTTCAACACAACTCTTCACACTCTCCCCTTTCTTCGGAAACGCAAAAGACTGCTACTTCCTTCGGGGATCGGTCTCTATACTCGCCTTAGCACATTTTAAAACTCCCGCTTTCCTCCGCGGTTTATTTTCTGTTGTGCTGGTATTTAAATACCATTTTTCTCCTGGTCACACTGATATCGATCATTTCTGGTATTTTCTAGTGCCCGAAGTTGTCCAACACTGAAAATACCAGATTTGAGTGTGCCCATCGCGGAAGATCGCTATCGATAGTCCGCTATCGATATCTTCATACCGATCTGTGCCTTTTTGCCATCACTGCCAGCCCGTGAATTTGCAGTTTTCGAGTAAGTGTTTTTTTTCCAATTTTCCTTACAACTCCGAGTGTTCATTAGCCCTTTCTATTGCAGGCTCCATCCACGGCATGCCCCTGACCTCTGGCTGGCCGCCCCTGGGCCCCGGCCTCCAGAGTTTCTTCGCCCGCCGCGTCGCCTCGTCTCCGCAGCCCCCTTCGGCCTTTGACCCGGCTGCCATTCGAAATGGACCAATGCGTGTGTGTGTGTTTTTTTTTTTTATGTGCGTTTATTCGTGTGTTTATTTACTTTCGGGACACCCTTGCTACTCCTCCGGCCACCTTGATCCGGTATCGCCGGCCTTCCGCGACGACCAGCTTCGACCAGCGGTCCTTGCGGTCCCTTCGCTGCTGCCGGCGCGCCTCGGTCGTGACTTCTTCCGGCCACTCGGACTCTGGCACCGGCGTCCACGGCTCCTGCTCCGGCCATGAGATCTGCCTTCCCAGCGTGGGCCTCTCTTTCGCTGCTCCAGCCTCCGGGCACGAAGTCTGCCGCTGCAGGGCCCTCTCTCGCGGGTGCGTGGCCGGCGCGGACCCGTCCGACGGCCCTTCCTCATCTCCTGCCGGCTTGGAGGGTCGTGGCAGTCCCAGCTGCTCCCACCCTGGGGGCAGCTCGATCCACCCCCCCGGTGGCGCCGCCTCGTCCGGACGCTCTGCCGGCCACATCCAGACCACCGCCTGCTGATGGTAACGGTACCCATCTTTCGCCACTACCGTGCGCATCCTATTCAGGGCGCGATACGGCAGAGCTGCCGGTGGCGGGGATGGTGGCGGTGGTGGCTTGGCGACTGTGGGCGGCGGCGTCGGTGGTAGTGGTGGTGCCGGCTTCGGTGGCGGCGGCGTCGACGGAATCGGTGGTGTCGGCTTCGGTGGTGGCGGCAGCGGCGGAATCGGTGGTGTCGGCCTCGGTGGTGGCGGCAGCGGCGTCGACGGGATCGGTGGCGTCGGCTTCGGTGGTGGCGGCAGCGGCGTCGACGGGATCGGTGGCGTCGTGGGTTCCGGCGTGGACCATAGCCGGGCCTCCTCTTCCTCGGCCTCCTCCAACCGCCGGTCCCATATCTCGAGCGCGGCCTGGCGCATGAGATACGCCCTGGTCCGCGTCCTCTTCTCGTCACTTGGATCTGTCTCCTCGTCATCCGACACTGTCGGGGTGACGTCCGAGCCATCATCCTCCTCTCGGGGTCCCGGAGGTGCCTCCCTCGGGCCATCGCTCGGTGCCTCATCCTCCGAAGAGCTCAGCTCGACGACCTCCGCCGGGTCGTCTCCGGCCTCCCATACCTCGTCCGGCAGCTCCACATCGGAGACCTCCTCGCAGCTGCTGGCCGCGGGCGAGGGAGACGGCGACACCAGCGGGGACGCCAGTAGCTGGAGGGCGGGATCGGAATCCCGGCGCCTCCACTTCGCCCCTGGCTGTTGCTGGTGCCGTCGGGTCCTCTTTGCCGGCGCGGCCACCTCGTGTGCACGTATGTTTCCTCCCATGTCGAAAATCTAAAAGGCCGCCTCTTCGCCGTTCTCCTTCGACGAAACCTCGGCTCTCGTCGAGGTCCGCGCGTGCTAACGGTACCCTTCCGATAACGGGATCCTTCCACGTTTCTCTCTCCGTTACCGCTCCGTGCCGTGTGCTTGTGGGTGCGTGTGCTCTTCGGCGGCCATCTTGCTTTCCCTTCGCTCTTTCCCTTTCGCTTTACGGGATCGCGCTCGACGCCTCGGCCGTTACCAGTGTGTTTGTGAGTGTCGAGCTGCATGGCCGTCCCGTCTCGAGCTGGCGGCCTCTACGGTGGTGTTGTCGTTGTTGTTGCTTAACGGAGTCTTGCCCAGTCCGGGTGCCGGCTGCCGCGTCTGTCGACTCCACCACAGCAGCTGCGTCCTGGGTGCCATAACAGCTATCGCGTCTGGGCTACCCTACCAGCAACTGCGTCCGTGGCTGTCGTAACAGCGGCTGTATCCCGCGCCCTGCTCCTGACTCGACGCATCCTTTCCTTTGTCGCCGGTGCCCCCGGCTAGAGTGACAACACCAGCGGGACGCCGTTAGCTGGAGGGTAGGCCTTGCAGCGCTGCGCCACTCGCCTACGGCTGTGGCTGATGCTGTCGCGCCGTGCTACGATACTCCGTATCGGCACCAGGCAGCTGGGATCCCAGATGCCTCCGTGTGGCCACTTTTCTGATTTCCCTTTATTTTCAGCTCTCATCGTCAATATTATAGCTCCTGACCGGCGACAGCCTCCGATTGGTTCCGCTTACGCACTCTTTTGGATCTACGCCTGGTGCTGGCGACGATCGTCCTGGCGTATTCTGGCCGTAACATCCTCGACCCTTCTTCTATATTCTGTGGCTTCAATTGACTTATGTACCTTTCCTTCTTAGAGACTTCGTGCTGTACGACGCAGATGACTGGCGACTGGAAATTCGTCACCTTGAATGGTCCGTTGTTCGCCGCGAATCCTTCCACGGCCTTCGATAAGTGGTGCTCTCGACTCAATCAGGTTGTAGTACCTGGCCTGGTCCTGCGCCGCCTTTTCCAAGTTCTTTCGGACAATCTCGAAGATTTCCTTCAACTTTCGGGCATTTTCATCGGGCGTCTCTGTTTTCGTCCCGTGCCAAGTGCTCACGTCCTTTTGGAATGCCGGCGAGTACCCGGTGGAGTCCGATATGCTCGTATTAACGGCTAGCATAATCTCTGGCCACTTTTCGTCCCAGCACCTCTGGTCATCTCCGGCGAATTGGGCAATCATTGTTTTGACCGTTCGGTTCGCTCTTTCGGTTGGATTTTCTTGTGGAGTGTATGGGGCCGTATACTGATGGCGGATTCCCATTTCATCCAGAAATCTATTGAACGCTTTGCTCGCAAATTGTACCCCGTTGTCCGTTATCACTACCTTTGGTGCTCCGAATCTTGATATAATTCGTTCTCTGAATGCCTTTCGCAGCGATTCTGCCGTGGCTGCCCTCATGGGGACCAGCTCTGTCCATTTGAGAATCTGTCGATCAGTACTAGCAGCATCTGGTTCCCGTGCTTTGATCTCGGCAGCGGTCCCACAAAATCGGCGCACACTGTAGCCCAGGGTTCTTCCGGCACTTGCGTGAGCATTTTCCTGCTGCCTGCAGCTGGTTTGGCTTGTACTTCAGGCAACTTTCGCATTTCTTGACGTACGATCTCGTGTCCCGCTGCATCCCTGGCCAGTAATACCTTGCTGCTATTCTGGCTATCGTTTTCCTCGTTCCCACATGTCCAGCCGCTGGCGAGTCGTGGTTTTCTCGTAGCACACTCTCCCTTAGTCCTTGGGGCACGCCTAATTTCCACGCGACGACCTCTTCACTTCCAGCTCGATGTGGAATGTGCCTGTACACGGTTGATCCCTCCAGCATATAGTCGGGAAACTTCTGTGGGTCTCTCTTGATTTTCTCTACCATTTCCTTGATCCATGGGCACGGCTCATTCGACGATATGATCGTATCCTTCACTTGACGAATAGTCTCAGGTAGTGGTTGCCTGGATAGAGCGTCTGCCACCACGTTTAGCTGGCCTTTTCTGTATGCTATCTCAAAATCATACTGCTGTAGTTCTAAGGCCCATCTCGCTATTCGGCCTGAAGGGCTTTCTATGCTGTTTAACCATTTTAAAGCCATGTGGTCTGTGATAACTTTAAAATGGTACCCCTCCAGGTATGGTCGCAGCTTGCGTACGGCCCACACTATCGCCAAACACTCCTTTTCCGTGGTCGAGTAGTTCTTCTCGGCCCCGTTTAGCGTTCTGCTGGAGTAAGATATAACCTTTTCTCCTTCCTTTGTGTTCTGCGTGAGGATTGCTCCTATCCCGTAGTCGCTAGCATCCGTCTGCAGCACGAACATCTCTCCAAAATCTGGACATGCCAGGATTGGGTCTGCAACCAGCTTTGCTTTGACTTCTTCGAATGCGTCTTGGTGTTTTTGGGACCATTCCCATTTCGTGCCCTTGCGCAGCAATTCGTTTAAGGGCATTACGATTTTTGCGAAGTCTGGGACGAACCTCCTGTACCACGACGCCACCCCAGGTATTGCCTGAGTTCTCTCACAGTTGATGGCGGTTTTAGCTCTGCGATTGCTGCTACCTTGTCCGGGTCCGTGCCGATTCCTTGTTTCGTTATTCGGTGTCCCAGATAGAGCAGTTCCTTTTGGAAAAACTGACACTTGTCCGCGTTAATCCGCAGTTCGCTTCCTTCAGTCGGCGAAAGACTTCCTTCAGGTTCCTTATGTGTTCCTCCTTTGTCCTTCCGATCACTACGATATCATCTTGATACGCAAATGCATGTGGTGACATTTCGGGCCCTATTACTTTGTCCAGTGCTCGTTGGAATGTGGCTGATGCCGAATGCAGTCCAAACGGCATCACTTTCCATTGGAACAGACCTTTGCCCGGCACTGTGAACGCTGTAAATTGCCTGCTCCGTTCCTCTAGGGGAATTTGCCAGTATCCATCCTTGGATCCAGACTGCTGATGTATCGTGCTTCCCTTAGTTGGTCCAAGATGAAGTTTATCCTGGGCATGGGGTATGCGTCCTTTATCGATTTTGCATTAATCTGCCTAAAATCGACGCATAATCTCCACTTGCCGGTCTTCTTTCTCACCATAACTATGGGGGAGCTATACGGACTCTTGGAATGCTCGATGCATCCCATTTGCAGCAACTCATCCACCTTGACATTGATTTCTCCTTGTACTTTCGGATTCTTCTTGTAGTACCTCTGCTTGATGGGTTTGTCATCCTTCATCGTGATGCTGTGTACGGCTACGTTTGACGGTCCTTTCATCTGCCTGAATTCGGCCAACTCTGCCTCCAGGAATTTCTCCTCTTCACTTTTACTGGCTTGCTGAGGCCTTTCGACGACGGCGACGGACAATCTCTCTTCTAGCCATCCATTGTTCCGTCTCCTCGCTGGTATCGCCACCTTGTGTCCTGCGCACTTCACTTCTGCGCCGATGTTGGTGAGAAAATTCCAACCCAAAACCAGCGCGTCGATTATTCCTGGGAGTATTAGCAGTTGTATTGTCACCGTTTCTGTTCCGAGTCCGATCTGTACTACCATCTGCTCGTTGATCTGAACTCGGCTTCCGTCTGCCATGTGAACTTGACGTTTAATGGGCTCCCTTGTTCCGTCTCTCTGCATCGTGACCGCCAACGTTTCGCTTATGAAGCTGGCCGTAGCTCCCGTGTCCACCGTTGCTCTGACCTGGACTCCTCCTATCAGCACCGTTGCGGTCAGCTGTGTCTCCTCGGCTGTTAAGTTGCCCACTAGTTTTGCGAGGCGGAGCCGTGCGATCCCTGCTGGCCTCTCACAGGCTGGGATCGCTGGGCGTTTCCCGACGGTTGGCAGCAGTCTACCGTCCTTCTTCCTGTGCTGGGTTCTGCACCACTTCCCTTTGGGGCATCGCTGGTCTCCGACCGGACTGCACATTTTCTACCGCGTGCTCTCCCTCGTCATGGCATCTTCTGCACACCGCACTTTGGTCTGTCCTTAGCGGTTGCTGGGACCTGATCCTGATTGCAGCGTTTTCCCTCTCGAATTCCTCTCTCTGTTGGTCGAGTTCTTCGAATTCGTCCGCTAGTGCCATGGCGGCATCGAGGTCTCTGCATTCGTAGGGGCGCATGAATATGCGGAGTGCTGGCGTGCTGTTTTCCAGTATCCTTGCCAGTCTCTCCCTTTCCGACATCCGCAATGGTCGCATTAGGGTTTGTAGTTCGACCATGTAGTCCTTAAACCCTTCGCCGTATCGCTGCTTCCTTTGCCTGACCTGGTCTGCCAGCTTCTCCAGGTACCCTCTGGGCAGGAAGAAATTTTGGAAATCGTAGGCAAAATCTCCCCAGCTCTTCCACATCTTGTTGTTCGCGATGAACCACTTCAACGCCCTGCCTTGCAGGAGTTCTGGCATCGCTCTGGGGATCAGGTTCAGATCGATGCCGTATGTTATACCATTCCACTTGCTCTAAGAACTCCAACGGCTTGTCGTTTCCGTCGAATTTGAAGTTCCACTCTCGGACTTGTTTCGCTACTTTCGCGTAGTCTGGCTTGCATACTTTCTCCTCCGGACGTCTTTCCCTGCTCGACTCCCTGCTTCGGCCTGTGTCCTGCATACTTGCGACATCTAGGCTAGCAATTAGGGCTTCCGGGTCTGCGAGCTGTACCTGTATACTCGGGATTCTGCTGAATTTTCCCTCCAGCTTAGCCAATGTTTTCGCCACCTCTGGGTCTGTTCCATGTTCATCTATGAATTCCGCCAAGGTTTTCCTCATGGCGTCGACAGAGCCGATGAGCTGGATGCCCAGCGTCTTTGCCACGCCATCGTACTCTTCCTTTTTTATGTTCTTTATCCAGGATTTCCCCATCTTGCGTTCTTGTTGCTTTCTCTTTGTTTAGACAATCACGTTTTTGGGCGCCAGATGTAACGAGCTGATTTCTTGGGTTAGCTCGCAACGATTGTGTGCGGCTAGCTCAGCCGAGATCGTGTGCTCGTCCCACCAAATTTATAATATGCGTGATTGCCCGCCCAGAGAGAACGCTTTCGGGTTGATTTGATAATACGGCCTTTATTGCACTTTAATTTCGTTGTTCACACAAATTCTGCTGCGTCCTGCTCCTTACGGGTGCGGCTGCACGCCTTCCTCGCCGATCGCCTGGTTGCCTTGCTGCCGAAGCTAGCAGGGTGTATCGCCCAGCCGAAGCCTAGCCACCCCGAACGCCCACTTCGCGACCTCACTGCAAAGCTAGCAGAGTGTATCGCCCAGCCGAAGCCTAGCCACTCCGAACGCCCACTTTGCAGCTTCAAGTACCGAGCTAGCAGGATGTATCGCCCGGCAAAGCCTAGCCACCCTTATCGCCCGCTCGGCACCTTGGCCTGGGATATCGTCGACACGGTGTATCGCCCGGCAAAGCCTAGCCACGCGCGCAACTCCCACAACTTGCCTCCACTCGACCGTTGATTCTTCCCGTTGGTCCTCGCCGTAGGACCTCGCTGTTCCTTCAGCTGTAGAGTCCTTGACTCCTTTCGCAATCTCTGCACGCGACTGATCTCAGCTTTGTAGCCTCAGTCTGAAGAGCTTGCCACTTCAAGCTCCCAAACGTCTTGACTTTGCAATCTTGATCGGACTCGCGGACTGGGCTCAACTTTCTCCGTTTACGCACTCGCTCTAACTCTCGCACACGTACTGGGTGCTGTGCGCAGGCGTCCTCTGCCTTTTATAGGCTCCGCCTGTGCCGTTATCCTGGCCGGCGTCGGTCACGCCACCAGGTCCAAAGTCCGGTGCACATCGCGTGACCGGGTCCAAAGTTCTCCCGAGTCCCGCTATTTTAGCGGCGTCTCCTCTTTGCCGGCCAAAGTCCACGGCCGGCGATCACGCCACTGAGTCCAAGGTCCGCCAGAGTCCCGCTATCCTAGCAGCGTCTCTTTTTGGCGGCCTCGCAACTCCCTGCCCCTCTCCTCTGCTGCTGCTGCCGCTGTTAATAACAGCGCTGCTGCGTTTAGCAGTGCGCATCTCCTGCACGCTGCTCTGTGGGGAGTTTCAACACAACTCCTCACAACATAGCAAAAATTTGTGACAAATTTAAGTTTGTAAAATGCATTATAACTAAAGAACGAGAGGTCTCCCATTGGATATTCTTGTTTAATATTGAAGTAGAAAGGTCAAAGCTCTTTTTAAGCTGAATACCCGCTCTAAGCAACGTAAGGTTTGGGAGTTATTAAGCCTTGAAAAGTGCCGATTCAAGCAGTGCATGATACTTTGACCGCGATTTTCTCAAAATTGGTGGGTGATGGAAACTTTTTAGTTTCAGACTAGTAATGTACCGGTTCAGATCTATCAGAATCAATGGCTTTTATTCGCCGGCAAAAAAAAAGGTCGATTTTTGTCGACCTGTGTAATTATTATTTTTAAGTGATTTTTTAAATCTTAGACCATAATTATTATTTTTGATAAAAAAAAAAATAAAAATCATTTATAATAATTATTAATGATTTTTTTTTTTTCGCTCAAAATAAAACTCAACTGTAATTTTCTCATTCTGTGCTTGAGATTTCGCCGATATTATTTCATATCCTTAATTTTGGATCGTTAGCCATAAACTCAAGCATTTCGGACACGACAGGGTTCAGCCCTGCCTTCATAATGCAAGGAAGGGAACCGAGACTACCGAAAACACACCCGGCCACAAATCGAATCAACCATCACACAGAAAGAAGGCAGAGCAGATGCGGAATTATTCCGGTTCGTCAAGGACAACAACGGGCGAGCATCGAACGAGCAAAGGCGACACTACAATCTCAGACGCCGGGAATGGCGACCCACCGTGGGAGTACTCCTTCGCCGTCACGTGCTATCGAAGGCCTCAGAGGAATTCACAGCCAAACTTGCAGCCAAATAAGACGGGCCATACAGGGTGAACAAGTTCCTGTCTCCTAATGTCTTACAATTACACGACAAAAATCGACCTTTTTTTTTGCCGGCGAATAAAACCCATTGATTCTGGTAGATCCGAACCGGTACATTACAAGTCCGAAACTGAAAAGTTTCCATCACCCACCAATTTTGAGTAAATCGCGGTCAAAGTCTCATGCACTGCTTGAATCGGCACTTTTCAAGGCTTAATAACTCCCGAACCTTACGTTGCTTAGAGCGGGTATTCAGCTTAAAAAGAGCTTTGACCTTTCTACTTCAATATTAAACAAGAATATCCAATGGGAGACCTCTCGTTCTTTAGTTATAACGCATTATACAAACTTAAATTTGTCACATATTTTTGCTATGTTGTAGCCCTGATATTTCAAACATTTTTGTTAGAGACTGCTTTGGGTTCGGAACATTGATATTTCTTCAAACTTTCCAAGAATTAATTGTTATCAAGTTGAATACATTTGAACAAATTCAACTTTGTATATAAATATGATAATGAAAAAATGTCCAGAGAATGTGTTGTCGGCCCATAAAACGTTTGTTTTGTGTGCCTAAATTATAATCCCAAACCAATGTTTCTAACCAAAGCCAAGACTCTCTCCAGATTTGTTAAGTTTCAGGGCTACAACATAGCAAAAATATGTGACAAATTTAAGTTTGTAAAATGCATTATAACTAAAGAACGAGAGGTCTCCCATTGGATATTCTTGTTTAATATTGAAGTAGAAAGGCCAACGCTCTTTTTAAGCTGAATACCCGCTCTGGGCAACGTAAGGTTTGGGAGTTATTAAGCCTTGAAAAGTGCCGATTCAAGCAGTGCATGAGACTTTGACCGCGATTTACTCAAAATTGGTGGGTGATGGAAACTTTTCAGTTTCGGACTAGTAATGTACCGGTTCGGATCTACCAGAATCAATGGGTCTTATTCGCCGGCATTTTTTCTTGTCGACCAGTGTTATAGATACCTGGGAGTAGACGACGTCGCACAGCCGGCCTAAGCGATCTAAAGGAATATCTTCACGACGATACCGACGATGACGAGCCACCTGATGTCACCGAGAGAGCCCCGTCCTGAGTAACGGGGCTACTTGCTGGTAGTCGCGACTACCCAACGTCCCTCCCCACCAGGGGAACTCAGTGGCAGGTCACCGAATCATAACGCAACCGACGCAACCACCCGTAGTGGCAAAATGCCGATCTCATGCGAGAGGCTGAGGCCACGGGGCTCTTCATCGACGACGTGCTCGACCCATGCCATGGCAAATGAAAGCACAAAAAATTTCAGCTCGAAAGGATAATATTTACTATCCCCGCAACGTTCTTGAAATTTCGAAATTTTCATGATTATATGCAAATTTGCTCGTAGCTTTGCACGGCGACCTAAAGATCGGTAGGGCAACATTTAAACTTTAAAAGGTATAAAATGAGTCCTTAAATACCCTGGAAGCGATTGGTCGAACCAAGATTTATATCAAAGTTTAAACAATTTGGTTGAAAAATGGTCGAAAATTTGTGATTTTACTGAATTTCAGCAAATGCGGCGTATACCTTGGAAATTGCTAGAGTGTGCTTGAGACTTAGAAATAGCTTAGTGGAGGTTAGGTTGGGGACTAAAGATCCCCACATAGAGTGTGCAGCTCTTCGCCCGTAAAAACGGCTCAGAACCCACCACGAGAAGGTGGCTGCACGTCGGGTTCCGCCCTCTCCCATCCCAACCAACCAACCATAAATTAACGAATAAGCGACTATTTAGATTACTCAGAGTCTGCGCTTGATGCGGCAACGAAATCATTCTTCGTATTAAATTTCGGCATTAATTTTCTCGACTTGAGTGTCGATTTAATGTAGCCGACTCGTGTTGTTGCGCCGCGAATAAGTGACTATTTAGATTACTCAGGGTCTGCGCTTGATGCGGCAACGAAATCATTCTTCGTATTAAATTTCGGCATTAATTTTCTCGACTTGAGTGCCGATTTAATGTAGCCGTCTCGTGTTGTTGCGCCGCGCACAGCTTTTGCGGCTTGGGTGACAAGTCTTACTGTTCTCTCCACAGCCTGCGTGTGACAAGGGAAGTCGCCAACTAAAGTTCTGACCTTAAACCTGTCTTCAACACATAAATTAATGTCCTCTATTGCTGTTGTCCTGAAAATCGGGGGCTCAAATTGTTCGTCCTTCGGCCAGGTTACCATATCCGTATATTGTGTTGCTTCGAAATTTACGACAGGTACACGAAAAATGCGAGGTTCTGAGGTTCCGGCCTTGTCTTCTGCATAGTATGCATCCCACGAGGAGAACAATTTGCGACCTAGCATCAGCAAGATGCCACGAGCCAATACCGGCGAGATGCCCAGCGCCGCCGTGAGGCCTACTACCGGCGAGATGCCCAGCGGCGCCGTAAGTCCCTCCACCGGCGAGATGCCCAGCGCCGCCACAAGGCCCAGCGTTGACGAGATGTCAACTTTACCCCCGCGATACGAGGACATCTCCAGCGCAGACAAATAGGTAACCGAGGCCAGGTCATCCGCCACAGCGACCGTGCCTACAGGGTCGGGAGTGCAGCCACCCATCGCTGCCACTTCCGAAATCATCGAGATCTCGGACTCCGACGACCGCAGCACGACCCTGTGGAGGGAGACACAGCCGACACAGGTCACCCCGCCACCATCCTACCAGGAACTATTCGGGCCAGGAAGCATCTGCCGCCATTTGGTGTCGCCACACCAGGAGTCGAAGAGGACACCGCCCAGACCGCTATGCTTGATGGCCCCAGCACCTCCGGTCAAGCAGCCAATGCGCGTGCCGAGCACGAGCGGGCAAACACCCACGCCCAGAGCAGCGACGACATCCAGCAGCCCGGCGAGCCCTGCCACCCGGTAATCGCTGCTCGATGGCCCCAGCACCTCAAGCCAAGCAGCCAGGGCGCGTGCCGAGCTCCAACGGCCAAACCTCCGTGCCCAGATTCCCGACGACACCCAACAGCCCAGCGCCACCAGCAGTGACACCAGCGGTGCTCCACCACAAATCACCGCTATAAGGAGACATCGACGCAACGTCCAAAACACCTTAGCCATGGCAAGGGCTCAACGTCAGTGCTTGGAGAATGCTCACCAGACGCAGGGCTATGGGGTCGCACGCCCGACACCGAGAACGACCTGGGAAGAGGTGCCGTGCATTGCCGTACTCGAGATCGAGTCCCTAGCAGCCGGTCATTATCGTTTTCTCTTTCAAAGTGAACGGTCGTGTTTTTGTTTCGCGCCTCGTATTTTTGTAAAATCTTTGCTATAAACCACCGGGCTTTATTTATAATTTCTATCTTGTGTCAATAAAAATTCACCGTTTCACTTCACGTGTCCATGCAGCTGTTTTTGTATATTAATAACTATATTAATTGCAAATTAGTTTTGTGCAGAGATCGCTTATAGGCATTTTTGCATTACTTTTTGTGCTTTATCCGTTACGCCGATATAACAGCTTGACGGCTTAAGCTCCCTAACTCTCGCTCTCTTGCTCTCTCTTAGTACACGTAACTACTCTTATATGTCTTCTATAATGTCTTCTAGTGTCTGTGTCTAGTCTGTGCAATTAAAACCTGCAAGAAAGTAATTTCTGCAGAGCACCCTATTATTGGCTGCTGGGTGTGTGACAATATCGTGCACGCCAAGTGCTTTGAATGCACAGGCCGGATGGCTGATAATATTGCTAAAATTGGAATGCGCTACTGCTGTGAAGCTTGTCGCGATGTTGAAAAGGAAATGATGTCATTTATTCGGCAAACCAAAAATGGTTTCAGGGAGCTTCTTGTTAGTTTTCTTAAAACTAATGAGGTGCTCCTGGCGCTGGACTCCCAGTTTAATGGCCTTAAGCTATTAAATGAGTCCCCTAAGCGCAAAAAAACCACGGTTGGCACAACCCAACAACTCGCCGCGAGTTCTCAACAGCTGACTCCCTCGGCACAGCGCCCGACTCCAAAATTTTTAACTCCAATGATATTAAGATCGGGGGCGAGAAAAGATTTGGCCTCCGAATGTGCCGCGGGAGGGGCAGCGCCTCCAATTATATCCGTCGTGTCCGCTGAGGGGTCACAATCAATGACCTCACAGAACCCCACCCAGAAAACTCCCCAGGGTATCAGGCCTGGAATACCGGCCGATATTGGTACTACAAATGTAGTACCAGAAGCCCTAATAGCTATCCCACCTACGAAACAGATATTTGTTTCGCGGCTTTCCCCTAATCAAACATCTGAGGATGTTAGTATCTATATCCTAGGTCGCACTAAAGCCGATGAATCCAAGATTAAGGTGGAAAAATTCAAATTTTCTTATGCTAGGGATATTTCATCTTTCAAAATAAATGTCCCTGACGAACTTTTTAACACAATATGCTCTGCTGCCTTCTGGCCTAGGTATGTTGTTGTTAAGAAGTACGAAGCTAAGAAAAAGAAAAGACGGCCTGTAAGGGTTAGTTAACCCAGGCCGAACAAAACCATTGTTCCATCTACGTCGTCCTCTTCAAGAAACTAGCTAATTTTCTCCTTCTTTCCTATCAGAACGCAAGAGGCTTACGTAGTAAGCTTCCCAAATTATATTCTGATAGTCTTTCATTTGCATCCCAGGTGATTGTGTTCACAGAAACCTGTTTAAAGCCGAAGATTCTAAGCTCCGAAGTTTTTCCAGCTGTGTACACAACGTACAGGCTTGATCGGCCTTCCTGGCGTGGGGGCGGTGTCCTCATAGCGGTTGACTCCAACCTCACGTCTGAACTATTAACTTTCGAGGAATGCAGCTATGTTGAATTCATTCATATAGCATGCCCAAATCAAACCTAATCTTCAGCTTAAACGAAAGCTCCCTTCTTTTGGATCTTCAACATGTCAAGCCGGTTTATTTGCCAGGTCTCGATGGAATACCAGGCTGTGTGCTTAGGTATTGTGCCGAGTCCCTGTGCTGTCCCCTCCTAAAATTGTTTACTTTATCCTCAGAAACTTCCCAATATTGGAAGGAATCATTCAAAATTATTTGGAAGGAATCATTCGTCATTCCTCTCCACAAAAAAGGTAGCAAAGTGGATGCTAACAACCATAGAGGAATCTCTAAGTTGTCAGCCATCCCAAAACTTTTCGAAAACTCCCCATTTGCAGGACCTGTGTAGATCAGTAATTTTTCCATGCCAACATGGATTTATTAAACGAAGATTAACGACTGCTTACCTTCTGGAGCTCACTTCTTTCATTATAAGGGGCTTTCCACAACATTTGCAGACAGATGTGATCTATACTGATTTCAGTAAAAAATTTGACTCCGTTAATCATTCCCTTCTTGTAAGGAAACTCGACTTAATGGGTTTCCCTGTCGATCTTCTTAGGTGGATCTCAAGTTATCCGAATGGAGGGCGCAAAAGGTCCTCTTTAAAAACAACTTGCCGAATGTTCTCCGGGTGACCTCTGGTGTCCCGCAAGGGAGCCACTTGGGTCCCTTACTTTTTACATTATTTATTAACGACCAAAGTCTTGACTAACTCCAGAGTACTCATGTACGCTGACAACGTTAAACTTTGTGTGCAACACAAGGACGGCGCTTGCCAGTCGGATTTACAAACAGATCTTAATAGCTTTTAAAAATGGTGCAGTGCAAACTTATTAAACCTAAACGGCTCCAAATGCAAACTGATGACGTTCTCACGTGTCTCTCCCATGCTTGCGACTTATACGCTGAACTGCTGCTCTTTGGAAAGGATCACTCTAGTTGACGATTTGGGTATCCGCCTAGATCCTAAGCTGGAGTTTATTGATCACATTTCGTGCATTGTGAATAAAGCCAGGGGTGTGCTTGGATTTATTATTCGGTGGTCGATGGAATTCGATAACTCCTACGTCACGAAGAATTTATACACTTCCTTAGTTCGTCGTCTTTTAGAATATGGCTCTTGCATTTGGAGTCCCCAGTCGGACGTCCACAGCAAACGCATTGAGTCAGTTCAGAAGAACTTTTTACTTTTTGCTCTTCGTGGCTTAAACTGGGATGCAAACCTTAGGTTGCCCTCTTGTTCTAGTAGACTTCTCCTAATTAACCTACCCTCCTTAGCAAACCGTAGAACGATGATAGGCATTGTCTTTATGTATAACCTTATCCGTGGTGACGTGGAAAGCACCGATCTTTTGGCGCAGTTGTAGTACCATGTAGAGCCACTAGATCCTTGTCTTTAGTTTTGCACCACTGTAGAACCTCGTATGAAATGCATGAACCCTTTAGAGTATTATGTGAAAATTATAATGATTTGTATAAAATTACCTCATCTGTAGATAGCCTTCCTAAACTAAAAACAGAACACAGATAAATCATTTTGTTAGACATAAGCATGTACCCAGGAGATCTAAGAATAGTTTAAGCGCCGATAAAAATACATACTAGATTTAAGTAGCCCTAAGTGGCCACCCAAAACCTATAGAATAAGCAAGGAAAATAGCTAGGACAAAACCCGCGATCGCCTCGCCTGAGATTTCTGGGGAAAAAAGCGACGGTCACACTAGAGACTGGGCAACGCGAGCGAAACTTGAAGAATTTTGGCGACTGTGAAAATAATAGAAGAAAACAAAACCCAAGTGCACGCGGCCGACGGCACGTGGTGGAGAGAAAAACAAGGCTCCGGATCAACGAACACCAGGACACTGGCTTCGGCAAGCAGGGTGAGCATAATGAGTGCGACAGGGACACACAGGGTTTTGAAAATATAAATGAAACAAAACTAAAGTAACTCAAAATGTAAGCGCTAAAATCATTTGTGTCACCCGTATTAGCTACGAGAATGCTGTCTGCGTGTACCCGGGCATTTTCATAGAGTTTTCCTTCAGCATTATCTGCGATTATGCCGTTTGCGTGTACCCGGGCATATTCGTCGAGTTTTCTCGACAGGATTAGCTGCTACGGTGCCGTCTGTGCGTACCCGGGCCCGTTAGCGTTAATTTGGCCGCCAGTGTTAGCTAAGATCATGCTGTCTGTGTGTAACCGGGCATTTTTGTAGAGTTTTCTCGACAGGAGCAACTGCGACGGAGCCGTCTTTGCTTACCCGGTCCCGTTAGCATTATGTTAGCCGCCAGTGTTAGCTACGACCACGCCGCCTGCGTGTACCCGGGCATTTTCGTAGAGTCTTCTCGACAAGAGTAGCTGCGTTCCCGGGCCCGTTATCATCATTTTAGCCATCAGTGCCAGCTGCGATCATACCGCCTATGCGTATCTAGTCATTTTAATAGAGTTTCTTGACAGGATTAGCCGCGAGAGTGTCGTCGTTGCACGTCCGGGTTTTATACCACAGCTCGGTGACCCGAGTAAGAATTTACCACTTAAAACATTATGATAACCCCCTTCAACTGTCTCAAAGATAACTCATTTTATCTGAAGAGGAATGAAGTGACTGGAATGCAGGACGTCTTAAGGGATTAATTTTAATTCATGATCTGCAATATAAGATAAGCCGTTAACTAAAACAGTACTATACCCAAATATTTACAATCTCATATGAGAAAGAGAGCCGTCATGATCATTCGGGCTTTTGTAAGAATTACAAAGGCCTAAAATAGAGTCTACGTACTACGACGGTCACTTATTATTTTTGTTGCAATATTGCTTTTAAAAAAAAACAACAACGGCTAATTACTCAAAATATCGATAGTGCGAAAAACAATCGATGTTTTTCAAACAAGTTTAAAAAAAATCGATTGTATTAATAGTGCTTTGATGTTTTCCCAGCTCTAGGCAGAAGCATTGGACAAGCTTCAGCAAATACACCGACCAACGGGACCAGCGCAGCGTGTATATTTGCTAAGGCAATTGCTTCGCATGAAAATGGCGGAGGACGAAAATATTGGGTCGCATTTGTACAAATTTAGCGTTGTTCTCGAAAAGTTGACGAGATCGGGGTGACGCTACCCGAAGAAGGAACCGTTATTTTGTTGCTCTCCGGTCTAAGTGACGCATTCGAAAATTTTGTGGTTGGCGTCGAGACGCGCGACAGATTGCCATCGTTGCATGTGTTAAAAATCAAATTGCTGAAAGAAGAAGAGAGACGAAAGAACGACAAAATGGTTAGTGAGAAAGAGTGTTCGCGTCGCGAAGTGAAAAACAGCGATAAAAAGCGAATGGAAAAACAAAGAGAAAAATAAAAGAGCGTGTTGGACGTGCAATGAGCAAGGAAAACTTGGACGCTTGTCGAGCTACCTGAAGGCTAGAAGGCGATTGGTTCCCAGTGGGTCCACGCAGTAAAGCGAGACAAGTATGGGGAATGTAGAGTGTCTAAAGTCACGGCTAGTTGCAAAAGGCTGTGACAAAAATATGGCATCAACTATTATCATCAATAAGGCTGATGATGATGACCTTATAGTGGCGAGCGACATGAAAGCAGACTTGGATAAGATCAAGTACCTTATATCAAAGAGGTTCGATGTTGTCGATGGCGGCATCCTAAAACATTTCTTAGGAATGGAAATTGATCGCTATTACTTAATTGGAAGCGTTCGAGTGGGTCATAAGCAGTACATAGAGGCCTTATTGGAGGACTATGGGACAATCTTCCTCTCGAAGCTGGCTATCAGGTGCGATGTAGAAGAAGGATTATCAGTCCCTGATAGGCTCCCTCATGTTTTCGGCCATATCTACAAGGCCAGATATCCTTCATTCTGATGCGAAGCTTGCGCAACAGAACTCGGTTCCACATAGAGAGCACATGGTGTGTGCCAAGCGAATCCTGAGGTACCTGCAAGGTTCGAAGACATTCCAGTTAAACTATCAGCGAACTGGACAGCCCATCTATTGCTATGTAGATAACGACTTGGCTGGAGACAACAGTACAAGCAGAGTACGTCGCACTTTCATCAGCTGCTAAGGAAGCAGCATATATCCGTAAGCTATGGGGCGAAATTAATCTTGGCGAGGTTCCATCGATTCTGATACACAGCAATAGTCAAAGCGCTCAATGTTTGGTAAAGAATCTTGTTTATCACGAGCACAGAAAATTTGTAGACATTAAGTATTATCATGCTAGAGATATGTTAACAAAAAATGCATAGAAAAGTTAAACACGATGGTTTTTATTATTTAATAAAATAATATTTTTTAGAAATCTTGGTCCGTATTTATTGCACAGAAATTGGAACTAAATTATGTTTACAGAAATTGCCATATTAATACTCAATAACATTGTCGCTGCCTCTGCCAACGTCGGGCTTTGCCGTTGTCGTCGCTGCAGCGGGAAGTGGACCAGACGCTGCAGTCAGCACTTTGTGGGAGCTATTGACCGAAGCCGGGAAGTTGTCCTTGCACTTTTACTGTACTGCTGGTGCAGTACCGGATGCGCGTGGCCAACTTCGGTTGCGAATTCGTTTTGTGTTAACTGATATAAAGTATGTATCAACAGAAAACATGATGGCGGATGTATTAACTAAGAATTTGAGTAAGATTAATCACGTAAAAAAAATCTAAAAAGCCAATGTGTGACCATAAAAAATATTGTTGAAAATGAATTTCTGTGCCTGTTTTTATTTAGCAAACAATTCGTTTACATATTGTATGTATGCTCACAATTTTTAGGCCCAGGATATTTAAAATATTAAAAATAAAACTAAAAACTTATTTTAATATATTGTTTGCTATGTTGCAAATATTTGATTCATTTTGTGGAGAAAGTAAAAAATAAATATTTGGCTAAAAATTACATAAAATATTATGAAATATTATTTCGTCAATAACCACCATTAACCATTTATATAAGCTCACTTTTTCGAAATAAACTGTCGAAAATGTTTCTGGTGTGCACAATAGAGTGTATTGAAAATCAACTTTTTTTGATTTTCGATGACGCTGGGTGCGGAAAAGTTGTAAAACCATGTCAAATGAAAGCACAACAAATTTCAGCCCGAAAGGATAATATTCACTATCCCCGCAATGTCCTTGAAAATTTCGAAATTGCATGGTTTTTCAACTTTTCCGCACCAAGCGTCATCGAAAATCAAAAAAAGTTGATTTTCGATACACTCTAGTGCACAACTGACCAACTTTTGATTATTTTGTTGATAAAATGCATTTTTATACCCGGTACAATTAGGGTACAAGGGTATTATAAGTTAGTGCCAACCGAGAATGTATGTAACAGGCAGAAGGATAAATCTCCGTCCCTATAAAGTATATATATATTCTTGATCAGCATCACCAGCCGAGTCGATCTAGCCTTGTCTGTCTGTCCGTCTGTCTGTCTGTCCGTGTGAAACAACAGATCTCAGACACTATAAGAGCTAGAGTTAGACAGCTAGAGCTAGAAATTTGGTGACAACATTGGAATCTAGTGCACGCAGATCAAGTTTGTTTTAACATTTGGCCACGCCCACTTCCGCCCCCGAAAATCATAAAAAACAGTATATAACCATATGCGTCATTTTCGGAGTAAAGTAAATAGATAGACTTAATAAGTAGGCAATCGTGGACGTGTTCGGAAAATTTGAGTAAAATCGGATGATAAACTTAGAAGTTATTAAACAATAAAGTTTCTGAGAGAGAGAGATCGCGCGCGTGCGTGTTGCTCATCAAGTTCCTTTTCATTTGTCTTTGTTGGGTGTTGCTCATCATGTTCCTAGCAACATTGGTCGCTTTCGAGAGTTGCCCAACATGTTCCTAGCAACATTTGTTTCTTTTGAGTGTTGCTCAACATGTTTCTAGCAATTTTTTTCCATGTTCATGTGCTGTTTAATTTCACCCACAATGCTTTGGGTACCGGGTATCTTACAGTCGGTCACACTCGACTGTAGCTTTCCCACTTGTTACTAAACAATTTGGTCTTTAATTTCACATTCGCTAAAAGGACTATCCCAGTTTTTTTATGTGCTTATACCCTATTTAGACTGCCGCTTTAAATCACAGACACGAAAAGTTGTAACGACTCTGTTTAGACTGCGAATCCGCTTAAGCGCACAACTGTCGACTCGCAAAAGTAAACAAACCGAGAGAGAAGAGAAAACAAATAGTAAAAAGCACCTTCTTATTGCTGAAAACCTCAAAAACACCAAACAAAAATTACCTAAATATGAGAACAAATAAAACATATACACAAGCACGCAAGATCTCGCTGTTCCGGGTGGGAAAGTCGATGTTGCGCCTTTTTATACCCGGTACTCATAGGGTACAAGGGTATTAAAAGTTAGTGCCAACCGAGAATGTATGTAACAGGCAGAAGGAGAAATCTCCGACCCTATAAAGTATATATATTCTCGATCAGCTTCACTAGCCGAGTCTATCTAGCCATGTCCGTCTGTCTGTCCGTGTGAAACAACAGATCTCAGAGACTATAAGAGCTAGAGTTACCAAATTTGGTGTCAACATTGGAATCTGTTGCACGCAGATCAAGTTTTTTTTTAAATTTGGCCACGCCCACTTCCATCTCAAAAATCATAAAAAACGGTATATTCACTACAGGCCAAAATAATAAGTACATGGGCATCGTGCTACTTTGTTTAGTTATTACTCGATTCTTTTGGGATGTTTGCCTGCCAATCATTTGTATTTTGTAAAGTTACAGTATTTCGAACTAAATATAAAATTAGAGGGTTTCCGCGTTTTTTTAATGCTATGCATAAATTTGTGTGGAATGGACATTTATCGCCTGGCCAAAATAATAAGTACAAAATAATAAGTACACAGCATTAAATCTACAATTAGCCTCAAAATGTATTGTTTCTTAATAAATTTTACATTTTAATAATATGGATCTTTTAATAATACGGATCTGAGATTATGGTAGTCAGTGTAAAAGAATTAAATCAAATGCGTGCACCAAGTAACAAATCTCGTCTCTGCACTCTAACGGTTGTATGTTAGTACGCTTTGTTCCGTCTATTCGCCAGATGGTCAGGATAGTTCGATGCGAACATTAGAGAGAGATGTTGCGTGAGGTTAGAGGTTTGAGAGAGATGCGCACTACGATTGTTGTGCGTGTATGCTTGAGCCACTGCGAGAGACAGAGATACAAGTATGTTCGTTGCAACATTTTCGGTATACTAGAATGCTGGCGGCAGGCAGTCTGGAGTTGGCAGTGGCGTGATCAAGTGTATTCGCCGTATACAATCTGCGCAATTAAATATGGAAAATCCTAATGATAACCCGACATCAGAAGTGGGATCAGTGCCAACTCCTGCATTTTCTGAAGATCAGTGGCGTACTATTATGGAACTACAGAATGGCAATTTCGTCGAAATGTGTAAAGCTATGCAAGCGTCTGTGCGTCCACAACATCAAGTGGTTTTGCCAAAATTTAACCCAGATGTAACTGAAGCTGATGCGACTCATTGGTGTGCAACGGCAAGCATTATTATGGACAAAAGCAGATTAATGGCAGCGCACTTATCATGATGTTGAATAGTTGCATGCAGGACAGTGTTTCAGCGTGGCTTGCACAGATCTGCTATCCCGGCATTAAATGGAAGCAGTTTAAAGAACTATTTATACAGCGTTTCGAGATTAAGGAAACGCAGGCAGCTATGTTCCTGAATCTGCTGAACAGCCGTCCAGCCCACAACGAGTGCCCTGCAGTGTACGCAAGCCGTATGGTGACGTCATTGACTACAAACTGGCGCAATATGAACGCCGAGGGAATAGCTGTATCCACGGTACTTGCGCAAATGGCGAACTTTGACAACCGTTTGCAGCGTATGGTGTTTTCGTCAGATGTACAAACTAGAAGTCAACTCCAGATGGAACTGAAAGCATTTACATTTGACAAAAAGCGGAGTGCTGGAAGTTCTGATGGTAATAGCGGCGACTACAAGCGAGCCAAAATCGTGTGCCACTTATGCAAGAAACCAGGACATAAAATGGCGGAGTGTAAATCAAAGCGGTCTGGATCGGAGAATAAACAGCATCGCGATTTGCAGAATGTGACCTGTTACCGGTGTGGACAACTTGGGCATCTTGCGAATCAGTGCACGAACAATGCAGCTAAATCTGGAGCAGTTACTGAGAAGAAATGTAATCAATGTTTTGTGGCTGAGCCAAAAGGAGTTTTGACACACCAGGGTGAGATCTTTCCTATTTGTTTTGACTCTGGAGCAGAATGCTCGCTTATTCGAAGAAGTGTTGCCGATAAATTTGATGGAAAACTTTGTAGTGTTCGACTAAGGTTCGAAGGAACCCTAGGACATTATTCGGTATGCTGAACGTAGAGGTCGTGCACTTCTAGCGATGCTCTGCGCTATGCTCGTCGGAATTGGCGTGGGTTGTTTCCACTCCAGCTAACCCTCGCATAAACCAAACAAAAAAATAAGTGCACTGGCTGTATTAACTAAATATAAAACAAATAAAAAAAAATATAACGGGCCGTACCCACGTACGCGGTTATATAGGAATAAGTAGAGTGTCGACTAATCACTGGCTAGGGTAACATTGATGTTATTTGTTCCCTACTCTGTACCCACCCTTCCTTGGTAACATTGATATCGCTTTTTAGTTACCCCTTATCTTCAAACTCCTTTTTACCCTGATCTCGACATGTTGCAGGTCTGGCGACGATCCATAAAGAAAATGTTCACACTATCATTTTTGCTTTCTTTTTCATTAACTTCATAATTTCCTTTTATTCTAGGTATAAGGGGGTTTGATTCTTATTATCTATTGTTCCCATTATAAATCCAATCATTTTTACGTTCTAGTTATCATTTCTTATTGTTCCTCAATTTTATCCGTAACCTTATTTAATAAATCTTTTAGGTTTCATAATTTTTCTTTTACCCCAACTATAGAGACTGATAATTTTTAATTCTTATTGGCTAAGTTCGCATTTTTATATATTTTTTTTTTTATAATTTTGTTTCTTTGTTTTCATATTTCAATCTGTCTTATTCTTCATTAGATATTGCCAAAATATTTGGGTTAACCAAATCAAAGAAATTCAAAAGGGGATTCGTACAGTGGCCTTCAGCTGAATTTTCATCAAAAATTAACTTGTTCTGAACATACCATATAAACACTTTTCATTCGTTATTAAGGTTTTACTGACGACCATTACTAATACGCCGGAAAATCCATCGAAGCATTCTCTGGGCCCATCGAAGCATCAGTTGGTTCCTTCAGAAGAAATGTAAACAAACATACGAATGTGTGTATGTGTGACGTTACCACACGGTAATTCGATGCAACTACCGCTTACATATTCGTGACCCACCTATTAGGATTATATTTCTAATATTAATATGCTATCATAATGCGACTATTTATCAAAAATTATTGAAATGGAATATAAGCTACAAAATACAAACTATACTTGGCCCTTCGCCACCAATAGAACTCGTATCTCTTTACTCTCGAGGTGCCATGTTCTCGGAGCGCGCACAAAATTTCGGCTGGCAATGCCGCACGCTCACTCTCTCCATCCAGTTAACTGCCTCCCAAGCCCTAGGCGAACAACATGACCGGGTATGTTGGGCTGAGCTTAAATCCGATCACGTGTTAATGTAGGCGATTCCGGTAATTCGGTGCCTCCTTCCTTCTTGCTCCAACTTGTAGGAGACGGCTTGCTGGCCGACGCCGAAAACGATTCGCATGCCGTTCGCAGTGCAGAGGGGTTTATTTTGTTCTTCTTCTGCCTGCTGATGCACTAGTCGCCGCACTAAGATTCCTAAGTGATCCACTACGTGCGTTGCGCCACCCACTCTTTGCAACGTCTCGCCGACTCTTTGCAGGTACACGTAGGGGACGGCGTGTGTTTTCGCACCGGCTAGCGGCGTTGGCTGCAAAGCTGCCGTTGCGGCTACTACTGTACTGCTGAGGGAGCGGATCGCTAAAAGGGATTCTGTGAATATATTCTGACATTAGCCGATCGCGCACATTACGCGGCTTGAGTTAACTGTATTCACCTTATATTTCTTGTTCACTTCACTAGTTATTATACTAAAACACTGGTGGCAGGCTGATTAACTTGTCGCCCTTCACGTTGTCTTGGGCTTATTATCTATCCACGTGTTTTTAAGAAACTCTTGATCGCTCGCAATTTGGCTTACGTCTTACGGCTGCTGTGATTGAAAATCAAGTGAGCGAGCATAGCTCGGAATTTTTCCTCTTAGGTCGCCTGTACTTCCAGTGTGAAGCGCAGCGCGAAAAATAACGGCACTATGACGTGATGCTTTTTGGATTCTCTCGGTTGGCCTGATATTCGCTAATATTTGGCTGTGGCTGTGCTCGCTGTGTGAGCGGGACGGCCGGTGTGCGTTGAGGAAGAGAGAGAGGCTGGCTCTGAATTTCGGGAATCCTGCCGCCGCTCACGGGAAAGATGGGTACAAAGAATTATCTTAACCCTTTATGCTTTCGGGTATTATTTGGACCCTACAACCACAGTTGTAAGCGAAAAGCGGTTAACTGAAATGATGGTTCCCTTACTTGCTTAATTGTATATCCTTAAGATGGTATACTCCTATTGACTTATTATTCTCGTTCGCTAATTCGTAATACGACGGGCTTATTTTCTTGATAACCTTCGACTTAACGAATACTGGTGCGAGTTTACTACTGAACTTCTTTACTGCATTGCTCTGAGCAAAATTTCTGGCAAATACAGTGTCGCCTACACACAGCTGCACGCTCCGACTTCTTAAATTGTAATGCCGTGCGTTTGTCTCATGTATGGCTGCTATTCTTGCTAGCTTCTTGTCGAGCTATTTGAAGTAACTCAGGATGCTGTAGTGCTACGTCGTCTTGTAACATGCCTAGCTTCCGTAAAAGATCGTGGTCTCTCCCATCTAACATCATATGTTGTCCGAAGCAAAGATAATACGGTGAATAACCTGTGATCCGATGAAAGTTTGCCCTAAGTGAACCGCTTATTTCGCTCAGATGCTTATCCCAGTTGGTATGATCGTCGCCTACGTATGCTCGCGAGGCTGCTAGCACGGATCGATTAAGGCGCTCACTCGCGTTAGCCTGAGGGGAAATAACCTGATTTAAATTGTGAACCATTATCGGTTAACATTGCTTCAGGGACACCAAATGTATAAAAGACGTGTTTCTCTAAATAACCGCAAATTTTGTCAGAAGTGAATTTTTTTCAACGGGTGCAAGAAATGGAACTTGGTCAAATGGTCAACGAAAATTAGTAATTCGATATTGCCATCTTTAGATCTCGGATATGGTCCTAACAAGTCCATATACAATTTCTGAAAAGGTCTGTCTGATGTCATAGGCTTGCCCATAGGCGGTCTAAGGACTATGTTGGCGGCCTTAGTGGACTTACATACCGGACATTTACCTATGTACGTACAGATTTGAGTGATCATTCCCGGCCAAAATAAGCATTGCTTGAGCTTCTGAGCCATTCGTCCCATGCCTAGATGAGCGGAGTCGGGTGGATAATGTGCCCGACGTAGAACGCTTTCTCAAAGTTTCGATGGAACCCAAAGTTTCCACGCATCGGTACTACCCGCACCTTCAACTAGTTTATATACAAGCCCATCGGATACTCGTAAAGTTGGTAACCTCGATTGGCTCTCTTGTACTCGCTTAATCAATTCTAAATACTCCTGCGATTTAAATTCTTCGGAGGACAGATCAATCATTGGGCCAAATTCTTGAATTTTACTGACTACTAGTTCATCTCGCCTCGAAAGAGTATCTGCTACGACATTCTGGGTTCCTTTTCGGTGTTTTTTATAAAAAAAAAACCCTTGTAAACGAATTGACCACCTAGCTAATCTTCCAGATAAATCTTTCTGTTTCATTAGCCATTTTAGGGAAGCGGGGTCAGTAACTACTACAAAATCTTGTCCCTCGATATACGCCCTGAATTTACTTATTCCTCTTATCACAGCCAAACATTCTAATTCGGTGACCGAATAGTTACGCTGCGCTTTCGAAAGTTTCTCGGACATATACGCTATTTGAAGCTCATTCCTTCTTCATCTTCCTGTGCTAACACACTGCCGATACCCGACAAACTAGCGTCGCAAAGAAGAGTAAACGGTTTTGAGAAATCAGGTGTACGCAGAACGGGTGACGTTGTGAGACCATCTTTCAGTTGAAAAAAAAGCCTGCTCTGCGTCTGGATTCCAATGAAATGGCTGATTTTTCTTTAATAAATCGGTTAATGCTCGGGCGATGGAAGCGAAGTTCTCAACAAACCGCCTATACCATCCGGCGAGACCTAAAAATCTTCTCAGTTGCTTTGGCGTTGTTGGATCCGGAAAATCTTTGATCGCGGATAATTTATCTGGATCCGCTTTCAGAAGTCCATCTCCAATAATGAATCCCACAAATTTAATTACTTTCATACAAAACTTGGACTTTGCAAATGTTGATCGTTAAATTCGCCTGACGAAAGTATCCTGCAACTTGTTCGAGCAGCTGCATGTGCGATTCAAAGTCATCAGAGAGAAGCAAGAGATCGTCTAAGTAGACAAATACCCTGGTTCTCAGACTAGGTGGAATTACTTGATCCATTAATCTGCAGAGCGTTTGAGCGGCATTGCATAATCCAAAAGGCATTACCTTGTATTGGTATAAGGGTCGATTTGGAATGGTAAAAGCGGTGCATTGGCGAGATTTCTCTTCTAGAGGTATCTGCCAAAAGGCATGCTTCATATCTAAGCCGGTGATGTATCGAGCGGCCGGCAACCTACTAAGAATACCATCCACATGTGGTAAAGGATAAGCGTCCTTTAGTGTGAGCTTATTTAGTTCACGCGAATCTAGACAAAGTCGAGTCTACTCCCTCTCTGAACGAGTACGCAGTTGCTGCTCCAGGGACTCTTAGACTCTTCTATAACATCTAATGCAAGCATATTCTCGATTTCAGAGAACATTACCTTCTCCTTCGCTGGGGAGACTGGCCAATGCCTCTGCTTAACTGGACGGGAGATGCCTATATCTATGCTGTGCTCTATCAGATGCGTGCGCCCCAGGTCTTCTTTCTCGTATGACGGGAGTTTCTGTATAACTTTATTTAAGCTATCTTTCTGGGCTACTGACAAGACGTGGATCTTGATGGTATCATCCGCCTCATAGCGTCCGACATCTAATTCGGATATTGACTCCGTGACATCAGCTATTTTGTTAACTAATCCGAACTTATTCCAAAAGTCGATACCTTAGTAGACATCCTGCTTTAACTCGGGAATTATAAAGAATTCTATTAAGTTATTCTGGTTACGGTATTTGATTTCTGTGACAAGCCTTACTTTGACGGAACATGCGATTTTATTCGCGGTTCTTATATGTCCCGAACAGTTTCGCAACTGAGGGTGATTTAAAAAGGCTTCCGCGGGGTTGCCTCCAATGCAACTAACTTTAGCGCCTGAATCTAAAAGCGCTACGTAAGATTTATTATCTATTTCAATATCTGTATACAATCGATTATCTCCGTTGAGAAAAATAGCAGAAATGAGGCGTTTGCGATTATCGCGAACTCTTTTCCAGAAAATCCTAGATCGCCTTGTGGATCTTTTGGGTTTACGGTTGTAAGTAAAACTGTTTACGTCTCCAAATATCCGATTTCTTGCTTCTGTATACCTAACAAGTCGGTCTTGATAAGACATATTTTCTACGTTGCTTTCATATGAATTGTCGACTACCGGCTGATCGTTTTGATCTCGGCAATCCGACTCGGTCTGTGTGGCACAGTGTATCCCTAGTGTTTTGAATGCGGCAGCAGGGTGTTCGCTGACGCATCCCTTTGCCGGGTTTCCGACGGGTTACACGTTTGACATTTAGGTTTAAAATGTTCTTTGCCCCGCATCCATAACAAAAGATGCGGCGTTAACTCTCAAGGCATTCGTCAAACCTGTGGCCTACACTATCGCAGTTTCAGCATTTTAACGGTTTTCGCTGCATTGCAGCAATTTCATCCGTCTGCTGTTCCTCACTCTCCTCATCTAATTGAGACACAAACGCTCTCGGGACAAAACTACTCTTTACCGTTTGCATTTTAACTTGCTTACAGAATTTTCATGTGTTCTCAATTCTTCTCGCAATCGCGCTAATGTATTAATTCCTAAGTGCATTAGTTCGAACCTAAGTGACGTCAATCCCTAACTACTCTAAAGATTGCTATTTCCGTTTCTCAATGATTCACAGAGGATTTATCTGATTTATCGATTACATAGATCTGTAGCTGCCTATTTTATTCTGGTTAGCTAGTCCGTGATTGACCGAACTGAGCTACAATTCCAGAGAATAAACTAGAGCAAGCTTCCATCACCTACTAAAACATTCAATCTGACTTTCTCTGTAACGTATTCCTTCTTTAGAGAAGCTTTTTCCTAGGTCGTTCCACTCTGTAAGTTGGATTATTTTCGCTCTTCCATAGGACAATTGCATTCTACTCTTCCAGACGCTCCTTCAAAAGATTTGATCTGACTAAAAAAATAACTGTTGAAATTTGTGGCCATATATGCCCCACGTTGGGCGCCATTTTTTGTTGATTTATAAAATTATGGCTATTATGTAGTGTTCGACTAAGGTTCGAAGGAAACCTAGGACATTATTCAGTATGCTGAACGTAGAGGTCGTGCACTTCTAGCGATGCTCTGCGCTATGCTCGTCGGAATTGGCGTGGGTTGTTTCCACTCCAGCTATACCCTCGCATAAACCAAACAAAAAAATAAGTGCACTGGCTGTATTAACTAAATATAAAACAAATCAAAAAAAATTTAACGGGCCGTACCCACGTACGCGGTTATATAGGAATAAGTAGAGCGTCGACTAATGACTGGCTAGGGTAACTTTGATGTTATTTGTTCCCTATTCTGTACCCACCCTTCCTTGGTAACATTGATATCGCTTTTTAGTTACCCCTTATCTGACTTCAAACTCCTCTTCCCCTTCTAAAATTGTTTACCTTATCCTTAGAAACTTCCCAATTTCCCCTTATTTGGAAGGAATCATTCGTGATTCCTCTCCACAAAAAAGGTAGCAAAGTGGATGCTAACAACTATAGAGGAATCTCTAAGTTGTCAGCCATCCAAAACTTTTCGAAAACGTAATTACTCCCCATTTGCAGCACCTGTGTAGATCTATAATCTCTCCATGCCAACATGGATTTGTTAAACGAAGATCAACGACTACTAACCTTCTGGAGCTCACATCTTTCATTATAAGGGGCTTTCCACAAAATTTGCAGACAGATGTGATCTATACTGACTTCAGTAAAGCATTTGACTCCGTTAATCATTCCCTTCTTGTTAGGAAACTCGACTTAATGGGTTTTCCTGTCGATCTCAAGTTATCTGAATGGTAGGACGCAAAAGGTTCTATTTAAAACAACTTGTCGAATGTTCTCCGGGTGACCTCTGGTGTCCCGCAAGGGAAACCACTTGGGTCCTTTTACTTTATTTATTCACGACCTGCCCAAAGTCTTGACTAACTCCAGAGTACTCATGTACGCTGACGACGTTAAACTTTGTGTGCAATACAAGGACCGCGCTTGCCAGTCGGATTTACAAACAGATCTTATTAAACCTGAATGGCTCAAAATGCAAGCTGATGACAAGCTCCATGCGAACTGCTGCTCTTTGGAAAGGATCACGCTAGTTGACGATTTGGGTATCCGCCTAGATCCTAAACTGGAGTTTATTGATCATATTTCGTGCATTGTGAATAAAGCCAGGGGTGTGCTGGGATTTATTAAACGGTGGTCGAAGGAATTCGATGACCACTACGTCACGAAGAATTTATACACTTCGTTAGTTCGTCCTATTTTAGAATATGGATCTTGCGTTTGGAGTCCCCAGTGGGACGTCCACAGCAAACATTGAGTCAGTTCAAAAGAACTTTACTTTTCGCTCTTCGTGGCTTAAACTGGGATGCAAACTTTAGGTTGCCTCTTATTCTAGTAGACTTCTCCTGATTAACCTACCTTCCTTAGCAAACCGTAGAACGATGATAGGCATTGTCTTTATGTATAACCTTATCCGTGGTGACGTGGAAAGCAGCGATCTATTGGGTCAGTTGAATTTCCACGTACCATGTAGATCCACAAGATCCTACCTCCCTTTGGTTTTGCACCACTGCAGAACATCGTATCAAATGCATGAACCCTTTAGAGTATTATGTGCAAATTATAATGATTTGTATAAAATTACCTCATCTGTAGATAGCCTTCCTAAACTAAAAACATTAATCTTAACCCAGTACACATGCAAGATAACAATCGAGCTGCCTGATAGTAGTTTATATTTCCTCGCATTCTTTTATCTATACTTTTCTTTCGCGCCTATTTAACACCTAACCCTAACAAGCCCGGGCTTGGTTTTAAATGGCCACTTGAGTGTACTGACCGTAGTGCATCTTCAACGCCCATAAATGAAATGATAAATGATTTACCCTGATCTCGACATGTTGCAGGTCTGGCGACGATCCATAAAGAAAATGTTCACAGTATCATTTTTGCTTTCTTTTTCATAAACTTCATAATTTCCTTTTATTCTAGGTATAAGGGGGTTTGATTCTTATTATCTATTGTTCCCATTATAAATCCAATCATTTTTACGTTCTAGTTATCATTTCTTATTGTTCCTAAATTTTATCCGTAACCTTATTTAATAAATCTTTTAGGTTTCATAATTTTTTTACCCCGCTATAGAGACTGATAATTTTAATTCTTATTGGCTAAGTTCGCATTTTTATATTTTTTTTTATAATTTTGTTTCTTTGTTTTCATATTTCAATCTGTCTTATTCTTCATTAGATATTGCCAAAATATTTGGGTTAACCAAATCAAAGAAATTCAAAGGGATTCCTACAGTGGCCTTCAGCTGAATTTGAATCAAAAATTAACTTGTTCTGAACATGCCATATAAACACTTTTCATTCGTTATTAAGGTTTTACTGACGACCATTACTAATACGCCGGAAAATCCATCGAAGCATTCTCTGGGCCCATCGAAGCTTCAGTTGGTTCCTTCAGAAGAAATGTAAACAAACATACGAATGTGTGTATGGGTGACGTTACCACACGTTAATTCGATGCAACTACCGCTTACATATTCGTGACCCACCTATTAGGATTATATTTCTAATATTAATATGCTATCATAATGCGACTATTTATCAAAAATTATTGAAATGGAATATAAGCTACAAAATACAAGCTATACTTGGCCCTTCGCCACCAATAGAACTCGTATCTCTTTACTATCGAGGTGCCGTGTTCTCGGAGCGCGCACAAAATTTCGGCTGTGTGCCGCACGCTCACTCTCTCCATCCAGTTAACTGCCTCCCAAGCCCTAGGCGAACTACATGACCAGGTATGTTGGGCTGAGCTTAAATCCGATCACGTGTTAATGTAGGCGATTCCGGTAATTCGGTGCCTCCTTCCTTCTTGCTCCAACTTGTAGGAGACGGCTTGCTGGCCGACGCCGAAAACGATTCGCATGCCGTTCGCAGGTACACGTAGGGGACGGCGTGTGTTTTCGCACCGGCTAGCGGCGTTGGCTGCAAAGCTGCCGTTGCGGCTACTACTGTACTGCTGAGGGAGCGGATCGCTAAAAGGGATTCTGTGAATATATTCTGACATTAGCCGATCGCGCACATTACGCGGCTTGAGTTAACTGTATTCACCTTATATTTCTTGTTCACTTCACTAGTTATTATAATAAAACACTGGTTGCAGGCTGATTAACTTGTCGCCCTTCCCGTTGTCTTGGGCTTTCTCAAAGTTTCGATGGAACCCAAAGTTTCCACGCATCGGTACTACCCGCACCTTCAACTAGTTTATATACAAGCCCATCGGATACTCGTAAAGTTGGTAACCTCGATTGGCTCTCTTGTACTCGCTTAATCAATTCTAAATACTCCTGCGATTTAAATTCTTCGGAGGACAGATCAATCATTGGGCCAAATTCTTGAATTTTACTGACTACTAGTTCATCTCGCCTCGAAAGAGTATCTGCTACGACATTCTGGGTTCCTTTTCGGTGTTTTTATAAAAAACCCTTGTAAACGAATTGACCACCTAGCTAATCTTCCAGATAAATCTTTCTGTTTCATTAGCCATTTTAGGGAAGCGGGTCAGTAACTACTACAAAATCTTGTCCCTCGATATACGCCCTGAATTTACTTATTCCTCTTATCACAGCCAAACATTCTAATTCGGTGACCGAATAGTTACGCTGCGCTTTCGAAAGTTTCTCGGACATATACGCTATTTGAAGCTCATTCCTTCTTCATCTTCCTGTGCTAACACACTGCCGATACCCGACAAACTAGCGTTGCAAAGAAGAGTAAAGGTTTTGAGAAATCAGGTGTACGCAGAACGGGTGACGTTGTGAGACCATCTTTCAGTTGAAAAAAGCCTGCTCTGCGTCTGGATTCCAATGAAATGGCTGATTTTTCTTTAATAAATCGGTTAATGCTCGGGCGATGGAAGCGAAGTTCTCAACAAACCGCCTATACCATCCGGCGAGACCTAAAATCTTCTCAGTTGCTTTGGCGTTGTTGGATCCGGAAAATCTTTGATTGCGGATAATTTATCTGGATCCGCTTTCAGAAGTCCATGTCCAATAATGAATCCCACAAATTTAATTTCTTTCATACAAAACTTGGACTTTGCAAATGTTGATCGTTAAATTCGCCTGACGAAAGTATCCTGCAACTTGTTCGAGCAGCTGCATGTGCGATTCAAAGTCATCAGAGAGAAGCAAGAGATCGTCTAAGTAGACAAATACCCTGGTTCTCAGACTAGGTGGAATTACTTGATCCATTAATCTGCAGAGCGTTTGAGCGGCATTGCATAATCCAAAGGCATTACCTTGTATTGGTATAAGGGTCGATTTGGAATGGTAAAAGCGGTGCATTGGCGAGATTTCTCTTCTAGAGGTATCTGCCAAAAGGCATGCTTCATATCTAAGCCGGTGATGTATCGAGCGGCCGGCAACCTACTAAGAATACCATCCACATGTGGTAAAGGATAAGCGTCCTTTAGTGTGAGCTTATTTAGTTCACGCGAATCTAGACAAAGTCGAGTCTACTCCCCTCTCTGAACGAGTACGCAGTTGCTGCTCCAGGGACTCTTAGACTCTTCTATAACATCTAATGCAAGCATATTCTCGATTTCAGAGAACATTACCTTCTCCTTCGCTGGGGAGACTGGCCAATGCCTCTGCTTAACTGGACGGGAGATGCCTATATCTATGCTGTGCTCTATCAGATGCGTGCGCCCTAGGTCTTCTTTCTCGTATGACGGGAGTTTCTGTATAACTTTATTTAAGCTATCTTTCTGGGCTACTGACAAGACGTGGATCTTGGTGGTATCATCCGCCTCATAGCGTCCGACATCTAATTCGGATATTGACTCCGTGACATCAGCTATTTTGTTAACTAATCCGAACTTATTCCAAAAGCAGATACCTTAGTAGACATCCTGCTTTAACTCGGGAATTATAAAGAATTCTATTAAGTTATTCTGGTTACGGTATTTGATTTCTGTGACAAGCCTTACTTTGACGGAACATGCGATTTTATTCGCGGTTCTTATATGTCCCGAACAGTTTCGCAACTGAGGGTGATTTAAAAAGGCTTCCGCGGGGTTGCCTCCAATGCAACTAACTTTAGCGCCTGAATCTAAAAGCGCTACGTAAGATTTATTATTTATTTCAATCTATTTATATAAAAGAAAGTCGTGTTAGTTACTGATTTTATATCTCAAGAACGGCAAAACAGATTTGGGTGTAAATTGGTAGGGAGGTTGCTTAGAGCCAGGGAAAGGTTTACCACAAACAAAATTCAGGAAAATGTTCAACAGGAATGCAGAAAAACCGGGAAAGTTTTTTACAACTTTAACAAAAATCTCTAATCAAGTAACCATTCGATTACATGTTGTTACATTGTTTGACAGCTTCTTATTGTAATCTGTTCAGTTTTGGGGTAAAAGTTATTCGTTTGTTAACAGTTCGATTGGAAACACGTTTATTGTTCAGTTTTGTTGTAAAATTTATTCGTTTGTTAACAGTTCAGTTGGAAACACGTTTATTGTGCAAACTTTTATTAAATTTCAACAGCAACCATTTGTCTTGAAGGTGGTAAGTTGATCTGTGTAAACTATGAGGATTGTGCATTTGAGGTTAAATTCACCAGTCTGTCCATAGTCTAAAATGCCTAGAAGACGACGTGGAAACATCGGCCGCCGCACAAGACATGCAAGCCAGCAACAAGTGTATACACAGCAACGAAATACTGCAAATGAAAGAACTGAAGAACATACACGTGAACAGCGCCGCGAAAGTATGGCTCGACTTCGTGCTTCTCAATCACAAGAGCAAAGTGAAGCAGCCCGTGAAACAGCTCGGTTGGCAATGCGGAATCGTCGAGCGAACAACAGAGGTCAACAAATAGATGATTTGCGACGCAGAGGATATTTATCAAGAGCTGATTTGAATCGAGCAGCTTTTCGATACGATTGCCGCGTCGATTACAGCTTGCATCGTAGCGTTTGCATTGGGCAAATGGATGTTGTTTGTGAGTATTGTGGTGCATTAAAGTTTTCCGGAGAAACGGCTGGATTATGCTGCCTTAATGGTAAAGTGAAATTGCCGTTGTTGACTCCGCCACATGAGCCATTGTATTCATTGCTTCGTGGCGATACACAAGAATCACGCCACTTTCTTGCAAACACTCAAAAATACAATGGTTGTTTCCAAATGACGTCATTTGGGGCAGATATTATCGAAGAACGAGGATTTAATCCGACATTTAAGATACAAGGACAGATTCACCATCGAATTGGATCATTACTACCTTTCGAAGATACACAGAATAAATTTTTACAAATATATTTTATGGGCAACATGGAAGAACAACTTGATCGACGCCTAGGGATCAATGCAGGAATGAAGCGAGCAATTCTTCAAGACTTGCAGTGTCTGCTTCATGAACATCATGCGTTGGTCAGGTTGTTTAAGAGTGCTTTAGAGCGCATGCCAAATGATGACTATAAAGTTGTCATCAAAGCAGATAAACGACCATCTGGAACACACGAACGCACATTTAATGCTCCAACATTAGACGAAGTTGCCATCCTGATTGTTGGTGAACAATTTGAAAAACGCGATATTGTGCTTACACGTCGCAATACTGGGCAACTACAACATATATCTGAAACTCATCGATCATATGACGCATTGCAATACCCGCTGATGTTTTGGCAAGGAGAAGATGGATATTATTTTAATATTAAAATGATAAATCCATTGAATGGTGAAAAAACCACAAAGAAAGTTAGCTCAATGAATTATTACGCATATCGTTTGATGATTCGTCAAAATGCTGACAACTATTTGCTGCGGTTTCGTCGATTGTTTCAGCAGTATTGCGTTGACATGTATGTAAAATAGAAACGGAACGTTTAACATTCATTAGGTTCAACCAAGCCAAACTGCGTTCTGAGGAGTACATCCATTTACGTGATGCAGTTAGTACTGAAGGAAATGCAGCTAATATTGGTAGATTAACTATTCTGCCGGCGACGTACATTGGTAGTCCACGTCATATGCATGAATATGCACAGGATGCAATGACATATGTGCGTCATTACGGTCGGCCAGATCTCTTTATTACTTTTACGTGTAATCCAAAATGGATAGAAATTACTCAATTGCTGCTTCCCGGACAAACATCAAGTGATAGACACGACATCACAGCACGTATATTCAGGCAAAAATTCGGTCCCTGATAAACTTTATTGTTAAACGACGCGTCTTTGGAAATACTCGATGCTGGATGTATTCAATCGAATGGCAAAAGCGAGGCCTGCCGCACGCACACATTCTTATTTGGTTAGTGGAAAGAATTCAGCCTGACCAAATAGATGATATCATATGTGCCGAGATTCCTGATCATGAAGTCGATCCAGACCTACATGATGTAGTTACTACTAATATGATTCATGGACCGTGTGGTGCCATCAATCCCCAATCACCTTGCATGGTCGATGGAAAATGCTCTAAACGATATCCACGGAAATTAACGGCGGAGACTGTCACTGGCAACGATGGTTATCCGCTGTATCGGCGTCGATCACCAGATGACAATGGTCGAACTGTCACAACGAAAGTAAAAGAATGGATTTCGTTGTCGACAACAGTTGGATTGTTCCATATTCGCCACTTATTTCTAAAACGTTCAAGACACATTGCAACGTTGAATACTGCAATTCAGTTAAGTCAATAAAATATATTTGCAAATATGTCACGAAAGGCAGTGATATGGCGGTTTTGGATTGCAATCCTCGAACACCAACGATGAAATTTCACGCTATCAAGTTGGTCGTTATGTGAACTGTAATGAAGCGATTTGGCGTATACTCTCATTTCCCATTCACGAACGTCATCCAACTGTTATGCATTTGGCGGTGCATCTGGAGAATGGTCAACGAGTATATTTCACGGCTTCGAATGCTATGCAACATGCTGAAACACCTCCAGCAACTACATTGACAAGTTTTTGCAATCTGCCAAAGCGATCTGTTTGCACGAACTTTGCTTTACTCGGAGATGCCACGTTATTATACTTGGAATGCTTCATCGAAGAATTTTCAAAGACGGAAGCAAGGCGATGCGGTGCCTGGGTATCCAGATGTGCGTTCTACTGATGCTCTTGGTCGTATGAATACAGTTCATCCAAAGAATGATGAATGTTTCTATTTGCGGTTGTTACTGGTAAATGTGCGTGGGCCAACGTCATTTGAGACACTACGAACTGTTAATGGTGTAATATTTTCAACATATCGTGCTGCATGTGAAGAATTGAAATTATTAGAAAACGATACTCATTGGGATACGACAATCGCTGAAGCCATTATTTCTGCGTCTCCAAGTCAGATACGCACATTATTCGCTATCATAATTTCGACATGTTTTCCATCAAACCCATGTAACCTGTGGCACAAATACAAGGATAATATGTCAGAAGATATTTTAAATCAAATTCGTGTCAGTTCCAGAAATCACGATATTGAGATGAATGAGGAGATACATAATCGTGCTTTACTCTTGATCGAAGATATGTGTTACCTTATGTGCGGTAATTTATTAATCAGGTTGGGAATGCCAGCGCCATATCGTCAAATGAATGACGCATTTAATCGAGAATTGGAACGGGAACGTGAATATGATCACCAGGAATTAGATTTAGTAGTTCAAACGAATGTACCCATGTTGAATTACCAACAAAAGGAAGCTTATGATACTATAATGAAGGCAATCGATGATGAAAATGGTGGTTTATATTTCCTAGATGCCCTGGTGGAACTGGCAAGACATTCCTTTTGTCATTAGTTTTAGCAACTGTTCGGGCGAGATCCAACATAGCGGTTGCAGTTGCTTCTTCTGGAATAGCAGCCACATTGTTAGAAGGATGCCGTACGGCTCATTCAGCATTAAAATTACCGTTAAATCTTCAAACTATTGAAGAACCAACGTGTAATATTGCAAAACACTCAGCAATGGCCAAAGTTATAGCGGCATCGAAAATTATCATATGGGACGAATGCACAATGGCGCATAAACGTGCATTATAAGCACTTAACCGAACATTAAAAGATTTACGCAATGACTCGAGATGTTTTGGAGGAGCAATGATTTTACTGTCTGGCGATTTCCGCCAAACACTGCCAGTAATTCCAAGATCTACGGCTGCCGACGAAATAAACGCTTGCCTCAAATCGTCAAATCTATGGCGCTATGTGAAGAAACTGCAGCTGACAACAAACATGAGAGTTACATTGCTTAATGATATATCTGCTGAAGATTTCTCGAAGCAATTGCTGACTATCGGTAATGGTCAAGTACCTGTCGATGAATCGAGCGGATTTATATCATTTCAAAATAATTTCTGTAATTTTGTCGAATCAAAAGAAGAACTTATCAACAATGTATTTCCAAACATTATTACTAACCACAAAAATAATGAATGGTTGAGTGAGCGAGCAATTTTAGCGGCAAGGAATAAAGATGTAGATGACTTGAATTACATAATTCAAAATAAGATAATTGGAACAGAGCATTCATTCAAATCAATTGACTGCGTCACAAATGAAGATGAAGCCACCAACTATCCCATTGAATTTTTAAACTCTTTGGACGTGCCTGGTTTACCACCACACAATTTACGCCTAAAGGTTGGCTCCGTAATAATCATGCTACGAAACATAAACCAACCAAAACTGTGCAACGGTACGCGTTTGGTGGTTAAAAATTGATGAACAATGTCATTTACGCCACGATAATGATAGGAAAATTCAAAGGTGAGGAAATTCTTATTCCGAGAATCCCGATGATCCCAAACGATATGCCCTTTGAATTTAAAAGACTTCAATTTCCGATACGTCTTGCATTTGCAATGACCATTAACAAATCACAAGGCCAATCCTTAAAAGTTTGTGGCTTAAACCTAGAAAATCCATGTTTTTCTCATGGCCAATTATACGTGGCATGTTCACGGGTCGGAAGACCATCTGCGTTGTTTGTTTTTGCGCATGATAATAAAACAAAAAATATCGTTTATCACAAGGTACTTAAGTGAAGAGCAACCAAACTGCGTTCTGAGAAGTACATCTATGGCTATGGTAATCAAACAAAAAACATCGTGTTTCATAAAGCACTACAGTGATTTGTTAATAATTATGATTCTCATGATAAACAATAAAACGTTTACTTTTAAATCCTTATATAATGTTTTTTTAATTTTTTTTTTACAACACCCTATCACGGGTGTCTGTCGGGTCCGCCGCTGCAACGAGTGGCTGGGTTAGCTAGTATCTGTATAAAATCGATTATCTCCGTTGAGAAAAATAGCAGAAATGAGGCGTTTGCGATTATCGCGAACTCTTTTCCAGAAAATCCTAGATCGCCTTGTGGATCTTTTGGGTTTACGGTTGTAAGTAAAACTGTTTACGTCTCCAAATATCCGATTTCTTGCTTCTGTATACCTAACAAGTCGGTCTTGATAAGACATATTTTCTACGTTGCTTTCATATGAATTGTCGACTACCGGCTGATCGTTTTGATCTCGGCAATCCGACTCGGTCTGTGTGGCACAGTGTATCCCTAGTGTTTTGAATGCGGCAGCAGGGTGTTCGCTGACGAATCCCTTTGCCGGGTTTCCGACGGGTTACACGTTTGACATTTAGGTTTAAAAATGTTCTTTGCCCCGCATCCATAACAAAAGATGCGGCGTTAACTCTCAAGGCATTCGTCAAACCTGTGGCCTACACTATCGCTGTTTCAGCATTTTAACGGTTTTCGCTGCATTGCAGCAATTTCATCCGTCTGCTGTTCCTCACTCTCCTCATCTAATTGAGACACAAACGCTCTCGGGACAAAACTACTCTTTACCGGTTGCATTTTAACTTGCTTACAGAATTGTTCATGTGTTCTCAATTCTTCTCGCAATCGCGCTAATGTATTAATTCCTAAGTGCATTAGTTCGAACCTGAGTGACGTCAATCCCTAACTACTCTAAAGATTGCTATTTCCGTTTCTCAATGATTCACAGAGGGATTTATCTGATTTATCGATTACATAGATCTGTAGCTGCCTATTTTATTCTGGTTAGCTAGTCCGTGATTGACCGAACTGAGCTACAATTCCAGAGAATAAACTAGAGCAAGCTTCCATCACCTACTAAAACATTCAATCTGACTTTCTCTGTAACGTATTCCTTCTTTAGAGAAGCTTTTTCCTAGGTCGTTCCACTCTGTAAGTTGGATTATTTTCGCTCTTCCATAGGACAATTGCATTCTACTCTTCCAGACGCTCCTTCAAAAGATTTGATCTGACTAAAAAATAACTGTTGAAATTTGTGGATGTTGTTCAAGAGCAAAATTTCGCGGGAATAGTTGAATATGTATTCGTTATCTGACCAATCTATAAGATATAGGCCATATATGCCCCACGTTGGGCGCCATTTTTTGTTGATTTATAAAATTATGGCTAGTATGTAGTGTTCGACTAAGGTTCCAAGGAACCCTAGGACATTATTCGGTATGCTGAACGTAGAGGTCGTGCACTTCTAGCGATGCTCTGCGCTATGCTCGTCGGAATTGGTGTGGGTTGTTTCCACTCCAGCAATACCCTCGCATAAACCAAACAAAAAAATAAGTGCACTGGCTGTATTAACTAAATATAAAACAAATCAAAAAAAATTTAACGGGCCGTACCCACGTACGCGGTTATATAGGAATAAGTAGAGCGTCGACTAATGACTGGCTAGGGTAACTTTGATGTTATTTGTTCCCTATTCTGTACCCACCCTTCCTTGGTAACATTGATATCGCTTTTTAGTTACCCCTTATCTGACTTCAAACTCCTCTTTACCCTGATCTCGACATGTTGCAGGTCTGGCGACGATCCATAAAGAAAATGTTCACACTATCATTTTTGCTTTCTTTTTCATTAACTTCATAATTTCCTTTTATTCTAGGTATAAGGGGGTTTGATTCTTATTATCTATTGTTCCCATTATAAATCCAATCATTTTTACGTTCTAGTTATCATTTCTTATTGTTCCTAAATTTTATCCGTAACCTTATTTAATAAATCTTTTAGGTTTCATAATTTTTTTTTTACCCCAACTATAGAGACTGATAATTTTTAATTCTTATTCGCATTTTTATATTTTTTTTTTTATAATTTTGTTTCTTTGTTTTCATATTTCAATCTGTCTTATTCTTCATTAGATATTGCCAAAATATTTGGGTTAACCAAATCAAAGAAATTCAAAAGGGGATTCGTACAGTGGCCTTCAGCTGAATTTGCATCAAAAATTAACTTGTTCTGAATATGCCATATAAACACTTTTCATTCGTTATTAAGGTTTTACTGACGACCATTACTAATACGCCGGAAAATCCATCGAAGCATTCTCTGGGCCCATCGAAGCATCAGTTGGTTCCTTCAGAAGAAATGTAAACAAACATACGAATGTGTGTATGGGTGACGTTACCACACGTTAATTCGATGCAACTACCGCTTACATATTCGTGACCCACCTATTAGGATTATATTTCTAATATTAATATGCTATCATAATGCGACTATTTATCAAAAATTATTGAAATGGAATATAAGCAACAAAATACAAACTATACTTGGCCCTTCGCCACCAATAGAACTCGTATCTCTTTACTATCGAGGTGCCATGTTCTCGGAGCGCGCACAAAATTTCGGCTGGCAATGCCGCACGCTCACTCTCTCCATCCAGTTAACTGCCTCCCAAGCCCTAGGCGAACTACATGACCAGGTATGTTGGGCTGAGCTTAAATCCGATCACGTGTTAATGTAGGCGATTCCGGTAATTCGGTGCCTCCTTCCTTCTTGCTCCAACTTGTAGGAGACGGCTTGCTGGCCGACGCCGAAAACGATTCGCATGCCGTTCGCAGTGCACCCACTCTTGCAGGTACACGTAGGGGACGGCGTGTGTTTTCGCACCGGCTAGCGGCGTTGGCTGCAAAGCTGCCGTTGCGGCTACTACTATACTGCTGAGGGAGCGGATCGCTAAAAGGGATTCTGTGAATATATTCTGACATTAGCCGATCGCGCACATTACGCGGCTTGAGTTAACTGTATTCACCTTATATTTCTTGTTCACTTCACTAGTTATTATAATAAAACACTGGTTGCAGGCTGATTAACTTGTCGCCCTTCCCGTTGTCTTGGGCTTATTATCTATCCACGTGTTTGGCTTACGTCTTACGGCTGCTGTGATTCAAAATCAAGTGAGCGAGCATAGCTCGGAATTTTTCCTCTTAGGTCGCCTGTACTTCCAGTGTGAAGCGCAGCGCGAAAAATAACGGCACTATGACGTGATGCTTTTTGGATTCTCTCGGTTGGCCTGATATTCGCTAATATTTGGCTGTGGCTGTGCTCGCTGTGTGAGCGGGACGGCCGGTGTGCGTTGAGAGAGAGAGAGGCTGGCTCTGAATTTCGGGAATTCTGCCGCAGCTCACGGGTACGGGATGGGTACAAAGAATTATCTTAACCCTTTATGCTTTCGGGTATTATTTGGACCCTACAACTTATAAATAATATTGTCCTAATATCTAAATGCATTATTAATGGAAATATTGTAGAAATACTGTTTCACGTCATAGCAGATAGGCATCTCACCAATGATATTGTGATTGGTAGGGAAATCCTTAATCAAGGATACGAAATCATCTTGACACCTGATAAATTTGAATTTGATAAGTCTAAATCTGTAAACGTCTGTAAATTATCTTAGCCATATGCCTTGTTACTTAATGTTGAAACTGAAATGATTGGTAATGACAAGGAAAACTTAATTAAATTACTTAACGACTATTCAGCTGCATTTATTGATGGAGTCCCTGGCACAAGGGTTAATACGGGTGAAATGACTATTAGATTAATTAATCCAAACAAAACTGTGCAGCGGCGTCCATATCGTTTGAGTCCAAATGAAAAAGAAATTGTACGTGACAGGAGAACAGAATTGTTAAACAGTAACATTATTCCACCTAGTTGTTCTCCCTATGCTAGCCCTATACTCTTGGTTAAAAAGAAGAACGGATCCAATCGACTTTGCTTTGACTATCGTGAACTTAACAGCAACACTGTTTCTGACAGATATCCCTTACCACTTATCAACGACCAGATTGCTAGGCTTGCTGGTGCAATACCGGATGCGCGTGGCCAACTTCGGTTGCGAATTCGTTTTGTGTTAACTGATATAAAATATGTATCAACAGAAAACATGATGGCGGATGTATTAACTAAGAATTTGAGTAAGATTAGGCACGTGAAAAAAAATCTAAAAAGCCAATGTGTGACCATAAAAAATATTGTTGAAAATGAATTTCTGTGCCTGTTTTTATTTAGCAAACAATTCGTTTACATATTGTATGTATGCTCACAATTTTTAGGCCCAGGATATTTAAAATATTAAAAATAAAACTAAAAACTTATTTTAATATATTGTTTGCTATGTTGCAAATATTTGAATTATTTTGTGGAGAAAGTACAAAATAAATATTTCGCTAAAAATTACGTAAAATATTATGAAATATTATTTCGTCAATAACCACCATTAACCATTTATATAAGGTCACTTTTTCGAAATAAACTGTCGAAAATGTTTCTGGTGTGCACAACTTTTGATTATTTTGTTGATAAAATGCATTTTCATACCCGGTACCCATAGGGTACAAGGGTATTATAAGTTAGTGCCAACCGAGAATGTACGTAACAGGTAGAAGGAGGCATCTCCGACCCCATGAAGTATATATATTCTTGATCAGCATCACCAGCCGAGTCGATTTAGCCATTTCCGTCTGTCCGTCTGTCCGTCTGTCCGTCTGTCCGTCTGTCTGTCCGTGTGAAACAACAGATCTCAGACACTATAAGAGCTAGAGTTAAGGAGCTAGAGCTTGGTGACAACATTGGAATCTGTTGCACGCAGATCAAGTTTGTTTTAAAATTTGGCCACGCCCACTTCCGCATCCGAAAAACAAAAAAAACTATATATAACCATATGCGTGATTTTCGGCTTAAAGTAAATAGATGGTCTTGATAAGTAGGAAATCGTGGACGTGTTCTGAAAATTTGAGTAAATTCGGATGATAAACATAGAAGAATTAAACAATAAAGTTTCTGAGAAAGAGAGAGAGAGAGCGCGCACGTGCGTGTTGCTCAACATATTCCTCGCAACATTTGTCTTTGTTGGGTGTTGCTCAACAAGTTCCTAGCAGCATTTGTCGCTTTTGAGAGTTGCCCAACATGTTCTTAGCAACATTTGTCTCTTTTGAGTGTTGCTCAACATGTTTCTAGCAACATTTGTCTTTATTTGTCAACATTTTCTTTTTTCCATGTTCATGCTAATCAATTTCACTCACAATGCTATGGGTACCGGGTATCTCACAGTCGATCACACTCGACTGTTGCTTTCCCACTTGTTTTGTATAGTTTCTGTAATATTTCGACCAAAATGTAACGAGATTCTATTATTATTTCCTAGTTAAATATTGATAAGCAAACCATATCCTGTACAATTCCTTGTAACAATGTGGTCTTAAAATTAATATTTAACCTTTATGTAGTTGGTTTTCTTTTATTTTTTCAGCCCTGTATATACAGTTGTACATCATAAATAAAATACAATTTTTCGTGTATATATAGTAGTCATATAATTTCATTCAATTGAAAATTACTAAATAGTATAACCGTCAATTGGGTCCCTTTCAAAATTAAATATGTATTCCTGACAGCTAGCACATTCGTTGGTAAAAATCAATATACAAAATTTAGTTATTATTTTTTATATTTATATACTATATTATATATAATATATTTTGTATTATATACTATATATTATATATTATATATTTTGTATTATATACTATATATTATATATTATATATTATATATGAAATATTTATATATATATAAATATAACTAGCTGACCCGGCGAACTCCGTTTCGCCACCAGATGGCTTCGTTTTATGTAACATTTCGTTTGGTGACTAAAGGATGAAGAAACATTTTTTTTTGTTTGTTGTATATTTGAAAAGGAAAAGTGTTTTATTTAACATTTCGTTTGGTGATTAAAAGATGAAGAAACATTTTTTTTTTTGTTTTATATTTGAAAAGGAAAAGCTTTATTTCATTTCACAACAGTAATGAATTCATTTTGATTACAAAAGTGAAGTGTTATTTAGTTGAACTTCTCTAAGTGAATGAAAGCGAATCCAAAGTAAATACTGAATCGAAGCGTTATACGTGTCCGAAAATTATCAGTTTCATTGAAGTGCTCTTTGGTAAACCACATTTTTTGTTTTTTGGTCTGACGTTAACACAAACAAAGCGGATGGTTTCCCAACTCGTGAATACGCAACATATAACTGCCCATGTGAGAAACAATGATTTTCTAAATTTATCCCGCAAACACTAAGCGATTTGCCTTGCGACTTGTTAACGCAAGGCGATCTGGAAATTGCAGTCGTTTGAAGTAAAACGGAAGATCAGTCGGAATCATTGGTATTCGAGGAATACATACATTTTCATATGCGTACATTCCGTTGATATTGGTTGCCTCAATCAAATTCCTGCGTATCCGATGGCATTCGTTCTAATGCTGTTTTGAACATATTAACGACAGCATTATTAGCGTGAAAAAATGCTTGCAACTGTTTAATAATTCGTCTGTTTAACTGTTGTGTTCCCTGTATATTTCACCGCACATTCAGCTGATCCACCATTTACGAAATGAAATATATTTGCAATATAAAGTTTTGGACATCCATGAGCAAGTGGAGGTTTCCATTAAACCGCGGATAATAACAGCCAATATTAGTCTCAGGATTACCGACCTGCTGTTGAAGCAAATCGGTTCTGTTCAAAAACAATATAATTGAAATTCCCTTGAATATGTTGTTGTTGACAATAGTATCGAATATATTCTTTGATTCATCTAAGCGATTTGTTTTTCTGTAATGGTAATAAATTTGACTTTGCTTCACAATTATGTTGGTGTAGTATATAATATATAGTAACTTACCTGTCTCCTGCAAGCACCTGATCAAACTCCGAACTAGATACTAGAAATATAATCGACGTCACAGATGTATCAAAACATCTAGTCCACTTTTGACGCTGAGTCCGCTGTCCACCAACATCGAAAAATACAAATGTAATGTTCTGCAATTACGAGTTTTTTAATCCATTCTCTAAGTATGCATAAAATCAATAAAATCACCTGTACTTTTACACAAAATTCATAAACACCTTTAGTAGCTTTGCGACAGTGTAATATATCTTTGTGCGAGGGCTCATAATCTGGGTTTGCCAGCCGCTCGATGTCATCTAGAAAATAGCTAACAGAATCGCTCTGAAAAATGACATAGATGGTTTAAAGTATAAATAAAACTATATTTCCTGTCCACCAAATGAGAACTTACAATTTGAAATTCACGTCTTCTTTCATACGCTCTTCTAATGCCTCGATCCTGCCACAGACGTCGTATTAATGGAGCATAATTCATAAATCTGGGTGCCTCTATTGAATAGCATTCCATTAACTTGGCGTCATTAGCATCCTGCTCGCGGCCGTCGCTTCCCCACGGGATGTCTAGCTTTTCCCGAGCGTCCAGCAAGACCTGCATACCTTAAACGTAAAAAAGTTTAGTCGTCGGACAATTTTTATGAGTTTAACAGAAGGAAAACTCACCCCTAATAACATTTTGGTATATCACATGCTGATATTCACGCAGCAATTCCGGTTCAAAGTTTATGCCATGAATGATACGCGTTTGTTTGAGAAAAGTCGATTTTCCCGATTCTCCAGCGCCTAGGAGGAGCAGTTTAACCTACAGCCAAATGGGGTTCCATAAACAAAAATATAAATTTTGCCTTATTAAATGACGATATTATTAATAATATATTTTAATTTAATCATGCTGCTTAAGTCTCTACTTTTAACGGTAATTTTTAAGCGCTTTTCACAAAAATTTTTATAGATTAGAAAACAAGAAAGTCGGCAAACCGAACATACATATATCCTTTCAGATAATAAATAAAATAAAGATAAGGAATCATATACCCCTTTCCAAAAGTAATTAATAGATAAAAAATGAAAATAAATTAATTTTTCTTAGCAAACACCTTTGTACCATTCTAAGATTTTTTATGTATCTGAACCTACTCTACCTGGAAAACACAAATAAAGGAGTCTTTCAAATTGCATACACCATTTCAATGTTATAATTTTTTTAAAATTTTTTAATCCAACAGCGATTATCTGGAAAAGTATTGATGGTAACGAAAAATATTTAGGGCCATTAAAAAAACAGGGATGGCCGAGTTGATATGGAATGTCCCATGTATATATCGTTGTAATCCGAATTCTTAAAAAAAAGCGGCTAATTTGAACCGATCGTTCCTATGACAGCTATGGTCCAATTTATTTAAAATTTTAAAGGGTAACATGTAAATAGCACAAAAAAAAAAAGGATTTTCAAAATTTTTTGGCCAAATGGAATTTCCATTTGAACATTTTAAAATTATTTATTTAAAGTGAGACATTTATTAATTTTTGTTTGTTGGTGCCCTGTGTGTTGTTTATGCTGTAGGAGTCGACGACTCAAGGTCAGGGGGTATTTTTAATCCGTATATTTATGAACAATAAGTAAAAACACAGACTGTCGTCTTCCTTCTCTTCAATCCGATATATTTCGAATCCCATCGGGATTTATCTACAGGGCTGTACATTTTATATATAAAATTAAAAACACAACAATCAATATATATATATCAATATATATAGGTGTGTGCGTCATACACAAACACAAATATCAACAAGTGAGAAAGCTACAGTCGAGTGCGACCGACTGTGAGATACCCGGTACCCAAAGTATTGTGCGTGAAATTAAATAGCACACGGACATGGGAAAAACAAAATGTTGACAAATAATGACAAATTTTGCCAAAAACATGTTGAGCTAAGTTTAAAAGAGACAAATTCTGTACGCAGCTACGTTGCGAATTAATACTGCGCCCAAAGCACGCAACACTTTTTTCGCTACTGCCGTTGTGGCTCAAGATGGTAGAAACTTAATTGTTTAATAACTTCCATGTTTATCATCCGATTTTACTCAAATTTTCAGAAAACGTCCGCAAATGCCTACTTATTTATTGTATCTATTTACTTTGAGCCAAAATTTACGAATCTAGCTTATTTAAGTTTTATGCGTTTTTTGGGGGCGGAAGTGTGCGTGGCCAAATTTTAAAACAAACTTGATCTGCGTGCAACAGATTCCAATGTTGTCACCAAATTTGGTAACTCTAGCTCTTATAGTCTCTGAGATCTGTTGTTTCACACGGACGGACAGACGGACAGACGGACAGACGGAGATTTCTCCTTCTGCCTGTTACATACATTCTCGGTTGGCACTAACTTATAATACCCTTGTACCCTATGGGTACCGGGTATAATTACAAGTTTTTCACAACAACAACAAAAATAACTTACATGTTGTTATTGGGAAAAACTTGTAATTGATAGTTGTGTTTGTGTGTGACGCACACACCTATATAAGTTAAACACGATGTTTTTTATTATTTAAAACAATTATATTTTGTAGGACACTTGGTTCGTATTTATTTGCACAAATATTGGAACTAAATTATGTTTACAGAAATTGCCATATTTATACCCAATAACTTTATCGCTGCCTCTGCCAACGTCGGAGTTTTGCCGTTGTCGTCGCTGCAGCGGGAAGTGGATCAGACGCTGCAGTCAGCACTCTTTGGGAGCTATTGACCGAAGCCGGAAGTTCTTGCACTTTTACTTGCTGGTGCAATACCGGATGCGCGTGGTTGCGAATTCGTTTTGTGTTAACTCCTCCACCTTTAAAATCGAGTGTCCACGCTCGGTGCGGTCATTGATCTCGTTATCAGAAGCTATTTTGTTGATGTGCAGTATTTTGACCCTTTTAATCAATCAAGAAGCGGCTTGCTAGTGCTGTAAGTCCGATGATTATTATGTAACTTATTAGAAAATCGGCTGTATGCGATGTTGTTTTTAACAGTTCCAAGGTCTTGGTATTGTTGATGTTTAGTTATTTTACCAATTCTAGTGATAGCTTTTCTTCTATCTTTTTAATGGTCATCTCAGTTTGGAGAATTACTGGCATCGGGTGATAGTGCACCGCGTCTTTGTTGGTTAAGGTCTGTCCATCAATATTAATTGTAAAATTGCTGGAGTCGATAACAAAGGTTCCGTTGAGATTTGTGGATGTCCCGTTAATTTGTACGTTGCCAGAGAATTTGTTGAGTAGAATGACTCCAGGTGCGATTTCGTCAATAATTGGAATGTGTTGGTTGTTAATTCGAGTGCAGGTGGCAGGGCAACTTTTTATTAAATTTGGTAGGCAAGAGGAATTACTTATGTCTATCATATTTCTATGTTTACATGGTTATCTCATTATTATTATTAAATTTTGAAATTTTTGCATTTACATTTGATTAGATTTTTGCTTTGAATTTTATTAACATATTGTCCAATATTTATTGGTTTGATTAAGAGTTCTGCACAAAAGTTGGTGTCAGTTATAGGAATTTTAATAATATAAGCAAGTGTTGGCCCATTGCTTGCTACGCTTACTTCTGCTATATTTCATTTCTTCTTCAAAATTAGTGTATGGCAACTGGTCTTGATCTAATGTTTTTATAACTTAATTTACCTCTTCATCTCCTAATATTTGGGTGTTACTAATATCTGCTGTTGCCCATTGTATTGCGTGATTTAAGTTAACAATTTCTTCTTTAAACATTTTAATTTGAAACATTAATGTTGTGCTAGTGTCCCTTTGAGGGTCTCCTCCGTATTTTAATTATATACATATTTTTTTTTTCTACGATAAGTCTGTTTAGAACAACTTGATTGTTGTTGTTAGTTAATGTTGAATTTATTTTTTCTTGAACTATTTAGAAATTTCTATTGTCGGGAGATCCAGCTAACCATTTCCAGGCGCTACCTAACAAATCTTTATGTCTTTTCCTTTTACTCCTAATCTTGAGGTTATTCATTAAATATTTTGAAATTCTAGACTCTTCAGTTATAAATGGCAATACTGGGTCGTATGTTTTTAGTTTATAGTAAGCAGTGAAATTCTTTATTGTAGTCTGGATATAGTAACATTGCCTCCTCGGAGGCGAGAGTTTATTTTAATTTTCTAAATGCTTCTCTTGCCTCTTTGTCAAGAGTCAGAGTTTTGCTTGGCCATTTTTTTAGATACGGCCTCGGCCCTTTTCGCTATTAAAAGGGTTGTTAGGGGCCTTGCAAGCTTTGCATAATCTTTAATGAAGCGACGGTAGAACCCTGACAGTCCTAAAAAGGAAAGTAGATCTTTAAGTGCCTTTGGTTCGGAGAATTCGACGATTGCTCTCACCTTTTCCAAATTTTTCTTAATTCCTGTATCTGCTACTAAAAATCCTAAAAATGAAACTTCTATTTAAAAAAAATTGGCATTTATTTAACTTAATTCTCATGTTTGCGTATTCAAAAATTTTGAATACCATTTCTATGTCTTTTAGATGATGTATGTAATGTATAACGAAACACCTAATTCATTATATATATATGTTCTCTAAGAATGTCATCTAGCGCTCGTTGGAAAATGGAAGGTGCATTTTTAAGTCCGAACGGGAGTCTGGTAAACTCATATTTGCCTTGATTTACTGAAAATGCTATTTTTTCTATATCAGATTGTCTGAGTGGGATTTGGTGAAAACCACTTTTAAGGTCTAAAACAGACCTAGCTGTGCCAGCACATTGTTAATGTCTGGTATAGGGTATCTGTCTGGAATAATGACCAAGTTAAGCTTTCTATAGTCAATAACCATTCTATGTTTTTTCTGTCCGGAAGCATCAATTTCTTGTGGGCACGACCCATATTGGAGAATTATATGGGGACCTTGAAGGTCTAATTACGCCGTTTTCAAGTAGCTCTTGTATTTGCTTTCGAGTATATTGGACTTTTGTTTGTACTTCTTATAATGGCTTCTACTTTGGTAGTGTATGTCAGTTTTTCGTCCGGGTCGCCAAATAAGTTTGGAAATTTTAAGCAAATAATTATACCCGGTACCCATAGGGTACAAGGGTATTATAAGTTAGTGCCAACCGAGAATGTATGTAACAGGCAGAAGGAGAAATCTCCGACCCTATAAAGTATATATATTCTTGATCAGCGTCATCAGCCGAGCCGATTTAGCCATGTCCGTCTGTCCGTCTGTCCGTCTGTCCGTCCGTCCGTCCGTCCGTCTGTCCGTCCGTGTGAAACAACAGATCTCAGAGACTATAAAAGCTGGAGTTACCAAATTTGGTGACAACATTGGAATCTGTTGCACGCAGATCAAGTTTGTTTTAAAATTTGGCCACGCCCACTTCCGCCCCGAAAATAATAAAAACGGTATATTAGCTATAGGCGTTATTTTCGACTTAAAGTAAATAGATAGACTTAATAAGTAGGCGATTGCGGACGTGCTCTGCAAATTTGAGTAAAATCGGATGATAAACATGGAAGTTATTAAACAATTAATGCTTTCATGCTCTCTCGCTCTATCGCACTGATTAGGAATAGTTTCGCGTGTCTGAGCACTTAGCTTTTGGGTGGCAATAGCGAAAAAAAGTGTTGCGTGCTTTCGAGCGCAGTATTCGTAACAGCTGCAGAATTAGTCTTTTTTGAACGTTGCTCAATATGGTTTTAGTAACATTTGACCTTATTTGTCAACTTTATGTTTTTTCCATGTCCGTATGCTATTTAATTTCACGGGCAATACTTTGGGTACCGGGTATCTCACAGTCGGTCACTCGACTGTAGCTTTCTCACTTGTTTTTAAACTTTTCTTTTGCGTTTCTGTTGTATGCTCTAATTGAATATCTAACTTGTTGACTTCGGGAGAAGCTTTCTGTTTTATTTTGATTCTACGTTTGTTTTTAATAGAAATGTAACCGTTGATTTCACGAAGTGTATCATTTCCTATAATAGCATAGAAAGATTTTAATGAGGGTAGTTAAAACAAATGTATCTCTTAAGTCAAATGGGTTGCCAACTGTCTGATGTGTTATATGGACATCTCCGGCTACGGAGCTTACATAAAAAGATATTATTTTCGATTGGTTTTTTTACCAGTCGCGGTTGGATGTAATTTATATTAGAGCCTGTGTCAATTAACATTTTGATCATCTCTCCATCACCGGTTTTACATTGGAAGTAAAGTAATGAAGAGGATTCTGCTCTAAAAAATGAAGGCCGGTTTCCTCTGTTTCTTGTTTGAAATCTGGAATTTCCGCGTAGTATTCGGCTGCTGTCTCGTCAGTTTCCGTTAATTGGTCGGTATTTTCTAATGGGTGTTCTTGTTAAGTGCTTATGTAAAAATTTCTCTGTCTTTTATCTACCAGTCCGCTTGTCATTTGAGGGCGTGGTCGTTTTCCCTGCAGTCCATTATTTGGTCTGTTCATATAATTTATTTGTCTTGTCTGTAAACTTTTATCTATATCCATAGGTTCTGGCTTAGGCTGTGGCTTTGGAGCCCATGGACGTGGTGGTTGTATTGCTGGGTAGGCTGAATATTATTGATGATGTCCACTAAATTGAATTTGCTGCTGTGGAAAATAGGGTGTCGTTTTCGGGGTCTATGGAACGTGAGCTAAGTGTGGGATAAATGTTGTCTAGTTGCATTGAATTGTTGCTGTACGAATTTTGTTGATAAGGTTGGTCCTCTAGTAGGTCCTTCAAATATTCTTGAATTGTTTTGATTATTATTGGCGTAATTGGTTCTGAAATTTTGATTTTCTAGACTTTCGCATAGTTGGAGTGCAGATGGAAGATCTGCCGGCTCTTTGGTACCTAGCAGTTTAGCCAAGTCGGCGTTAAGACCTCTAATAAATTAATCAAGCGCCTTGTCTCTATAAGACTTGGTAAAAAGATCGATTGATTCTCTTCCCATTTCCGTGCATGAAATTTTGTTCAAGATGAGTGATAAGTGAGTATAGACCTGTTGGTAGAAATCTGCTGTGGCTTGATTACCCTGTACTAGAGGTGGGCGCGGGCCGGGCTTTTTTTCGTGGCCCACGGGCTTACACAGGACCGGAGCGGGGCCGGGCCTTAAAATTAAGATTCGTGCGTGCATCGTGCGGGCCCGGGCCTTAGCAAAAGGCCCGGCCCGCAAAAGCCCGAAATAGGCCCGCCCGACCGTGTCAGTCATGGTAGTGGTGTAGCAATATTTGTTAGTAAAAAGTTAGTGTCCAAGTTTATATGTAAACATCCCGATAGTAGTCCAATAGAATACATATTCCTAGAAATTAAAAATCATTTCTCACCAAAAAAAATGCTGATGGGATGCATATACCGCCCACGTAGTAGCATTAACTTTGACGCAATTCTAAACAAGTTATCAGACATCACTATGAATTATGAAGACATACTCTTAGCAGGTGATCTTTTTTTTTTTTTCTTGGGCGTTGAAGATGCACTACGGTCAGTACACTCAAGTGGCCATTTAAAACCAAGCCCGGGCTTGTTAGGGTTAGGTGTTAAATAGGCGCGAAAGAAAAGTATAGAAAAAAGAATGCGAGGAAATTTAAACTACTATCAGGCAGCTCGATTGCTATCTTGCATGTGTACTAGGTGGGTTAAGATTAATGTTTTTAGTTTAGGAAGGCTATCTACAGATGAGGTAATTTTATACAAATCATTATAATTTGCACATAATACTCTAAAGTGTTCATGCATTTCATACGATGTTCTGCATTGGTGCAAGACCAAAGGCAGGTAGGATCTTGTCGTTCTACATGGTACGTGGAAATTCAACTGACCCAATAGATCGCTGCTTTCCACGTCACCACGGATCAGATTATACATAAAGACAATGCCTAACATCGTTCTACGGTTTGCTAAGGAAGGTAGGTTAATCAGGAGAAGTCTACTAGAATAAGAGGGCAACCTAAGGTTTGCATCCCAGTTTAAGCCACGAAGAGCAAAAGTAAAAGTTCTTTTGAACAGACTCAATGCGTTTGCTGTGAACGTCCCACTGGGGACTCCAAACGCAAGATCCATATTCTAAAATAGGACGAACTAACGAAGTGTATAAATTCTTCGTGACGTAGGGGTCATCGAATTCCTTCGACCACCGTTTAATAAATCCAAGCACACCCTGGCTTTATTCACAATGCACGAAATATGATCAATAAACTCCAGTTTAGGATCTAGGCGGATACCCAAATCGTCAACTAGCGTGATCCTTTCCAAAGAGCAGCAGTTCAGCGTATAAGTCGCAAGCATGGGGAGACACGTGAGAATGTCATCAGCTTGCATTTTGAGCCATTCAGGTTTAATAAGTTTACATTGCACCAAGTTTGAAAGTTATTAAGATCTGTTTGTAAATCCGACTGGCAAGCGCGGTCCTTGTATTGCACACAAAGCTTAACGTCGTCAGCGTACATGAGTACTCTGGAGTTAGTCAAGACTTTGGGCAGGTCGTTAATAAATAAAGTAAAAAGTAAGGGACCCAAGTGGCTCCCTTGCGGGACACCAGAGGTCACCCGGAGAACATTCGACAAGTTGTTTTTAAATAGAACCTTCTGCGTCCTACCATTCAGATAACTTGAGATCGACAGGAAAACCCATTAAGTCGAGTTTCCTAACAAGAAGGGAGTGATTAACGGAGTCAAATGCTTTACTGAAATCAGTATAGATCACATCTGTCTGCAAATTTTGTGGAAAGCCCCTTATAATGAAAGAAGTGAGCTCCAGAAGGTTAGTAGTCGTTGATCTTCGTTTAATAAATCCATGTTGGCATGGAGAAATTACAGATCTACACAGGTGCTGCAAATGGGGAGTAATTACGTTTTCGAAAAGTTTTGGGATGGCTGACAACTTAGAGATTCCTCTATAGTTGTTAGCATCCACTTTGCTACCTTTTTGTGGAGAGGAATCACGAATGATTCCTTCCAAACAAGGGAAATTGGGAAGTTTCTAAGGATAAGGTAAACAATTTTAGAAGGGGACTGCACAGGGACTCGGCACAATACCTAAGCACACAGCCTGGTATTCCGTCGGGACCTGGCGAATAAACCGGCTTGACACGTTGAAGATCCAAAAGAAGGGAGTTTTCGTTTAAGCTAGGACTGAAGATTAGGTTTGATTTGGGCATGCTATAAGAATAAGTTTGGTTTGAATCGGATGACGGAGAATAAGTAGTTTGAAAAACTGAGCAAAAGATCGGCGATTGCCTGATCATTGTTTGCTGTCGTATTTTCAAATGAAAGCGAGGAAGGATGTGTAAAGGCTTAAGTTTAGTGTTGACAAAATTATAAAACTGTTTTGGGTCCTGCGCAAACTGAACCCTACAACGAGTCAAATAGTTTTTGTAACACTGCGCGTTAAGCACGGTAAACTTAGACCGAGCCGCTAAATAGCGAGAATGAACAGCTTGAGAACCGTTACGTTTGAATTTAGAATAGAGATTAGACTTAACATTTTGAGGCGAGTCAACTCTTTACTAAACCAGGGAGGCTTATTGGAGATTGACGGATAGTATAACGGAACACATTCTGTAAAAAGGAGTTCATGGCATTGTAAAAAATATCCATGGCACCCACCATGTCAGTGCACATGTAGAGATCGGACCAATCAAATTCAGATATAAAATTATTCAGCCGCCGAAAATCCGCCTTGCGAAAGCAGTGAATTTTCTTTTCTGGCCGATCAGACTTATTCTCCATAGCAGTCCCAATATCGATAGTCACATCGAAAGTAGGATGGTATGGATCTTCGGGTAGCGTCAAGGGCGGGACCCTAGCCAAACTGACTCTTGCCGGAATCTTAATAGTAATATACTTCGGGAAGAGCACCTTAAGAACAACATGGAATCACTAGGCTTGAATCTTGTAAACTCTACATATCCGACTCATTCAGCAAAACATGTAGCTCACTGTTAGATGTATTTTTTGTTAGTAATGTTGAAAATATATGTTTGTACGACCAACTCATTGTGCCTTCGTTCTCTAAACATGACCTTATATACTTGACATACAATTTTGACCTTCAGTATAAAGACGAAAAAATAGTATTTAGGGACTTTAATAATATTGACTATTACCTTCTTAATACCGAACTCGATAAGTGCAATTGGAATTACATTTACTGTCTACCAGATGTAGACCAACAACTCAGCTTGCTCCAGTTTAATATTAGTTACTTGTATAATTGTGTCGTGCCAATTAAAAGCAAAATCGTCAAACATCTTATCAAACCATGGTTTAATAATGAAATAAAGGCAGCAATACAAACGCGAAATTTCGCATATCAAAAGTGGAAAAGGTATAGGACTCAGCGACATTATGACCACTTTAAATCATTGAGACACACAATCACTAAACTAATTGACACGGCAAAGTCAAAATACTATACCCATAAATTCAAAAACACAACATCATCTAGACAAACCTGGAAAGAAATCAAGTCATTAGGAATAGGAAATCAAAAATCAATACCGGGACAAGATGTTAATGTTGAGGAGCTAAATCAAAACTCTCAGAATGCAATGTACCTGAAATCGACGACAACAATTTGTACCTGAGATCAGTACCTGAACATTTCTGTGATAATAGCTTTAGGTTTGTTTGTGTCAATCAGTGTGAAGTTCTCGTCAACATTCTTAAAATTAAATCAGACGCAGTTGGACTTGACGAAATAAATCCTAAATTCATTAAAATAATACTTCCTAAAATTCTAATATACATAACACACATTTTCAACACTGCATTTACAACATCTGCATTTCCGGACTGTTGGAAAATCGCAAAATTGTCCCAGTCCTGAAAGCTAACAAGGAGTACAGACCGATATCAACTCTACCATTCTTATCGAAAGCCTTTGAGAACATTATGGCAGCCCAAATAAACTCTTATATAGGTGATAAAGGCTTACTCAATAACAACCAATCGGGATTTAGGAAAAACGTAGCTGCACCTCGGCAATCCTGAAAATCTCGGACGATATACGCGAACACGCAGACAAATCCAATGTGACGCTTCTGGTGCTTCTTGACTATAGTAAAGCCTTTGACTCTGTAAATCATGATGTTTTGTGTACAAAATTGAAAACTCAGTTCAATTTCTCGACTGCTGTTAAACTTATGACCTCATATTTAAAAAATCGCCGTCAATCTGTTGTAATGTCAAATGTTTCCTCTTCTTTTGTAGTCCTTAAACGTGGTGTACCTCAAGGCTCAGTTCTTGGACCTTTATTGTTCACTCTGTATGTCAATGACCTTCCCTGTGTGTTGTCAGATAGTGATGTTCATATGTATGCTGATGATGTCCAGATGTATGTAAGCCGTCCGATTGAATATTGAATATATGTAACCGTGATCTTGATAAAGTTAGCAACTGGGCCAAAGACAACGGCCTCGGTCTAAACCCAACAAGATTAAAATGCATAGTCATATATAAAAAGAATTTAAATATTGCTGACCTGCAGCCATTGATGATAAACAGCATGCCCATTGAATACGTTGAAAATGCTACAAACTTAGGTATCATATTCAATAATAAACTTAGTTGGAATGACCATATAATCAGGGCTGTAGGAAAAACGTATGGTTTGCTAAGATCTCTTTCCCCAGTTAAAAGTCTTTTACCCATAAATGTTCGTATGCTAATTGCCAAGACCTGTATAATCCCAACACTTTTCTATGGTATCGAAATTTTTTCAAATTGCGATGCAGCCAGCCATCAAAAAATAAAAGTGGCATATAATAATATAGCTAGATTTATATTCAATCTGCGCCGATTTGACCATGTGACCAGCTATGCATATAGAATATTTGAACTAAACTTGACCGACTGGATGAAACTGAGAGTGTTAATCTATCTGCATAAAATAATTTACACGGGGGAGCCTACCTATCTCTTTGAAGCATTAAGATTCCCTTCCTCTAGAAGAGCAAATAACTTGATTCAAATAAGACACATATCTCTGCTTTCAGAAAGACAGTTTTTTGTACATGCAATTAGGCTATGGAATCAACTTCCAAGTCCTCTAAAAAATATTAGTAGCGCAACGCAGTTTAAGTCAAAACTTACATTACACCTACAAAATACCAACTTAACTTAAAACCAAAAAAAAAAAAAAAAAAAAAACAACGCGACCTATTCATTAACCCTTAGTGTTTAAGTGTAGCTTTAAGATTTTTATTCAAACCTATGATTCTAAATTTTAATTCAAACCTGTATTTTTGTTTATTTGCATTTATATTAATTTGTCCTACGTGACTATCGCACTAATTATAAGTTATCAACTTGTAGCGTTAGGAAAACATTATAAAATAAATTGAAAAAAATTGAAATAGACCCGAAAACAATTTTTATTTGTTCGCGCTAGTTTTGTTTATGCTCGAATTAGAACCGCCATTTTTATAGGGGATCATGAATATAGTAGCTTTGATCACATAACTAATAACATAAGCCCAAATAATTCCGAACTTATATAAAAAACACGAAAAGATGAGAAAAACGCTATCAACATAGAGCTTGACAAATACTTGGCTTATCCAGCAGCTCTTGGCACACATATTTTATAATTCTGGAAAAATGCAAGGGACTTAGAATACCTTTCCAAATAAGCTCGGACCATTTTAAATGAAAATCGCACTAGGCTAAAAAGCACAAATTAAGAAAATTTTGTATTTTTCAATAAAAACATGACATTGTTTGTTTTTTATTAAATAACACATAACAATAGCTTCGTATACACAGTGTATAGGAAACATTTTCAGGCAGCGCTGTCGGCACATGTATGTATAGTATAAACGCTTCGTGATTGTTCGGGATTCTGTTAGACTGTCGTAGCAAGCTTTGGGGCTATGTAAAAACGGCTTCTGGTTCCGCTGCGGCAGAGAACCTATCGAGTAGCCTGTACACAATCGCTCGGTTCTTGCAGCAGCTGAGAAGCAAATCGTTTGGGTCTGTTAGTATCATTCGTGTCTGTTAATATCATTCGGGTCTGTTAGCTTCGCACACATACGCACTAAAAAAGTGTGTGTGCCGGGGTGCCGACCCCTGATGTATACCTTAATTATCGTTTTCTCTTTCAAAGTGAACGGTCGTGTTTTTGTTTTGCGCCTCGTATTTGTGTAAAATCTTTGCTATAAACCACCGGGGTTTATTTAAAACTTCTATCCTGTGTCAATAATAATTCACCGTTTCACTTCGCGTGTGTATGCAGCTGTTTTTGTGTATTAATAACTATATTAATTGCAAATTTTAGTTTTGTGCAGCGATCGTTATCTGCATTTTTGCATTTCTCTTTGTGCTTTATCCGTTACGCCGATATTACAGCTTGACGGCTTCTCGCTCTTAGTGCACGTAACTACTCTTATTTTCTCTTAACTTCTGACTTGTACAGTGGTAAGTCGCTATAATGTCTTCTAATGTTGTGTAATAAAAACCTGCAAGAAAGTAATTTCTGCAGAGGACCCTACTATTGGCTGTGTGACAATGCACGCCAAGTTCATTGAATGCACAGGTCGGCTGTCTGATAATTTTACCAAAAACATTGGATTGCGCTACTGCTGTGAGGCTTGTCGCGATGTTGAAAGGGAAATGATGTCATTTATGCGGCAAACCAAAATGGTTTTAAGGAGCTTCTTGTTAGTTTTCGTAAAACTAATGAGGTGCTCCTGGCGCTGACTCCCATTTTAATGGCCTTAAGCTATTAAAAGTCCCTAAGCGCAAAAACCACGGTTAACAACTCGCTACGAGTTCACAACAGCAAAACCACGGTTGGCACACCGCATTTGGGCGGATCCCAACAACTCGCTACGAGTTCACAACAGCTGACTCCCTCGGCATAGCCCCCGACTCCAATATATCTAACTCCAATGATATTAAGATCAGGGGCGAGAAAAGATTCGGCCTCCGAATGTGCCGCGGGAGGGGCAGCGCCTCCAATTATATCCGTCGTGTCCGCTGAGGGGTCACAATTAATGACCTCACAGAACCCCACCCAGAAAACTCCCCAGGGTATCAGGCCTGGAATACCGGCCGATATTGGTACTACAAATGTAGTACCAGAAGCCCTAATAGCTATCCCACCTACGAAACAGATATTTGTTTCGCGGCTTTCCCCTAATCAAACATCTGAGGATGTTAGTATCTATATCCTAGGTCGCACTAAAGCCGATGAATCCAAGATTAAGGTGGAAAAATTCAAATTGTCTTATGCTAGGGATATTTCATCTTTCAAAATAAATTTCCCTGACGAACTTTTTAACACAATATGCTCTGCTGCCTTCTGGTCTAGGTATGTTGTTGTTAAGGAGTACGAAGCTAAGAAAAAGAAAAAACGGCCTGTAGGGGTTAATTTACCCAGGCCGGACAAAACCGCTGTGCCATCTACGTCGTCCGCTTCAAAAAACTAACCAATTCTCTTCTTCTTTCCTATCAGAATGCAAGAGGCTTACGTAGTAAGCTTCCCAAATTGTATTCTGATAGTCTTTCATTACATCCCAGGTGATTGTGCTCACAGAAACCTGGTTAAAGCCGGAGATTCTAAGCTCCGAAGTTTTTCCAGCTGTGTACACAACGTACAGGCTAGATCGGCCTTCCAGGCGAGGGGCGGTGTCCTCATTGCGGTTGACTCCAACCTCACGTCTGAACTATTAACTTTCGAGGAATGCAGCGATGTTGAATTCCTCTGTGTGAAACTATCATTTAATGGTTGTTTTACTTTTATTACATGTTCCTACATTCCTCCCTTGTCGGAACTTCCTACTTATTGGAACCACCTTTCCGCTATTCAGGCGGTCTCCAATAGACTTTCGGATAGGGACCACTTAGTAGTTCTAGGGGATTTTAACATTCCTGGGGCTATTTGGTCCACAAATGAATCCTCAAATACCCTTTTGACTACAGCACGTCACGACTTTATTGATGGCTTGTTTGACATTTCGCTGCCTCAAGTCAACCATGTACGAAATTCCTTAGATCGCTTACTAGACCTCTGCTTTGTCTCTGATCCGGCAAGAGTCAGATTGGTTAGGGTCCCGCCCTTGACGCTACCCGAAGATCCATACCATCCTACTTTCGATGTGACTATCGATATTGGGACTGCTATGGAGAATAAGTCTGATCGGCCAGAAAATAAAATACACAGCTTTCGCAAGGCGGATTTTCGACGTCTGAATAATTTTATATCTGAATTTGATTGGTCCGACCTCTACATGTGCACTGACATAGTGGGTGCCATGGATATTTTTTACAATGCCATGAACTCCTTTTTTACAGAATGTGTTCCGTTATACTATCCGTCAATCTCCAATAAGCCTCCCTGGTTTAGTAAAGAGTTGACTCGCCTCAAAAATGTCAAGTCCAATCTTTATTCTAAATTTAAACGTAACGGTTCTCAAGCTGTTCATTCTCGCTATTTAGCGGCTCGGTCTAAGTTTACCGTGCTTAACGCGCAGTGTTACAAAAACTATTTGACTCGTTGTAGGGTTAGTTTGCGCAGGACCCAAAACAGTTTTATAATTTTGTCAACACTAAACTTAAGCCTATTACACATCCTTCCTCGCTTTCATTTGAAAATACGACAGCAAACAATGATCAGGCAATCGCCGATCTTTTTGCTCAGTTTTTCAAACTACTTATTCTCCGTCATCCGATTCAAACCAAACCTATTCTTATAGCATGCCCAAATCAAACCTAATCTTCAGTCCTAGCTTAAACGAAAGCTCCCTTCTTTTGGATCTTCAACGTGTCAAGCCGGTTTATTCGCCAGGTCCCGACGGAATACCAGGCTGTGTGCTTAGGTATTGTGCCGAGTCCCTGTGCAGTCCCCTTCTAAAATTGTTTACCTTATCTTTAGAGACTTCCCAATTTCCCTTATTTGGAAGGAATCATTCGTGATTTCTCTCCACAAAAAGGTAGCAAAGTGGATGCTAACAACTATAGAGGAATCTCTAAGTTGTCAGCCATCCCAAAACTTTTCGAAAACGTAGTTACTCCCCATTTGCAGCACCTGTGTAGATCTATAATCTCTCCATGCCAACATGGATTTATTAAACGAGGATCAACGACTACTAACCTTCTGGAGCTCACTTCTTTCATTATAAGGGGCTTTCCACAAAATTTGCAGACAGATGTGATCTATACTGATTTCAGTAAAGCATTTGACTCCGTTAATCACTCCCTTCTTGTTAGGAAACTCGACTTAATGGGTTTTCCTGTCGATCTTCTTAGGTGGATCTCAAGTTATCTGAATGGTAGGACGCAAAGGTTCTATTTAAAAACAACTTGTCGAATGTTCTTCGGGTGACCTCTGGTGTCCCGCAAGGGAGCCACTTGGGTCCCTTACTTTTACTTTATTTATTAACGACCTGCCCAAAGTCTTGACTAACTCCAGAGTACTCATGTACGCTGACGACGTTAAACTTTGTGTGCAATACAAGGACCGCGCTTGCCAGTCGGATTTACAAACAGATCTTAATAACTTTCAAACTTGGTGCAATGTAAACTTATTAAACCTGAATGGCTCAAAATGCAAGCTGATGACATTCTCACGTGTCTCTCCCATGCTTGCGACTTATACGCTGAACTGCTGCTCTTTGGAAAGGATCACGCTAGTTGACGATTTGGGTATCCGCCTAGATCCTAAACTGGAGTTTATTGATCATATTTCGTGCATTGTGAATAAAGCCAGGGGTGTGCTTGGATTTATTAAACGGTGGGCGAAGGAATTCGATGACCCCTACGTCACGAAGAATTTATACACTTCGTTAGTTCGTCCTATTTTAGCAAACGCATTGAGTCTGTTCAATAGAACTTTTTACTTTTCGCTCTTCGTGGCTTAAACTGGGATGCAAACCTTAGGTTGCCCTCGTATTCTAGTAGACTTCTCCTGATTAACCTACCTTCCTTAGCAAACCGTAGAACGATGTTAGGCATTGTCTTTATGTATAATCTTATCCGTGGTGACGTTGAAAGCAGCGATCTATTGGGTCAGTTGAATTTCCACGTACCATTAGAACCACAAGATTCCCACTGCCCTTAGTTTTGCACCACTGCAGAACAGCGTACGAAATGCATGAACACTTTAGAGTATTATGTGCAAATTATAATGATTTGTATAAATATACCCAAACTGTAGATAGCCTTCCTAAACTAAAAACATTAATCTTAACCCACTTAGTACACATGCAAGATAGCAATCGAGCTGCCTGATAGTAGTTTATATTTCCTCGCATTCTTTTATCTATACTTTTCTTTCGCGCCTATTTAACACCTAACCCTAACAAGCCCGGGCTTGGTTTTAAATGGCCACTTGAGTGTACTGACCGTAGTGCATCTTCAACGCCCAAGAATGTATTTATATATATCTATAAATTGCATGTCTTTTTCATTTACTTATATGTGTAAATAAGTTTCGTGCCGGGCATGGCCGGGCCCGGGCCTTAGTGAAAAAGTTTCGTGTTGGGCCGGGCTGGGCCTCTCAATAAAGAGTTCGTGTTCGTGCGGGCCCGGGTATCAAAATACAGGCCCGCGCCCACTTCTACACTTCTTATCAGCGTAGAGGGCTGTTAAACATTTAGAGATTGCTGTCCAGTTTAGTGGTGTGTTGTATGATTTTAAAACTGAATCTGCACTACCTACTATTTTGTTTCTAATAACATTTAAAATTGAATAGTACCTGGGGAATTATCCTGCTAGGCTAGAGAATTCCCTGAGGCTTTTCACTATGTCTGGGACTCTGTCAAATTCATTTATATTATTTGCATTAGCAGTATAGGTTTGATCGAGTAGCGGCACTGAATCTGGGTTTAATTTTTTATTTAAAATTCTCTCTACTATTTCTTGTATTTGGGCTTGCATATTAACTAAGTTTGCTGGGACTTGGTTTACTTCAGGGGCCTGATCAGATTATTTAGATTTGCCTTTGTTTTAGCTTTTTAGCTTTTGTTTAAAAAGAATTCTTTTAGATATGTTTCACTATTGTGATTTCTTATTTTGCTCATGGTTTGTAATTAAAAGTTAGCTTACAGTAAAATAAAATACATCCTGAACCGGCCAGTTGGTAGTAGTCCTTTTTGCTCCTTGCTACTGGTGTACCTTATCCTGAAACTCCCGTCCAGTTGTCTACCTCGATCGCCTGCAGTCTGATGTAAGTGAGTCCTGTTCTTGGCGGGTCGTCCAGCCTCTTTTCCGGTGTTACCAGGGCAGCCTATGGGGTGCAGAAATTGCCATATTTATACCCAATAACTTTGTCGCTGCCTCTCCCAACGTCGGAGCTTTGCCGTTGTCGTCGCTGCAGCGGGAAGTGGATCAGACGCTGCAGTCAGCACTTTTTGGAAGCTATTGACCGAAGCCGGGATGTTGCCCTTGCACTTTTACTTGCTGGTGCAATACCGGATGCGCGTGGCCAACTTCGGTTGCGAATTCGTTTTGTGTTAACTGATATAAAGTATGTATCAACAGAAAACATGATGGCGGATGTATTAACTAAGAATTTGAGTAAGATTAATCACGTGAAAAAAAATCTAAAAAGCCAATGTGTGACCATAAAAAATATTGTTGAAAATGAATTTCTATGCCTGTTTTTATTTAGCAAACAATTCGTTTACGTACTGTATGTATGCTCACAATTTTTAGGCCCAGGATATTTAAAATATTAAAAATAAAACTAAAAACTTATTTTAATATATTGTTTGCTATGTTGCAAATATTTGATTCATTTTGTGGAGAAAGTACAAAATAAATATTTCGCTAAAAATTACGTAAAATATTAGGAAATATTATTTCGTCAACTTTTTATACCCGGTACCCATAGGGTACAAGGGTATTATAAGTTAGTGCCAACCGAGAATGTATGTAACAGGCAGAAGGAGAAATCTCCGACCCTATAAAGTATATATATTCTTGATCAGCTTCACTAGCCGAGTCGATCTAGCCATGTCCGTCTGTCCGTCTGTCTGTCCGTGTGAAACAACAGATCTCAGAGACTATAAGAGCTAGAGTTACCAAATTTGGTGTCAACATTGGAATCTGTTGCACGCAGATCAAGTTTTTTTTTAAATTTGGCCACGCCCACTTCCATCTCAAAAATCATAAAAAACGGTATGTTCACTACAGGCCAAAATAATAAGTACATGAGCATCGTGCTACTTTGTTTAGTTATTACTCGATTCTTTTGGAATGTTTGCCTGCCAATCATTTGTATTTTGTAAAGTTACAGTATTTCGAACTAAATATAAAATTAGAGGGGGTTTCCGCGTTTTTTTTTAATGCTATGCATAAATTTGTGTGGAATGGACATTTATCGCCTGGCCAAAATAATAAGTACAAAATAATAAGTACACAGCATTAAATCTACAATTAGCCTCAAAATGTATTGTTTCTTAATAAATTTTTACATTTTAACAATATGGATCTTTTTAATAATACGGATCTGAGATTATGGTAGTCAGTGTAACAGAATTAAATCAAATGCGTGCACCAAGTAACAAATCTCGTCTCTGCACTCTAACGGTTGTATGTTAGTACGCTTTGTTCCGTCTATTCGCCAGATGGTCAGGATAGTTCGATGCGAACATTAGAGAGAGATGTTGCGTGAGGTTAGAGGTTTGAGAGAGAGATGCGCACTACGATTGTTGTGCGTGTATGCTTGAGCCACTGCGAGAGACAGAGATACAAGTATGTTCGTGGCAACATTTTCGGTATACTAGAATGCTGGCGGCAGGCAGTCTGGAGTTGGCAGTGGCGTGATCAAGTGTATTCGCCGTATACAATCTGCGCAATTAAATATGGAAAATCCTAATGATAACCCGACATCAGAAGTGGGATCAGTGCCAACTCCTGCATTTTCTGAAGATCAGTGGCATACTATTATGGAACTACAGAATGGCAATTTCGTCGAAATGTGTAAAGCTATGCAAGCGTCTGTGCGTCCACAACATCAAGTGGTTTTGCCAAAATTTAACCCAGATGTAACTGAAGCTGATGCGACTCAATGGTGTGCAACGGCAAGCATTATTATGGACAAAAAGCAGATTAATGGCAGCGCACTTATCATGATGTTGAATAGTTGCATGCAGGACAGTGTTTCAGCGTGGCTTGCACAGATCTGCTATCCCGGCATTAAATGGAAGCAGTTTAAAGAACTATTTATACAGCGTTTCGAGATTAAGGAAACGCAGGCAGCTATGTTCCTGAATCTGCTGAACAGCCGTCCAGCCCACAACGAGTGCCCTGCAGTGTACGCAAGCCGTATGGTGACGTCATTGACCACAAAATGGCGCAATATGAACGCCGCGGGAATAGCTGTATCCACGGTACTTGCGCATATGGCCAATTTTGACAACCGTTTGCAGCGTATGGTGTTTTCGTCAGATGTACAAACTAGAAGTCAACTCCAGATGGAACTGAAAGCATTTACATTTGACAAAAAGCGGAGTGCTGGAAGTACTGATGGTAATTTGAGATCTTTCCTATTTGTTTTGACTCTGGAGCAGAATGCTCGCTTATTCGAAGTAGTGTTGCCGATAAATTTGATGGAAATTTTATAAATAATATTGTCCTAATATCTAATTGCATTATTGATGGAAATATTGTAGAAATACTGTTTCACGTCATAGCAGATAAGCATCTCACCAATGATATTGTGATTGGTAAGGAAATAATTAGTCAAGGAAACGAAATCATCTTGACACCTGATAAATTTGAATTTGATAAGTCTAAATCTGTAAACGTCTGTAAAGTATCTGAGCCATATGCCTTGTTTCTTAATGTTGATACTGAAATGATTGGTAATGACAAGGAAAACTTAATTAAATTACTTAACGACTATTCAGCTGCATTTATTGATGGAATCCCTGGCACAAGGGTTAATACGGGTGAAATGACTATTAGATTAATTAATCCAAACAAAACTGTGCAGCGGCGTCCATATCGTTTGAGTCCAAATGAAAAAGAAATTGTACGTGAAAGGATAACAGAATTGTTAAACAGTAACATTATTCAACCTAGTTGTTCTCCCTATGCTAGCCCTATACTCTTGGTTAAAAAGAAGAACGGATCCAATCGACTTTGCGTTGACTATCGTGAACTGAACAGCAACACTGTTTCTGACAGATATCCCTTACCACTTATCAACGACCAGATTGCTAGACTTGCGGGTGCAAAATATTTTACTTATCTGGATATGGCTAGTGGATACTATCAGATACCCAATCATCCCGATTCTGTTGAATATACCGCGTTTGTTACACCTGATGGGCACTATGAGTATCTAACAATGCCATTTGGCCATCTACCATAGAATTAGGTATGGAAAGATTGAGGATTGTGTTGGTTGTATTGACTGCAGCGGGATTCTCTTTTAACATAGCAAAATGTGGATTCTTAAAAACTACTGTACAATACTTGGGGTATGAGGTACGAGCTGGAGAGTTAAGGCCTAATCCGCGAAAAATTCTTGCGTTAAATTCCTTGCCACCACCGCAAATAGTTCGTAGCGTAAGACAGTTCATAGGATTGGCGTCTTATTTTCGAAAATTCGTGCCTCGGTTCTCACAGATTATGAAACTGATATATTCCTTAACTTCGAGTAAAAGTGTGTTTAATTGGAATAAAGAGTTGGAAGATATTAGAAAAAATATTATTGTTATCCTTATAAATGAGCCTGTACTTGTTATTTTTGATCCACAACATCCAATAGAATTTCACACAGATGCAAGCTCTTATAAACCTTGGCAGTGGTAGAATCCGTTAAACAGTTCCGTCATTATTTAGTTGGTCGTACGTTTGTAGTGTATACTGATTGTAATTCTCTTAAATCATCGCGGACAAAGATTGATCTGACACCAAGAGTGCATCGTTGGTGGGCGTATTTGCAGTCGTTTGATTTCAAAATTGAATATAGAGAAGGAAAGCGCATGGCGCATGTGGATTTTTTATCGGGAAATCACATTCAGGAAGCCACCAAAGTTGAAAAGTCTTTAGTCCCTGAAAAGCGTGTAAACTTGGCAGAAATCTCAAGTGACTGGCTTGCTGCTGAACAGCGCCAAGATTCTGAAATTACTGATATCATTAACAAACTTAACTCTAAAGAGTTGACAGATGATGTTGCACAGACTTATGAGTTGAGAAAAGGTGTCTTGTTTCGTAAAGTTCAGAGAAATGGAAGAACCCGTTGTTTGCCAGTAGTGCCCCATGCATTTCGATGGTCAGTAATAAATCAAGTGCACGAGTCCATCATGCATTTGGGATGGATAAAGACTCTTGACAAAACTTACCAATATTATTGGTTTGCTAAGATGAATAAATATGTTAGGAAGTTTGTCGATAGCTGCATTACATGTAAAACTGTTAAGGGTTCATCTGGGACTTGCCGAGTTACATCCAATTCCAAAAGCGAATGTGCCATGGCACACGGTGCATATCGACATTACTGGAAAATTAAGTGGGAAGAATAATCTTAAGGAATACGTGATAGTACAAATTGATGCCTTAACAAAATTTGTTTATTTGTTTCATACTTTAAGATTAGATTCTGACAGTTGTATTCAGGCAATGAAATCATCTATTTCTTTGTTCGGAATACCGCAGCGTATAATAGCTGATCAGGGTAGATGCTTTACTAGTGGGAAATTTTCAGAATTTTGTACATCACAGAAGATTAAGCTTAATCTTATAGCTACAGGAGGAAGCCGTGCAAACGGTCAAGTTGAACGTGTGATGAGTACCCTTAAGAATCTAATGTCAGCGGTTGAATCTAGTTACCAATCTTGGCAAGATGCTTTAGGTGAGGTACAACTTGCCTTGATTTGCACAGTTAGTAGTACAACCAAAGCAAGTCCCCTAGAGTTACTTGTCGGCAAGGAGGGGTTTGATTCCACCGTATGATACAGAGCTGGAGGTAGATAAAGTTAATGCTAGAGATAGGGCAATTGAAAATATGAACAATCAAGCTAGTTACGACCAAATAAGATTCGATAAAAATAAAGCAGCAGTTGAACGACATAAAATTGGAGATTTTGTTTAACTGAAAAATGAAGAACGGCATCAAATTAAACTGGATGTAAAGTTTAAAGGACCATTTTTGGTTAGTGAAGTTCTAGAAGGAGATAGATATATCTTGAAGTCATTGCATAATAAGAGAACTTATAAATATTGTCATGAAGATTTGAGAAAGATGCCAGACGGTTATGTTCCGAGTGAATTAAAGTGCCCGCCTGAGACTTGTTGAAATGGTTATAATATATCCGTGTGAGAGGATATGTTATGTGAAAACAAAATGTCCATATAGAGTATGGAATGGTTGAAATGAAGTTGCAATAGACTTCGATAAGAAATGTTTGTGAATGACGGATGTGTTTGAGAGTTCGAATAGAAATTACCTGGCGGATGCAAAGTTTATGCATGGTTGATATATGACAATATTTGAATGAAATGTATGAGTTAAAGATATGGTTTTGAGATTTAAGTTATCTGCGTCATTAGGCAAGCACAAAGACGAAAGTTGGAACATGGCGTGTGGCGCTCTTGACGGGACTATGCTCTTAATCAAAAGGAAATCATAGTGACGATAACTAGAGTCGAATTTTGAATTGCTGAGAAGCGAATGGAATGAATTAAATGTTAAAATGAATTTGATTATGCAATGAGAATAAGAATTGAAATTTGTTTCTAATGTTGTGTAGACTGTAAAGTAATGAAAGATTATGAAATAAGAGAAAAATGTTAAGCGTAAGATAATATATCAAATAAATAAATGGTATTTGAAATTGATGAGTAAAAGAAAACACAAGCTATAATCACGAATTTATGTCATATTTGAAATATTAAGATTACAGTACAAGAGGACGTGTAATTGTCAGAATGGCCGTTTCGGATCTTAAATTATGGTAGTCAGTGTAAAAGAATTAAATCAAATGCGTGCACCAAGTAACAATTCTTGTCTCTGCACTCTAACGGTTGTTTGTTAGTACGCTTTGTTCCGTCTATTCGCCAGATGGTCAGAATAGTTCGATGCGAACATGAGAGAGAGATGTTGCGTGAGGTTAGAGGTTTGAGAGAGAGATGCGCACTACGGTTGTTGTGCATGTATGCTTGAGCCACTGCGAGAGACAGAGATACAAGTATGTTCGTTGCAGCATTTTCTGGAGAGCATTTTCGGTATACTAGAATGCTGGCGGCAGGCAGTCTGGAGTTGGCAGTGGCGTGACCAAATGTATTCGCCGTATACAATCTGCGCAATTAAATATGGAAAATCCTTATGATAACCCGACATATACAAGTGAAAAAAAAAAACGTTAGATTGACCAAATCAAAATTTAACTGTTGAATAAGACCAATTTGCTTTATATCTTCAAAAAGAATGGAAAAGTCTTTGGGAAATGGCGAAAACCCTCAAACGCTTCGTAAATTTTGTTCAGAATACCTTACAATAAAAAGTGCTTACTGAAAAAACGAGAACGGAAGAAGAAATGTTCAGAAACATCGAACAACTGCATTGTCAGTATATCAAAAATTTAATCTTTCATGTCTTTTAAGGCCTTTCCCGCTAAAATTATCCATGAAACCTAATCTAACAAGTGAGAAAGCTACAGTCGAGTGCGAGATACCCGGTACCCAAAGTATTGTGCGTGAAATTAAATAGCACACGGACATGGGAAAAACAAAATGTTGACAAATAAAGACAAATTTTTCCAAAAACATGTTGAGCAAAGTTTAAAAGAGACAAATTCTGCAGCTGTACGCAGCTGCATTACGAATTAATACTGCGCCCAAAAGCACGCAACACTTTTTTTTGCTACTGCCGTTGTGGCTCAAGATGAGAAGAAACTTAATTGTTTAATAACTTCCATGTTTATCATCCGATTTTACTCAAATTTTCAGAAAACGTCCGCAAATGCCTACTTATTTATTGTATCTATTTACTTTGAGCCAAAATTTACGAATCTAGCTTATATAAAGTTTTTTACGTTTTTTGGGGGCGGAAGTGGGCGTGGCCAAATTTTAAAACAAACTTGATCTGCGTGCAACAGATTCCAATGTTGTCACCAAATTTGATCAAGAATATATATACTTTATAGGGTCGGAGATTTCTCCTTCTGCCTGTTACATACATTCTCGGTCGGCACTAACTTATAATACCCTTGTAACCTATGGGTACCGGGTATAAAAAGGTTCGTCCTACATCTTCAAATGTAGGCTTATCAGAAAATATACCCTTAAAAGCTCGTTTCTGCGAGACAAAAAAATTTCAGATGGTGTAAAAACTAGACGAAAATATTTTGGCGTGCTCTAGACCAGATTGTTCCAGGGAGTGGAATTTTATTTTCAGAAACGACCAAATAAAAATAAATCTGTTTGATAATGACTCCAGACGATATGTACAAAGCCCAAAAAGAAAAATATTTGACGTCCGCTACACATAGAAGTCTCTCAAACGCGGTGGCGGATGAGTAATATTTTGGGACTGTATTTCTCGTCATGCCGTTGTCCGATACATCGCATAACTGGTACTATGACCCAATACGGTTATAAAATTAAGTTAACAGACATTACGCGAACCGTTTACTGCAAAAAAAAATGTTCTTGAGATGGGTCTTTCAACAGGACAACGACATAAAACACACCCCAGGACTGGTCAATGCCTGACTTACAGAAAACAAAGTAAATGTTATAGGTTGACAAAGACGGTCTACGGACTTAAATCCAACTGTAAACTAATGGGAAGACTAGAAGCTTTGTTTTTGCGCCAAAATACGTTTCAAAATGCCAACGAATTGTGGGAATTCTTGCCAAAAACCCACAAACTTAATTTTAGTATGTCAAAAAGAATCAACAAAGTATTTCAAAATAAGTGTTAATATGCTTAAGAACGCGGAAACCCCCACTAATATTTTATTTAAATGCTTCGCCATACTGTAACTTTACAAAGTATAAATGATTGGCAGGCATACATTCATAAAGAATAGAAAAATAACTAAACAAAGTAGCACGATGCCCATGTACTTATTATTTTGGCCAGTAGTGTAAGCTATAGGCGTGATTTTCGGTTTAAAGTAAATACAGACTTAATAAGTAGGCAATCGTGGACGTGTTCTGAAAATCTGAGTGAAATCGGATGATAAACATAGAAGTTATTAAACAATACAATTTCTATGTACACTTTTTCTTGAGAGAGAGAGAGAGAGAGATTTTGTTTTTTGTTGCTCAACATGTTCATAGCAGCATTTGTCTTTGTTGGGTGTTGCTCAACAAGTTCCAACCAACATTTGTCTCTTTTGAGTGTTGCTCAAAATGTTTCTAGCAACATTTGTCTTTATTTGTCAACATTTTCTTTTTTCCATGTTCATTATAATCAATTTCACTCACAATGCTATGGGCACCGGGTATCTCACAGTCGATCACCATCGACTGTTGCTTTCCCACTTGTTTTGTATAGTTTCTGTAATATTTCGACCAAAATGTAACGAGATTCTATTATTATTTCCTAGTTAAATACCTGGCATATGCAGTATATTAATAAGCAAACCATATCCAGTACAATTCCTTGGAATAATGTGGTCTCAAAAATAATATTTAAGCTTCATGTAGTTGGTTTGTTTTATTTTTTCAGCACTGTATATACAGTTGTACATCATAAATAAAATACAATTTTTCGTGTATATATAGTAGTCATATAATTTCATTCAATTGAAAATTACTAAATAGAATAACCGTCTTTAAAAAGTTATCAACAATTGGGTCCCTTTCAAAATTAAATATGTATTCCTGACAGCTGGCACATTCGTTGGTAAAAATCAGTATACAAAATTTAGTTATTATTGTTTTTTATTTATATACTATATACTATATTATATATTATATATTATATATTATATATTATATATTATATATTATATATTATATATTATATATTATATATTATATATTATATATGAAATATTTATATATATATATATATAATTATAATACTACAACGTTGTTCCAAAATTGTTTGCAAAATTCCATAATTACTGCAACATAAGAGCATTTAAATTACGCTGCAATATCGTATCCTTTACGGAATTAAACACAATATTAATATTGCGTGTATTAATGGCGGTGGTGAAATGATGGTAGATCCTACTGGGGCTGCTGCTGCGGCGTACGCTCATAAACATTTGCAATATAAAGTTTTGGACATCCATTAGCGAGTGGGGGTTTCCATTGAACTGCGGATAATACCAGCGAATATCAGTCTCAGGATTACCGACCTTCTGTTGAAGCAAATCGGTTTTGTTCAAAAACAATATAATTGAAATTCCCTTGAATGTGTTGTTGTTGACAATAGTATCGAATATATTCTTTGATTCATCTAAGCGATTTGTTTTTCTGTAATGGTAATAAATTTGACTTTTCTTCACAATTATGTTGGTGTAGTATATAATATATAGTAACTTACCTGTCTTCTGCAAGCACCTGATCAAACTCCGAACTAGATACTAGAAATATAATCGACGTCACAGATGTATCAAAACATCTAGTCCACTTTTGACGCTGAGTCCGCTGTCCACCAACATCGACAAATACAAATGGAATGTTCTGCAATTACCAGGTGTTTTTTAATCCATACTCTAAGTATGCATAAAATCAATAAAATCACCTGTACTTTTACACAAAATTCATAAACACCTTTAGTAGCTTTGCGACAGTGTAATATATCTTTGTGCGAGGGCTCATAATCTGGGTTTGCCAGCCGCTCGATGTCATCTAGAAAATAGCTAACAGAATCGCTCTGAAAAATGACATAGATGGTTTAAAGTATAAATAAAACTATATTTCCTGTCCACCAAATGAGAACTTACAATTTGAAATTCACGTCTTCTTTCATACGCTCTTCTAATGCCTCGATCCTGCCACAGACGTCGTATTAATGGAGCATAATTCATAAATCTGGGTGCCTCTATTGAATAGCATTCCATTAACTTGGCGTCATTAGCATCCTGCTCGCGGCCGTCGCTTCCCACGGGATGTCTAGCTTTTCCCGAGCGTCCAGCAAGACCTGCATACCTTAAACGTAAAAAAGTTTAGTCGTCGGACAATTTTTATGAGTTTAACAGAAGGAAAACTCACCCCTAATAACATTTTGGTATATCACATGCTGATATTCACGCAGCAATTCCGGTTCAAAGTTTATGCCATGAATGATACGCATTTGTTTGAGAAAAGTCGATTTTCCCGATTCTCCAGCGCCTAGGAGGAGCAGTTTAACCTACAGCCAAATGGGGTTACATAAACAAAATATAAATTTTGCCTTATTAAATGACGATATTATTAATAATATATTTTGATTTAATCATGCTGCTTAAGTCTCTACTTTTAACGGTAATTTTTAAGCGCTTTTCACAAAAATTTTTATAGATTAGAAAAACAAGAAAGTCGGCAAACCGAACATACATATATCCTTTCAGATAATAAATAAAATAAAGATAAGGAATCATATACCCCTTTCCAAAAGTAATTAATAGATAAAAATGAAAATAAATTAATTTTTCTTAGCAAACACATTTGTACCATTCTAAGATTTTTTTTTATGTATCTGAACCTACTCTACCTGGAAAACACAAATAAAGGAGTCTTTCAAATTGCATACACCATTTCAATGTTATAATTTTTTAAAATTTTTAATCCAACAGCGATTATCTGGAAAAGTATTGATGGTAACGAAAAAATATTTAGGGGCCATTAAAAAAAAACAGGGATGGCCGAGTTGATATGGAATGTCCCATGTATATATCGTTGTAATCCGAATTCTTAAAAAAAAAAAGCGGCTAATTTGAACCGATCGTTCCTATGACAGCTATGGTCCAATTTATTTAAAATTTTAAAGGGTAACATGTAAATAGCACAAAAAAAAAAAAAAAAAAGGATTTTCAAAATTTTTTTTGGCCAAATGGAATTTCCATTTGAACATTTTAAAATTATTTATTTAAAGTGAGACATTTATTAATTTTTGTTTGTTGGTGCCCTGTGTGTTGTTTATGCTGTAGGAGTCGACGACTCAAGGTCAGGGGGTATTTTTAATCCGTATATTTATGAACAATAAGTAAAAACACAGACTGTCGTCTTCCTTCTCTTCAATCCGATATATTTCGAATCCCATCGGGATTTATCTACAGGGCTGTACATTTTATATATAAAATTAAAAACACAACAATCAACAATCAACAATTTACATGTTGTTATTGGGAAAAACTTGCAATTGATAGTTGTGTTTGTGTGTGACGCACACATCTATATAAGTTAAACACGATGTTTTTTATTATTTAAAAAAATTATATTTTGTAGGACACTTGGTCCGTATTTATTTGCACAAAAATTGGAACTAAATTATGTTTACAGAAATTGCCATATTTATACCCAATAACTTTATCGCTGCCTCTGCCAACGTCGGAGATTTGCCGTTGTCGTCGCTGCAGCGGGAAGTGGATCAGACGCTGCAGTCAGCACTCTTTGGGAGCTATTGACCGAAGCCGGGAAGTTGCCCTTGCACTTTTACTTGCTGGTGCAATACCGGATGCGCGTGGTTGCGAATTCGTTTTGTGTTAACTCCTCCACCTTTAAAATCGAGTGTCCACGCTCGGTCCGGTCATTGATCTCGTTATCAGAAGCTATTTTGTTGATGTGCAGTATTTTGACCCTTTTAATCAAGAAGCGGCTTGCTAGTGCTGTAAGTCCGATGATTATTATGGAACTTATTAGAAAATCAGCTGTATGCGATGTTGTTTTTAACAGTTCCAAGGGTTGGTATTGTTGATGTTTAGTTCTTTTACCAATTCTAGTAATAGCTTTTCTTCTATCTTTTTAATGGTCATCTCAGTTTGGAGAATTGCTGGAATCAAGTGATAGTGCACCGCGTCTTTGTTGGTTAAGGTCTGTCCATCAATATTAATTGTAAAATTGCTGGAGTCGATAACAAAGGTTCCGTTGAGACTTGTGGATGTCCCGTTAATTTGTACGTTGCCAGAGAATTTGTTGAGTAGAATGACTCCAGGTGCGATTTCGTCAATAATTGGAATGTGTTGGTTGTTAATTCGAGTGCAGGTGGCAGGGCAACTTTTTAAACTTTATTAAATTTGGTAGGCAAGAGGAATTACTTATGTCTATCATATTTCTATGTTTACATGGTTATCTCATTATTATTATTAAATTTTGAAATTTTTGCATTTACATTTGATTACATTTTCGCTTTGAATTTTATTAACATATTGTCCAATATTTATTGGTTTGATTAAGAGTTCTGCACAAAAGTTGGTGTCAGTTATAGGAATTTTAATAATATAAATAATTGTTGGCCCATTGCTTGCTACGCTTACTACTGCTATTTTTCATGGCTTCTTCAAAATTAGTGTATGGCAACTTGTCTTGCTTGATCTAGTGTTTTTAAAACTTAATTTACCTCTTCATCTCCTAATATTTGGGTGTTACTAATATCTGCTTTTGCCCATTGTATTGCGTGATTTAAGTTAACAATTTCTTCTTTAAGCATTTTAATTTGAAACATTAATATTGTGCTAGTGTCCCTTATATATATATATTATATATATATTTTTTTTTCTACGATAAGTCTGTTTAGAAAAACTTGATTGTTGTTGTTAGTTAATATTGAATTTATTTTTTCTTGAACTATTTCGAAATTTCTATTGTCGGGAGCTCCAGCTAACCATTTCAAGGCGCCACCAAACAAATCTTTATGTCTTTTCCTTTTACTCCTAATCTTGAGGTTATTAATTAAATTTTTTGAAATTCTAGTCTCTTCAGTTATAAATGGTAATACTGGGTCGTATGTTTTTAGTTTATATTTAGCAGTGTAATTATTTTTTTTCAAGTTTTTTTCGTATTCTTCTATGTCAATAATATGAATTAATCTGAATGTTCCCGTTCGAACCTTTGCTAGTCCGGTAATTAGAGTCACGATATTGGATTTCGTGTAGTCAGTTCTTTGCACGTCAGCAGCGCACACGGTGAAAAGGGTTCTGTAAATGTGATTTAATTTCGAATAAGTTGTTTATAAATAATTCTTCCACTTTATGTTAGTACTGTGGTGTTTCTGTCTTCTTTTACGGTTTCTTTTTTATATCTGGCGGATAGTTTTGTACCTAATCTTTTATTATTTTGAACGAAAATCTCATCACCTGGGGAATATATTTTTATTTTATCTCTACTTTTGTTATGGTATGTTTTGTTATGGTATGTTTGTCTTTTTCGTGAGTGGTCGTAATTCTCTGTTATTTTTTTTTTTGTCTCTGTTTGTTGTTGTCTAGGGTTAAGTGCTACCATTCTTCCAAAAAATAAATCAACCGGTTTTCTGTTAGTGGTTGAGTGCATTGAAAAATTATATTTGACTACTGACCTGTCTATAAGATCTTTTAAAGAAGCGTGTACTTTGTCGGCCTTTCGGCAATGGAAGCGTTCGATTTGGCCGTTTGCTGAACTATTATATGGAGGTGCTTTGTAAACTTCGATATTAAATTGATATTGTAGCATCCGCATTACGGGAGCCGAACCAAGTGATTTCTCATTAGCTTACAGTAAAATAAAATACATCCTGAACCAGCCAGTTGGTAGTAGTCCTTTTTGCTCCTTGCTACTGGGGTACCTTTTCCTAACACTCCCGTCCAGTTGTCTACGGCGATCGCCTGCAGTCTGATGTAAGTGAGTCCCTTTCTTGCCAAGTCGTCCAGCCTTTTTTCCGGTGTTACCAGGGCAGCCTATGGGGTGCACTTGCAGGTCATTTTTGGATTTGCAGCCTACGGGGTGCTCTTACGAGTGTTCCTTTGATTAGATACCAAGGATATTTCCGCGGACAGGACCCTTAAACGTTGGGCGCCAGTTAAACACGAAGGTTTTTATTATTTAAAAAAATTATATTTTGTAGGACACTTGGTCCGTATTTATTTGCACAAAAATTGGAACTAAATTATGTGTACAGAAATTGCCATACTTATACCCAATAACTTTGTCGCTGCCTCTCCCAACGTCGGAGCTTTGCCGTTGTCGTCGCTGCAGCGGGAAGTGGGTCAGACGCTGCAGTCAGCACTCTTTGGGAGCTATTGACAGAAGCCGGGAAGTTGCTCTTGCACTTTTACTTGCTTGTGCAATACCGGATGCGCGTGGCCAACTTCGGTTGCGAATTCGTTTTGTGTTAACTTATATATATGGGACATTCCATATTAACTCGGCCTCTTATGTTTTTTATTGAATGTTTTTATTTTAAAATATTCCATAACGACACTTACATTTTATTCCGTCACTACTAATACTTTTCGTCACTATTAATACTTTGGGGCTTATGTTATCCAGGCCTTTCGTATGGTAAACATTCAAGTACATCACTTGGACGAAAACACATTAAGTTTAAAATATTATCATACTTTTTAGCTTTTCCAAACCTGGCCTGAAGTTTGTGCATTGCCAAATTGATTATGATAAAACCTACGTTTGAAAACTGATGTTTTTTTCGTCACGTCAGTTCTAATTTGTTTGAAGATATTGTAACGTTCTTCACTTCCAGCATTTATAGGATGTACCCCACAAATAAACCAATGCTGTTGATGTGATCTGTGTGTCCGAAACTTGGTTTATGTCTGATTTGTGGATATGTCGGTTATGTGTGATGGCCACAATTTTTTTCGTTCAGATCGTGTTTGTCATGCTGGTGGTGTTGCTGTGTATGTTAATAAGAAATTTAAGTGTAATGCTAATTGTAAACAGCCAAGTGAAAGTCCGATTGAGTATATTTTTTAGGCTATAATTATAGAAAGGCTCTCATTGAATGCATTTACCGTCCTAGCCGCACAACGGAATATGAATCTCTATTTAACACTCTTATAAAAATATCAGTACCCCACACTGACATAATTTTGGCAGGCGATTTTAACAGTAATCTCCTAAACAAAATTTACTAAAAATTTAAACTGCCTGACAACTACCTGTCCGGAAAAATTAGTCACCAGATAAAAACAATATGATTTCCTGCCTTTCAAAAATTAATCCGACTGTGAAAGAATAACATAGCACTGTTAACTTTACTGTTATTTATCGATCATTGCTGTAAGGCACTGAACTGTCACTTGGGTGAAAAAAATATACAAATGGAAAAATGTCGGGAAACAAAAATCGCGGAAAACACCTTTAAGTCAATTCCTGAAAAGTTTTGCCCTTAAGTTTACTGCTCAGTCAGGAGTACAACGGCCGTAGAAGATCATCTTAAGAAGAAAAACAGACCAGAGTTTTCTGCAGAGAAGCGGGAAAAATATTGGCACTGATGGAGGAGTGGCAACCTCTATCTGTTTCAGCCATCGCCGAAAAGATAGGTCGAATTATTCAAATAAACGCAAGCATTTAAAACACCTGTCCGTTTTTATACCCGGTACCCATAGGGTACAAGGGTATTATAAGTTAGTGCCAACCGAGAATGTATGTAACCGGCAGAAGGAGGCGTCTCCGACCCCATAAAGTATATATATTCTTGATCAGCATCACCAGCCGAGTCGATTTAGCCATGTCCGTCTGTCCGTCTGTCCGTCTGTCCGTCTGTCCGTCTGTCCGTCTGTCCGTCTGTCCGTCTGTCCGTCTGTCTGTCCGTGTGAGACAACAGATCTCAGAGACTTTAAGAGCTAGAGTTACCAAATTTGGTGACAACATTGGAATCTGTTGCACGCAGATCAAGTTTGTTTTAAAATTTCCGGCCCCGAATTTCGTAAAAAACTTTATATATGCAATAGTCGTAATTTTTGGCCTAAAGTAAATAGATAAAATAAATAAGTAGGCATTTGCGGACGTTCTCTGAAAATTTGAGTAAAATCGGATGATAAACATGGAAATTATTAAACAATAGTTTCTTCTCCTCTTGAGCCACAACGGCAGTAGCGAAAAAAAGTGTTGCGTGCTTTCGGGCGCAGTATTAATTCGTAATGATTTTGTCTCTTTTAAACTTTGCTCAACATGTTTTTGGCAACATTTGTCTTTATTTGTCAACATTTTGTTTTTTCCATGTCTGTGTGCTATTTAATTTCACGTACTTTGGGTACCGGGTATCTCACAGTCGGTCACACTCGACTGTAGCTTTCTCACTTGTTTTTTATTGTTATCGGGTATCGGAAATAATTTTGTTTCCGGGCCGGAAAATATTTTACAGAGAGTCTGGGTCTCGGCTAAGTTAGCTCTCACATTTTTACGATAGGAAATACAATTTTCTAAGCCGGAACTTTATCTGGCCTCAAAAATTTAACAGGGAGGGTAGGAACCGGCCCTAAATAAGTTTGACTCTCTGGGACTATATGCTGTTAACGACAAAATACCCACCCATTTTAATAATACCTGTGATACGCTTTTTGACATTTTCTTTATTATTGACCGCATTAAAGCACTACTTTATGAACAGGTCCAGGTCCAGGTCAGTTTTTTTGAGACATGACTTAATATTTCTGACATATGACCTGAATTTAGGCTATAAAAATAATGACATTTGTGAACTTGACCAAAAAGTAAATTCGTGTGATTGGTTGTCTATATACTGTCTTCCCTCCATTAAGGGTTATATCATAAAGTCCTTGCTTAACATATCTGTCCCATTAAAAAGAAAAGTGATGAAACCAATGAATAATACATGGTTTAATATTGACAATTCGCTAACGTGATGTCCCATACATTAAATGGAAGTGGTATAAAACAGATGATCTTAGATCAAGGTTTAGGATAGCTAGAGAAATTGTTAGTAAGAAAATTAGGAATGCTAAGAAAGAACATTACAAACAAAATTAATGAAAAATGAAAATTGCTTGAACACTAAGAATAGGTGGGCTAAGCTAAACCGATTAGGAGTAGGAAAATGTAAACAGATCTCAGATCAGGCTATTGATGTTGAAAAGCTTAACACAAAGTTTTCCAATTTCGACGTACCTGAATCAACGGAAAATATGTACCCGAACACCATCCCGCCCTGTGATAATAAATAATAATAAAAATAAACCGCCTTATTCCTTCTTGTTCTCATTCACTCACTTCGTTTTCTGTCAGGTTTCGTCGTCCCACTTAGACGTTGGGAAAACAGTGGCGATTTTGGCGTTTAATGCAAAAAAAAAATATTTTAGAATTCGACAAAACTTTCATTTACTGCACAACGTTTTGATTTATGTTTTACACGACCACCACGACCACATTTCACAAAGATACACTTTTCTTTCAAAATGTTTGTAGATACTCCACATTTACTTCATGTTTAAATATATTGTTACGAATTTCAGCCGCGGAGGGCAGAATTCGCTACGGGCTTTCCGTACTTTTTAATTAGATGTGGCTGCCCCAATCCCGTCGATGACGACTTCGCCGCCTAAGCTCAAGCAGGACACATGCGTATTTTTGCTTATTTTTAAGTTTAGTTCCTTATTGACGCAATGTGCTCTTTTCCGGATGAAGATCATTAGAAAAAGAGCGAAAACAGAGAGACCATACGTCCTAATTGTCAAAGCGCTCATAATTGCGCAGCTTAGCATCAGGCAGGCATCCGAGTTATCAAGGTCCTCATTATTGCGCTGTGTCTCGGGTTGCCAACTGGCCGAAGACCGAAAGCCTATTAAAAGGGTGGCGATAGCTTTGGCAGCTTTTGTTACAATATGTTTCTAAGAACCTGCTTAAAATAATAAAATTCTTGGTATGCCATCGAAATATTTGACGTATAAACATATTTTGAATGAACTATTAATTATTAAATATTAATATATTATATACTTTTTTCAATATTTGTGATAATCCTTAAATTAAGCTTTATATCTACAGAACTGAAGAGACTTCTCGGAAGTGCCGTGATTAGCCGACTTCATATTTTAGTGAAAAATACAATGTAAAATATACTTTTTGTTCACACATGAAATGTACATATGTATGCAGCTGTGATCAGCTTAAGCGCATGTGCGGCCTTCTCTACGTAGGCCATAGAAAAGAGTAAATTAGAACCCCGCGTAACCTATATAAAGTGGAGACAGTTTTAAATACAATCAGTTTCTTGCAAAAACTCACGGTGTAAATGTCTTGTCAAGAAAGAAAGCTATCTTCGGTAAGCCAAGGTTTGTATACCCTTGCAGTCTGCAATTGGACCATTGAAAATTGATATATTTTGGTAAAATTACAAAATTTCGAAGTTTGTAAATTTGTATAACATTTACCTACACATTTTACATTTTACATGCAGAATTTTACATTTTTATATAAATTGACCGATTGTTTCTATGTCAGCTATATGATATAGTTGTCCGATCTCAATGAAATGAAAACCGTAATTCTAAAACCGTAAAAAATTTATAATTTCTAATATCTTTTTGCATTCATTTCGCCATTATTTCTATGGCAGCTATAGGATATAGTGGTCAATTCCGATCCGAAAGACTATATCGACTCGGCAGGTGATGCTGATCAAGAATATATATACTTAATAGGTTCGGAGAAGCCTCGGTCACTGCGTTTGCTTTACTTTTATAATTTATGAGCTCTTGATATAAGTATAAGAAACTAAGGGTCCCTTGCCTAAGTAAAAAGCCTAATTAATTTAAATGAATTTTAGCTTAAAATGTTGTTTTTGTAATACGTTAATTTATAATACACAAAAAAGGTGACAGGCTGGCAAAAACTTGTGAATACTAACTTCAAACCTTAAAATATAATTTCATCAATAGGATCAAGATGAGATGCGTGATTATTTAGCGACTGGTTCTCACTAAAGCTCCTGACATGGATGCAATTGATGGTAAAAAAGCAAAGGTACTTTCAAGCTCAGTTACTGCACAGCTTTGCCTTCTCTTTAATGCTTCCCTTAACCTTGGCCATTTTCCATCCCCCTGGAAACGTCCACTTGTCACAATGGTCCATAAGAAAGGGAAGGACCCGTGCTCACCAGAATCTTAAAGGCCGATAAGTCTCCTGTCCACTTTCTTCAAGATATTCGAGCGGTTCGTGCTTGCTCGGTTGCTAAATATTGACGCCTTCATGAACGCTCTGCCGGGCCACCAATTTGGCTTTCGAAGTCACCATAGCGCTATTGAGCAAGTTCACAGAGTGGTTAACCACATTCTGAATGCTTTAGAAGATCGCAAATACTGTTCAGCTGTATTTCTAGACGTAGGCTTTTGACAGGGTTTCGCATGAAGGTCTATTTTACAAATTAAGCTTATTGTATCATTTCTGGATAACAGGAAGTTTGCAGTTGAGATCCGCGGACATCGTTCGAAACTACGCTTAATTCACGCTGGTGTACCTCAGGGCAGTGTTCTTGGCCCGGTACTGTACACACTTTACACATCCGATCTTTCAAGCCCCATTGCTCGTGGTACTCTTCTAGCCACCTACGCAGATGACACTGCTTTTCTAGCTGCTGGCAGCACCCCCATATCGGCTTTGAATCGTGTCCAGACACTCTTGGTCGAATTCGAATGTTGGGCATCTCGATGGAACATAGCGCTTAACATTGAAAAGACACAGCACCCCACTTTCGCACTTCGGCCTGGCCGCTCACGTGCGCTTTACTTGAATGGGAAAAGACTAAAGCATGAGGATAAGGTTACGTACCTTCGCGTAACCCTAGACAGCCGACTTTGCTGGAAGGGGCAGATTGACCGAGTCTGCGGATCAGCAAGGACAAAGCTCGAAAAAATGGATTGGCTCCTTCGTTCTGGTCTATTCCTTCATGCCAAGGTGCGACTATTTAAAGCCATTGTCCTTCCTACACTGATCTGGGGAATTACATGCTGGGTCTTCAGTAAAAAGGGTGCAAACATGCATAGCGAATTCTATGAGAAAGATGCTGGGAGTTAAGTGGCACCACTACGAATAAAATCACACTTTATATCAAGACACAGGAATACCAACTGTAACAGAAACAATTTCATAATTTGCAAACCGATACAGAGACCGCCTGCTAGCGCTTACCAACCGTTTGGCTAGACACCTTGCCACCCCGTTAGGCCGACGACGTCTGCGCAGAAGACACCCTGCGGACCTATGGATACTCGGCCGAGACAGACATGGACGATTACTTTAACACCATATAATCACACATAAAATGCCCCAAGTTGACGCTCTTACCCACCCGCAGTTTCCGGGATCTATAGTTACTTTTTATCAAACACGAAAACTAGAGCTAATTAATTAATTAATTAAACTAACAAAAAAAACTAACGCACTGCCGTGTATCGATATTAAAATATCGAAATTGAGAAGCTTCTCGTTCATTTTCTTACGTTTTTGAAAATAAAATTGTGTGCGAAAATAAGAAGTTGCAGGTACACTAATTCATACACATACAAACTTTATAATTATTTACGATATGGTAAGCTCACTTTAAATTTATTTTGATTAAAATATATTTTCTTAAAAATACATATATTAAAATATATTTTCTTAAAAATATATTTTGTATATTTAAAATTGGTTTAAACTACTAATTGCTACTTAATTTTCACAGAATACAACGTAAAATTGTACAATTACAGTGTAATCTTATTCTTATATTTTTTTTTTTGGTACTGTTTTTTTTTTTTTTTTTTTTTTAAGGAAATTAAACTGGATAAGAAATATTACAATGGCACCTCAATTTTGGCCTCTGTTACCCCACTGTTTGTCGGTGACAGCACTCACTAACTCATACCCGCGTAGCTTTCCATTTAAATTCATTCAACTCGTTTCGTATTTTGTACGCACACTAATATAGAAAAAATTACTCGAATGGAATAAGAGACGGAAAAAGCATGAAATATTATTTATTTTGTGACTCTCCGGTCACCTCCCTCTTACACTATTTTTATTATATCATTTGAATGGATCAATGGTGCCAACACCAGATGAACAGCATCAATTTCTGCAAATATATTTCATTTCGTCGATGGTGGATCAGCTGAATGTGCGGTGCAATATACAGGGAACACAACAGTTAAAGAGACGAATTATTGAAAAGTTGCAAGCATTTTTTCACTCTAATAATGCTGTGGTTAATATGCTTGAAACAGCATAGGAACGAATGCCATTGGATACGCACGAACTTGATTAAGGCAACCATTATTAACGGAAAGTACGCAGGTAAAAATGTATGTATTCCTCGAATACCAATGATTCCGACTGATCTTCCGTTTGACTTCAAACGATTGCACTTTCCAGTTTGCCTTGCGTTTGCAATGACAATTAACAAGTCGCAAGGCAAATCGCTTAGTGTTTGCGGGAGAAATTTAGAAAATTATTGTTTTTCACATGAGCAGTTATACGTGTCGTGTTCAAGAGTTGGGAAACAATCCGCTTTGTTTGTGTTTATGTCAGACCAAAAAACAACAAATGTTGTTTACCAAAGAGCACTTCAATGAAACGGATAATTTGCGGACACGTATAACGCTTCGATTCAGTATGTACTTTGGATTCACTTTCATTCACTTAGAGAAGTTCATCTAAATAACACTTCATTTTTGTATCCGAAATGAATTCATTACTGTTGTGAAATGAAATAAAACTTTTCCTTTTCAAATATAAAACAAACAAAAAAATGTTTCTTCATCTTTTAATCTCCAAACGAAATGTTACATAAAACGAAGCCATCTGGTGGCGAAACGGAGTTCGCCGGGTCAGCTAGTCATTTATATATTATATTAAAAGTATCATTAATTACCAAATCTTTTTGCATACCAACTTTTTTTTAATCATCATTAAAATAACAAATATTCGATAAATATTAATGCAAGTACACGTGCCCCTATCCTAAGACCAGCAGTGTATATATGAAATAAATACATTTATGCGGACGGATAATAAACATGGGAGTTATTAAACAATAAAGTTTCTGCTGAGCTTCTGCAACATCTTAATTTGTTCTAGCAGCACCGATAGGTGTTGCTAATCATGTTCCTCGTTTTCATTTGCCTATATAAACTTGCCTCGTTTTCACAAAATTGAGCATAATTAGACAATGTGAATTATTCGTTATTCTCTTCATTAGTAAAGATTTAACATTAGATACATTTACTAACAATGGTGTTTTACAAGATAGCACATGTTTATTATAAAGCAAGCTCAGAATACGGGACGCATCATGGGCGTCAAAATTTGATCTGCATATCTCTATAAAAAAATTTTAGGTACTTCTAAAAGGAACTGCAAACTTTATATTACATATCAGTGAGACAGAGTCGACTTGGCCATTAAATAGTTAATAAGGGAATAAAAAACTATTGCATGCTTTTTTGTTCTGCAGTGTCGGCAAGTCTACGAGCCGCAATCTGTTAGTGTTCGACAGCACGCAAAGATGCTGTTCCCAATTTAAGCCCTTTCAGCCAGGGGTGCTCAAATCTGCCTTATGGCAGCGCATATACCAACATAAAAGAAAATATAAAAGAAAACATTTGCACACTTGTAGAAACACTTTTGTTGTATTTCAAGTTGTACACTCAGAAAAAGGCTCTTTACAATTCATCACTCAAATTATCGACCCTCCAAGAAATGCGAATGAATCAATCTAAAGAAGAAAAATAGAAATGACCACTAAAATACCTGTGATTTGAAAAACGAATGGTTGGCTCAAGGATGTTTGGCCCTAGAAAGTAATTTAACACATATAGATAAGAACGGTAAAAGGACATAACACTGCATTTTGAGTAATTTAAGTCGTTAACGCACCATAAATAAAGACGGATTAAAACATGAGAGTTTGTGTGACGAAAACATTTTTAGAGAGATAACTATTAAATAAGACTTTCTCGGTGCGGTGGGATTAGCCATGTCTATGTTATGTGTACCGGGTGTCTCACAGTCGATTACACTCGACTGTAGCTTTCAAACTTGTTTTTCATATCGGATGGTTTTGTGGAAAGTTATGATGTACACAAAAAACCATTTTTTTTTTTTGAGATTCCCTAGCACTCCTATACCTATAAATATTTAAAGAAAAAATATTTTAAAAACATTTTTAGTTTAGTTTAGTTTATTGTCTCTATATCCTAGCGTCACAAGTATAATACTTATTATTTACTGCGCTAGTCACTCTTGACATTAAATCTTATTACATTAATTACATTAATTCTTACAACTTACTATTACAATTATATTACATTCATTATCACTCAATTCTTAACTCAATTCTTACTAAAGGCTTTTAATATTTACTTATATTTATATTCTTTTGATTTTAGGTGTGTGTGTTAAGGTGTTGTATGAGTTTTTTGCTAAATTGTGATGTGTCAGTAATATTTTTGAGAAAATGTGGCAAAGAGTTCCACGCTCTTATAGCTTATACAAAAAATTGTTTCTCCGAACTTGCAAGTTTTGGTCTAATGCTTATTATATTTTTTGTTCTATGTGATGACATGATACGAATCATGTTGTAAAGGTAGTCAGGTTGTCTAGAATTTATAATTTTGTGAAGGAATAGTAATATTTTTAGGTCAATAAAGATTTTGTTTGCGCTTTCAGTTACATGGTCAGTCCTATCCATTCGAAATATAGCTATATTATTAAATGTCACTTTTATTTTTTGTCGACTGGCTGCATCACAGGTACCAAAATCTTCAACTCCATAAAAAACGTTGGAATGACTAAGGTTTTAGCGAGTAATAAGCGGATCGCAATAATCCATAATCATTCCATGACAGAGTTTTATTGATCCATATGCCGAGGTTATTAGCTTTCTCAACATAGTCGAGCTCTACATCTCCTTTTCTAAGCTTTCGGAGATCATTTGTATTTATATTTATACCCGGTACCCATAGGGTACAAGGGTATTATAAGTTAGTGCCAACCGAGAATGTATGTAGCAGGCAGAAGGAGAAATCTCCGACCCTATAAAGTATATATATTCTTGATCAGCGGCACTAGCCGAGTCGATCTAGACATGTCCGTCTGTCTGTCCGTGTAAAACAACAACACTCAGAGACTATAAAAGTTAGAGTTACCAAATTTGGTGACAACATTGGAATCTGTTGCACGCAGATCAAGTTTGTTTTAAAATTTGGCCACGCCCACTTCCGCCCCCGAAAATGATAAAAAAACTGTATATAAGCTATAGGCGTGATTTTTGGCTTAAAGTAAATAGACAGACCTTATAAGTAGGTCTGAAAATTTAAGTAAAATCGGATGATAAATTATTTAACAATATTAGTTATTATTAAGTTATTAAGCAATAAAGTTTCTGGGTAAACTTCTTGAGAGAGAAAGAGAGAGAGAGAGCGCACGTGCGTGTTGCTCAACATGTTCCTAGCAACATTTGTCTTTGTTTTGTGTTTCTCAACATGTTCCTAGCAACATTTGTCCCTTTTGAGAGTTGGCCAACATGTTCTTAGCCACATTTGTCTCTTTTGAGTGTTGCTCAACATGTTTCTAGCAATATCTGTCTTTATTTGCCAACATTTTGTTTTTCCCTTGTTCATGTGCTGTTTAATTTCAACCACAATGCTTTGGGTAACGGGTATCTCACAGTCGGTCACACTCGACTGTAGCTTTCCCACTTGTTTTTTTTATAGATTACCAAGCACTTTGATTTTACTGGATTTAAGCTGAAGCCATTCCTTGTAGCCCAGTTATCTACATTTAACAAACAAGTATTGGACAAATTGATACAGTCATTCACTAGACTCAACGAGCGACTATCATATAACTGAACATCATCCGCATACGCTTACGTAACACATAGACAATTCATTAGACTGTAACGGAACTGCTTTTTCCCGGAGGGCAGTGCCGGCTAGCTCCGGAATCCCAGGGCCGAGTTCTCCCTCTGCCCGCAGTCCGCACAATCGATATATCGGTAACATGTGACGTCACACTAACGTAAATTCAACCATCACTAACGACAAAAGGTAAACAAGCAAAATAAACGCAATTTGGACGACAATCAACAGAAGAAATTGGTGGCATCGATGGACTCGCCACTACGCTCCCACCCAACCATGGATGCCTCTTGGGATTTGGAGAGGCATCACCCATCTCCGGCGGACCGGAGTCTATTCCGGGCGGTTTGGCGACCGGCTCATCTCCCCCAGGTAAATAGTCTTACTCAATGGCCATATTGCAAGATATATATAATTTCATTTACTTTATCATAGATACAGAAATAATCAACATTTCATCAGGGTCAGCAATGGTCACTCCGCCGAGGTAGGACCACGACCTGTGCCAGGAATGCGCTTGCGCCAAGTCCGCGAGATTGACGCAAGGGAGAAGTGATTTAAATTCTAAAGCCACAAGCTGGCTGACCAGATTAGTCCCTCTTTGGTCACCTACGGTCCCTACTGGAGCTCCAAAAAGGACAATTAGGGTGGGTAAATTGCAATATTTATATCACTGAACTTCTTCCCAACTAATCTCTATCTTTTTTTCAGGCCTGGGTTGCGCGGAAACCGGGCTCTGGTTCACAGGCTACGCAGACAGGAATAAACACATGCACATAAACGTAATCTAATAATTGTTTTATATCTATTTGTAGGAAATCATCATGTATATATCACGGCGGGACACCAACAATTTAATGGCGACAGCAGATGGCCAGCGGCGGCGGCAAAGCTCGGCTGGTATCGCCAGTTGTGACCGAAAATTGAGCCGGAGCGAAGCGTGGCTATCCGGAGCGGATTCACTGGCAGCGGCAAAAATAAAAACGGCAGCTATGCCCAAGCGGCAACAACAAAACTAGCACTCGGCCGTGGCGCCGGTTGGATTTTATGTCTGGTGCAGTTTTGCAACCAGAACGGGCTCACCGGTTGTCCTCCGCTGACGCAGCTGGTCAGGATTAGCAGGTCCGGGTCCACAACAAAAATCCCCGGAAAATGGCGGCACCCACGGTTCTTGCAGCTTTCCCAAATTTCCAGTGAGTTTATGTATATATCCAAAATAAAATCCACAGAAATTCAGAGAAAAATCCAGAGAAAAATCTCCGTGGCCAGTGCCGATCGTCACTGCCACGCTGAAATCACAACACAAAAATTGTTTTTAATTCACTAAAATTTTTTCTGGTCTTTTATTAGCCACTCACGTTTTCTTAAATTTCAGAATTTCACTAGTTTTTACTTGGGCTGGTTGCCGCTCCTCCGTGTCTCTTCCTACTGCCTCTCCTCCAACACTTTTGCTTCCCTATATCGGCTCGTTCCACTGACCGCGTTCCACCTTACGGGACTCTTTTAGCGCTCAGTGCAACGGCCAAGTTCAAGGGCAACCCTCATAGAGAGAGCGATGTATGAGCGAGAGGTAAGATCGCTTGCCCTGCCTTTTGACATTTAGGTGGCGCCACTAGTTCGAAACCTACCTATCGCTATTTTCACCCGACTATCACCTCTAACCTATCGGTCCATTTCAGCCGATTCCAACTCGAAATGCAACAAGACAGAACATTTATATACATTGAAAACAATAATGGCCGATCCATGGGGAACACCATGGTATGTTTATTCCAAATTTGATGATTGTTCTTTAATAACAAAACCTTACTTTCTATTGGTGATATAGGACTAGACTCTGTGCGTTTAGGTGACATATCGTTAAACCTTGCTTGCGATTTTGGAGAACTCTAATTATTGCATGGTTATTTGAGTTTGGCATATCTAAGCGTTTGATTACTATTTACTAAACAAATAAACATTATTGGGACATATTTAACACACACACGTACCAAATATATTATTTTTATGAAAAATCCTACATTAAAATTAAATATGAGATGCATCTAAAAAAGCTTTGTTTTCCCCCAGAAGTAACCGCAGCATATCTTATAGATGAATTTGATGAATTAAGAGCACTCCTTTATCTCCGTTGCTTTTCACGTTACAAAACCACGGCGCGTAAAAACAGCAGATAATAATTTCGCCATCTTCATTCTCATTGCTTCTTTAAAGATAAGAAAGCTTTTTTTGGGGAGTTGCTCGTTTACATAAACTGAATCGAGTAGCTGCAAACTTAGTTGTTGTTTAGTCTGCCTTCGGTATGCACCAGCCGCTCGTAGAACTTGTATTTTGTCAATAATTGATTCGGGTCGACATTTGTGTATTGTGACTTCCGCGCTCGGAAAATATTCCTAACTCTTGGCGCTGGTGTTAAATTAAGTGAAAGCCGGAGCTATTTTAATGTTTTTTTTTTAAATTGAGTGTTTTTGCTGATTGATTTAGTTGAGTGTTTTTGTTGTTTTATTTTTATTCGTTAAACCGCAAATTGTGTTTTATGCGCGCGCAACTTTGAGTCTTTATTTCAGTTTTATTTATAATTTAAAACCGATACACCTTGTGAACTGTTCTTAAACAGAACGCCAATATACTCCGAAATACGTTGATATAGTTAGACAATTTTTAATGTTGGTTTTTATTGTGTAATTCTGTGTTTTTAAATGTTTAAAGGTCAATTATTTAATTAACTTTAGCCGTTTCGCAACAATAGTTTTGTGAAATATGGCCTTTTCTACACCAAATTAACCTTAGCACACGTCCGACTTTTTCTCAATTTTCATTGCCCAAACAATTCTCCTTCTTATACCCGGTACCCCGGGTAGGTCATATAACTTAGTGCCAATCTGCGTTGTCAATGCGGTGATCTTTACATTTTCTTTGCCAATGTTTTCTGAAAGTGAAAAACAGAATTTGGTAGAGCTCAACCGCAAGTTTCTCCGGATCTTGCAGGCATGACGGTCCCATCCACCACAGGTCAAAATTGAGCAGTTCTGCAGCCAGCATGCCTCGCGTGCTTGTGTGTTTATGTTTACATGATACCATGCATAGCGCGTCCAGCCAGAACTATGGTTAAGTCGCACCAGTGATTGTTGCTTCAGCGGAGCAACTCTGGTTTTTCCTGCGAAGAGTGAAACAGAAACGGTGCCATTTGCATATGCCAATCTAATGTAGACGACTGCAGAGTATGCCTTAATGGAAGCATCCTAAAACCCATGCAGTTCGATGCGATCATCCCTGTTGTACAGTTTTTTCGAGCCTATACGGCATTTCTTCCACCGTTCAACAATTTTTTGAGGAATTCTTGAACCAGGATTTTAAATTGCACATTCTGGCGATAGAATACCCAGCGGATCAAGGATGCGTTCCACTTCCGACAGAACTTGTCGTTTGGTGCTATCCGGATTCGAAGAAAGGCAAACTTTGTACGATAACGTATCGTGTTCTGGATCCTAGTGCATAATAGTAAGAGTTCCGTCAGAGATGTCGGATGAATTGGAGATCCATTTGCTAAGCTCCATGCCTGAACGTTCTATTAGCTGAATCAACTCATCCCGCTGAATCAGCTCTTTTTTTGTGTATGCTCCTGTGAGTACGTCGTCCATATAAAACTCCTTCTTCAAGGTTTTTGCTGCAGTGGGAAATTTGAGCTGAAGGTCGTGAGCTAGCTGACCCAGGACCCTCACTGCTAAGAATGGTGCGCTAGGCGTGCCGTACATAATCGTGGAGAGCTCATAGTGCTTGATAGGAGTGCTTTTTTTTTCTTGCCATACAATGTGCTGGTAACTGCGATGATTGGCAGCCACCCATGTTTGTCGATACATTTTGACTATATCTGCGGAGAAGACAAACTTAAACATTCTGAAGCGTATAAGAATTGAGAATGAGTTTCGCAGAATATTGGGTCCAATGTGCAGTGCGTCGTTCAAGGCCTTTCCGCTAGTATGCTTAAACGAGCCGTCAAAAACCACCCTTAATTTTTGCGTAATTACTGGATGAAGTTCGTGGTTGACATCCTCCAGCCTCAAAAGCGTCGAAACTATGTGTAGTATGCACGTATATTGAATACCCACTGTACCGAGAGTACTTAAAGGGTACGCACTGTAACACTTTGTTGCAGTGTTTGCATATTTCAATGTCCCGGTCATAAACCCTAAGTGGCCGAAATATGAACCGATCGCTATGGCTTAGCCCGCACACAGAGAGTGCTAGCGTCGGCATAATTGTAACAAACGGACAGCATGTGCATATCCCTCGCGCCTCCACTTGAGAGTGCATAGCCAATGTATATAAGTACATTCATACATACATAAGTATATACCTACCTAACCGTCTCTCTGCCGCCGTCTGCGGGCAGCGCAGCTACGAGACCTAGCCTTAATTAGACTTAAAGAATAATGTCCAAACACAGAACGAATTCGAACATTGGAGCGGCACCACTGCTGCTCCCAATAAACAAATTAATATTCTAAATTCAAATGCCGGACTCGTTTATTACAGATGCGTCGATATCAATAGACGTGTTCCAACAACAATTTGTTGTAGATAATGAGCTGCTAGTCACAATAGATGTTATCCATACCATCCATACTGTCGAAATGGCGATGATGTTCCCCTGTCCCTGGCTGTCGAACATCTTTTGACCGGTGAACACGGTCCAAACATAACATAATAATCCACGGGCGCTAACGATTGTTAATCGGTATCTGCGAGATCGAATGCCATAAGTGCTGCGGCGTCGATATCGTGTCTTGCCAATGTAAATGTGATTTGGCTGAGTAAGTGAGCTCGTTTCGAACGAACACTAGAGCTGTTGGCAATGCGCTTTTTCGAAGCCTTTGTGGCTGTGAAGCAGTTGCTGTAAGAGATGTTGAGCTGTTGTAAGAGTGACTTGCGCACGTGCGATGTGGTGGTCACTGTTGCATCTTCGAGAGCGCTGGGGATGCACTGCTCGTCGTTTCTTGGCTCCGCCCTGGTTGCTTGCCAAGTAGAATGTTCTATATGTGGTAGAGAGTGGTGACGATTATGGCAGGCATAAGGCAATTAAAGTACAAGGACTTAGCTTTAACAAATGTGCGTCTCTGCTCTACTGATAAGTCACCAAACTTCTGACGGTTGTAGATCTTGTGTTCCTTTGAGTTACATTTCACACAAGCACCTTCTTCCAGCGATAAAATAGCGTGTGATGATTGCTTGGCTTTGTTTTAATGTGAAGCAACCCTTTTTTTTATGATTTGCTGTTATTTATTGTATCTTTTCCTTTTTGAGACTTACAATAAGTGTATCAAACGATATATTAATACCTAAATAAAAGTCATATGACTGGCACTGACTTATATTGCCCTGAAAATTATTTCTGGGTTCGAAAGTCGTTTCGATGTAGGCGGGTTCTGCTAGAAACCCGTGTCAAGTCTCATGCTTAATGACTTGGGTGCACAGAAAGTTTTTCATTGTAGGTCGCTTTTTGTTTGTCTGTTTCATCTTTTCCTGCAACAATGCCGAGATCCCTGTGGGTGTCAGTCGATATCCGTTTCGATGTTGAGCCGCGGGATTAGTTCAATGTGGGAACTTATATATTTCTTATATTTAAGCCTGTGGGGAGGATCTTCTTTGAAGAAGAGTTATTACCACTGGCGAATGGTCTGATGAAAGATCCGAAAGCTCTTTGGCACTTAAAAAGCTGCGTGAAATATTTTTGTCACCGCAAAGTCAATTAAGTCTGGCATCTTTCTGGGATCTGCTGGCCAATTTGTGGGGCTATCAGGGGAGACATAGTCCAATTTGGTGTTTAATTCAATTTAATTTATTTGTATGTTTTTTCCATGTGTTACAAGCTATAACTTATATTTATGCCACAAGTCACTAGTTATTATTTTTAGAATTGTTATTAATCTATTCTTAAAAACTAACATTTCATTTTATTACAATTTTATTTTCTTAACTCAAACATTTAAGTTCCTTAAGTTTAATTTAAGATAGACTTTATTTTTACTTATTTTGTATTAATTTTAAACTTGGAATACTATTTATGTTTTTTAAGTTGTTTGGCCAATCGTTCCAGATGCGAACTGAGTAAATACATTTTTTTTTTTTAGTTGAGAGTTTTTATCTAGTATGACGTAAGTCAATGTTTTATAAATCATCAAGTCTTCGAAGTGTAAGTCAAATAGCTGGTATGTAAAGTCAGAAATGTGGTCAGAGCTTCAAAGTCCAAAACATACCTACTAGGTATTACCTAGCAATATTATTAAAGCATACTCTGAGCTTCTGTTTACTCACTAAATCACAGTTCGAAAAGAGTTTCCCATACAAGAGTTTCGGTACAAGACAGGTTTTGGCTATTAAAAGTCATATTTTTATTGGCAAAAAGAATTGCGTCAAAGATAATTGTCGCAATAAACTATATGTTTTTGCAGTGGCTTGAGTTATCATATTTTTCCAATTTAGTTGGTTATTAAAAGAAATACCTAAATTTCGGACTTTTTCGGTATAATTTATGGGTACTCCTTCAATATTAAAACGGTCAAAGTCATTTGTGTTAGAATATTTATACCCGTACCCATAGGGTACAAGGGTATTATAAGTTAGTGCCAACCGAGAATGTATGTAACAGGCAGAAGGAGGCATCTCCGACCCAATAAAGTATATATATTCTTGATCAGCGTCACTAGCCGAGTCAATCTAGCCATGCCCGTCTGTCCGTTTGTCCGTCTGTCTGTCCGTGTGAGACAACAGATCTCAGAGACTATAAGAGCTAGAGTTATCCGTTGCACGCAGATCAAGTTTGTTTTAAAATTTGGCCACGCCCACTTCCGCCCCCAAAAAAAGAAAAAAACTTTATATAAGCTAGAGTCGTACATTTTGGATCAAGTAAATAGATACAATAAATGAGTAGGACGTTTTCTGAAAATTTAAGTAAAATCGGATGATAAACATGGAAGTTATTAAACAATAAAGTTTCTTCTCGTCTTGAGCCACAACGGCAGTACCGAAAAAAAGTGTTGCGTGCTTTCGGGCGCAGTATCAATTCGTAATGCAACTGCGTACAGCTGCAAAATTTGTCTCTTTTAAACTTTGCTCAACATGTTTTTGGTAACATTTGTCTTTATTAGTCAACATTTTGTTTTTCCCATGTTCGTGGGCTATTTAATTTCACGCACAATACTTTGGGTACCGGGTATCTCACAGTCGCTCACTCGACTGTAGCTTTCTCACTTGTTTTATCTATTTACTTTAAGCCAAAAATTACGACTATAGCTTATATAAAGTTTTTTACGATTTTCAGGGTCGAAAGTGGGCGTGGCCAAATTTTAAAACAAACTTGATCTGCGTGCAACGGATAACTCTAGCTCTTATAGTCTCTGAGATCTGTTGTCTCACACGGACAGACAGACGGACAAACGGACAGACGGGCATGGCTAGATTGACTCGGCTAGTGACGCTGATCAAGAATATATATACTTTATTGGGTCGGAGATGCCTCCTTCTGCCTGTTACATACATTCTCGGTTGGCACTAACTTATAATACCCTTGTACCCTATGGGTACCGGGTATAATAAATAAGTAGGCTTTTTCGGACGTGTTCTAAAAATTTGAGTAAAATCGGATGATAAACATAGAAGTTATTAAGCAATTAAGTTTCTGGGTAAACTTCTTGAGAGAGAGAGAGCGCGCACGTGGGTGTTGCTCAATATGTTCCTAGCAACATTTGTCTTTGTTGGGTGTTGCTCAACATGTTCCTAGCAACATTTGTCGCTTTTGAAAGTTGTTTAACATGTTACTAGCTACTTTTGTCTCTTTTGAGTGTTGCTCAACATGTTTCTAGCAATATTTGTCTTAATATGTCAACATTTTCTTTTTCCCATGTTCATGTGCTGTTTAATTTCACCCACAATGCTTTGGGTACCGGGTATCTCACAGTCGGTCACACTCGACTGTAGCTTTCCCACTTGTTTTTATATAAGACAATACATTTTGATTTTTTTGACAACTAATTCGCTCACGGGATGACTAATGTACAGTTGGACATCATCAGCATACATGTAGACATTACATTCAGACAGAGACTTGGAAAGGTCGATGACATATAAAGAATAAAGTAAAGGTCTAAGAACAGATCCCCGCTGATCTCCACGTTTAACAAAAATAAAAGACGAAACATGACATGTAACAGCTTGACACCCATTCTCCAGATACGACATAAGATTTATTGCCGTTCTGGAAAAATTAAATAGTCTGTCAAGTTTTGTACATAAAATAGAATGGTCAACGGTGTCAAATGCCTTACTGTAGTCAAGTAGTGTCAAAAATGTTATCTCGTTTTCGTCCATACGTTCTTGAATATCATCTGCTATTTAAATAATAGCTGATATACAACTGCGATATTTTCAGAAGGCAGAATGATTTCCGCTCAAAAGAGAGTTGTCAGGTAAAAATTGTCTTATTTGTACAACCATTATGTTTAAAAAACTTTGAAGAGATATGGTTAAATTGAGATTGGTCTATATTCGGGGGAATTTGATTTAGGAATGGGTATTATCTAAGCTTCTTTCCATTTGTCGGGAAGGCAGATGTTGTTATGGCTGTGTTAAAAATGTGCGTTATGTAATTTATTAATCTTGGGAGAATGATTTTAATAAATTTAGGATTGTTTCCGTCAAAGCCTATAGCCGTACTTTTAATCTTATTCATACACTGCACTGTGTTCCAGAATCCCAAATTGGTGGCAAAAATTCAATTTTTTTTTCAAGATTATAGCAAAAACCATATTGGATTCCAGTAGAGTATTCCCAAGGGCAGTCTAAAAGCATATTTTTACAATTGAAATTGAAGCCCTCGCGATTTATGCAGCCCTGGAAGTCAGCTGATCATTTGCATTAAACTTTGCCTTTGCTAGCCTTGCAAGTAAAAGCCGATTTCAAATTGGTATAATTCAGTTATTTCTTTGACTATAAAAATAAAAAAACATGGAAAACAAAGATAGAGGTATTCATAATAAGGGTGTATTCACACAATAATTGTTTAATGTGGTTCGTCTTTGTTTATATGTGCTTTTGTAATGTGATATTTCCAGAAATTCTAACCTCAAACTCGTTGTGTTTCGTGGAATAAAAGTATGCTGTATTTGTGTGTATTAGTTAAACTAACAACGCAATGTTGTTGCTTAATGTGTGAATAATGCGACGGTATTAATATTTTTGCCCGTTTTTGCCCCTTTTCCTTAAAATTGAATTTTGAGGACTACATTGATTTTAGTTCCGCTGAATTACTTGAGTTTTGGCTCGAAACGGACAACGATAATGAAGATGATTTGGACACATATGAATGCATCGATGCCTATTCCCTCGATTTAGATGTGGAAAATGATTAATTAGTTCATTAAATGTATTTAAGTTTAATTCAATAGCAGAAAAACAAAAAGTTATGAATTTTAGTACAGGTTTGTATGGGGCTATACCATCCAGTAATCCTAGGTTGCTGAAATTCACATGGTATGTGCATATTGGTCAAAACTTATAAAGTCCGCATTTCAACTTGATAAATAAAAAAAAGTTATGCTAACAAAACATTAATTTTAATATGGTGCTTGTATAGGGGCTACCACTCCTAGCGGTCCGATTGCGACATATGTGCTTTGTGTGTGGCAAAGAAAACAATGTGCAAAATTTTAGCTCGCTAGCTTACAAATTAGAATTTCTGCCACTAATTTGGGATTCTGGACCACAGTGCACTGTAATACATCACACGGACTGACACACACAAAGCTTAAGTTATTATCACAGTTGTTTTCAGGTACGGAAGATAGGTACGAGTTTTGTACAGGCTCAGGCACATTCAAGCGTGAAAAAAATATATTTAATTCATTTACATCGATTTCCTCGCTCTGTCTTTGAAAGAGTTTTCCTAAGCCTATCCTTTTTATCTCCGTTCATATTTGCTTTGAGTCATTTGTCCTATTAAATTTAATAGTGAAAAGACACGTTTCGCAGACATTGTCACATTTTTTTTTCTCAGTTTTTTATATTCTATGTAGCAAATTTCGATCCTATTCCTCTAACACTTTTTATAGGTCTCATTTCGCAATCTTGGGCGTTGAAGATGCACTACGGTCAGTACACTCAAGTGGCCATTTAAAACCAAGCCCGGGCTTGTTAGGGTTAGGTATTAAATAGGCGCGAAAGAAAAGTATAGATAAAAGAATGCGAGGAAATTTAAACTACTATCAGGCAGCTCGATTGTTATCTTGCATGTGTACTAGGTGGGTTAAGATTAATGTTTTTAGTTTAGGAAGGCTATCTACAGATGAGGTAATTTTATACAAATCATTATAATTTGCACATAATACTCTAAAGGGTTCATGCATTTGATACGATGTTCTGCAGTGGTGCAAAACCAAAGGCAGGTAGGATCTTGTGGATCTACATGGTACGTGGAAATTCAACTGACCTAATAGATCGCTGCTTTCCACGTCACCACGGATCAGATTGTACATAAAGACAATGCCTAACATCGTTCTACGGTTTGCTAAGGAAGGTAGGTTAATCAGGAGAAGTCTACTAGAATAAGAGGGCAATCTAAGGTTTGCATCCCAGTTTAAGCCACGAAGAGCGAAAAGTAAAAGTTCTTTGAACTGACTCAATGCGTTTGCTGTGAACGTCCCACTGGGGACTCCAAACGCAAGATCCATATTCAAAATAGGACGAACTAACGAAGTGTATAAATTCTTCGTGACGTAGGGGTCATCAATTCCTTCGACCACCGTTTAATAAATCCAAGCACCCCTGGCTTTATTCACAATGCACGAAATATGATCAATAAACTCCAGTTTAGGATCTAGGCGGATACCCAAATCGTCAACTAGCGTGATCCTTTCCAAAGAGCAGCAGTTCAGCGTATAAGTCACAAGCATGGGAGAGACACGTGAGAATGTCATCAGCTTGCATTTTGAGCCATTCAGGTTTAATAAGTTTACATTGCACCATGTTTGAAAGTTATTAAGATCTGTTTGTAAATCCGACCAAGCGCGGTCCTTGTATTGCACACAAAGCTTAACGTCGTCAGCGTACATGAGTACTCTGGAGTTAGTCAAGACTTTGGGCAGGTCGTTAATAAATAAAGTAAAAGTAAGGGACCCAATGCCTTGCGGGACACCAGAGGTCACCCGGAGAACATTCGACAAGTTGTTTTAAATAGAACCTTTTGCGTCCTACCATTCAGATAACATGAGATCCACCTAAGAAGACCGACAGAAAACCCATTAAGTCGAGTTTCCTAACAAGAAGGAGTGATTAACGAGTCAAATGCTTTACTGAAATCAGTATAGATCACATCTGTCTGCAAATTTTGTGGAAAGCCCCTTATAATGAAAGAAGTGAGCTCCAGAAGGTTAGTAGTCGTTGATCTTCGTTTAATAAATCCATGTTGGCATGGAGAAATTACTGATCTACACAGGTGCTGCAAATGGGGAGTAATTACGTTTTCGAAAAGTTTTGGGATGGCTGACAACTTAGAGATTCCTCTATAGTTGTTAGCATCCACTTTGCTATTTTTGTGGAGAGGAATCACGAATGATTCCTTCCAAATAAGGGAAATTGGGAAGTTTCTAAGGATAAGGTAAACAATTTTAGAAGGACTGCACAGGGACTCGGCACAATACCTAAGCACACAGCCTGGTATTCCGTCGGGACCTGGCGAATAAACCGGCTTGACACGTTGAAGATCCAAAGAAGGGAGCTTTCGTTTAAGCTAGGACTGAAGATTAGGTTTGATTTGGGCATGCTATAAGAATAGGTTTGGTTTGAATCGGATGACGGAGAATAAGTAGTTTGAAAAACTGAGCAAAAAGATCGGCGATTGCCTGATCCTTGTTTGCTGTCGTATTTTCAAATGAAAGCGAGGAAGGATGTAATAGGCTTACGTTTAGTGTTGACAAAATTATAAAACTGTTTTGGGTCCTGCGCAAACTAACCCTACAACGAGTCAAATAGTTTTGTAACACTGCGCGTTAAGCACGGTAAACTTTGACCGAGCCGCTAAATAGCGAGAATGAACAGCTTGAGAACCGTTACGTTTAAATTTAGAATAGAGATTGGACTTAACATTTTGAGGCGAGTCAACTCTTTACTAAACCAGGGAGGCTTATTGGAGATTGACGGATAGTATAACGGAACACATTCTGTAAAAAGGAGTTCATGGCATTGTAAAAATATCCATGGCACCCACCATGTCAGTGCACATGTAGAGATCGGACCAATCAAATTCAGATATAAAATTATTCAGCCGTCGAAAATCCGCCTTGCGAAAGCAGTGAATTTTCTTTCTGGCCGATCAGACTTATTCTCCATAGCAGTCCCAATATCGATAGTCACATCGAAAGTAGGATGGTATGGATCTGGGACCCTAGCCAAACTGACTCTTGCCGGATCAGAGACAAAGCAGAGGTCTAGCAAGCGATCTAAGGAATTTCGTACATAATTGACTTGAGACAACGAAATGTCAAACAAGCCATCAATAAAATCGTGGCGTGCAGTAGTTAAAAGTGTGTTAGAGGATTCAGTTGTGGACCAAATAGCTCCAGGAATGTTAAAGTCACCTAGAACAATTAAATGGTCCCTATCCGAAAGTCTATTGGAGACCGCCTGAATAGCGGAAAGGTGGTTCCAATAAGTAGGAAGTTCCGACAAGGGAGGAATGTAGGAACATGTAATAAAAATAAAACTACCATTAAATGATAGCTTCACACAAAGGAATTCAACATCGTTGCATTCCTCGAAAGCTAATACTTCAGACGTGAGGTTTGAGTCAACCGCAATGAGGACCCCGCCCCCTCGCCTGGAAGGCCGATCAAGCCTGTGTGTTGTGTACACAGCTGGAAAAACTTCGGAGCTTAAGATCTCCGGCTTTAACCAGGTTTCTGTGAACACTATCACCTGGGATGCAAAGAAACACTATCAGAATACAATTTAGGAAGCTTACTACGTAAACCCCTTGCATTCTGATAGGTAAGAAGGAGGGAATTGGTTAGTTTTTGGAGCTGGTACAGTGGTTTTGTCCGGCCTGGGTAGACTAATTCCTACCGGCCTTCTTTTCTTTTCTTGGCTTCGTACTCCTTAACAACAACATACTGCGGCCAGAAATTGGCAGAGCATATTGTGTTAAAGAGTTCGTCAGGACATTTATTTTGAAAGATGAAATATCCCTAGCGTAAGAAAATTTAAATTTTTCCACCTTAATTTTATCGGACTTCGTTCTGTCTCGAATAAAGACAGTAACATCTTCAGATGTTTGAGATGGGTGAAGCCGAGAGACAAATATCTGCCTCGTTGGTGGTACTGCAATAAGGGCTTTGGCAACACAGACTGGTTGGCTATATTACTGGCCGGTAATCCAGGCCTGTCACCCTGGGGAGCATTCGGGACAAGGATCTGAGGGTCGTTAATTTTGATTTTGACCCGCCAGCGGACTCAACGGACAACACTGGAGCTACGGTCCCTGTCACGGCACATTCGGAGACCGAATCTTTGCACCCGACCTCAATATCATAGGAGTTTGATATATTGGGGTCGGGGCTGTGCCGAGGAGTGAGCTGTTGAAAACCTGCGTCGAGTTGCAGGGAAGCGGCCAAATGCAGTGCAAACCGTGGTTTTCTTGCGCTTTGGGGACTCGTTTAACAGCTTTAGGCCATTAAACATGGAGTCCAGCGCCATGAGCACCTCATTAGTTTTGCGAAAACTAACAAGTAGCTCTTTGAAACCATTTTGGTTTGCCGCATGAATGCCATCATTTCCTTTCAACATCGCGACAAGCCTCACAGCAGTATCGCAATCCAATGTTTTGTTAAAATTATCAGCCAGCCGGCCTGTGCGTTCAATGCACTTGGCGTGCACGACATTGTCACACAGCCAGCAGCCAATAGTAGGGTCCTCATCAGAAATTACTTTCTTGCAGGTTTTATTATACAGACAACATTAGAAGACATTATAGCGACTTACCACTGTACCAGTCAGAAGTTAAGAGAAAATAAGAGTAGTTACGTGCACTAAGAGAGCAAGAGAGCGAGAGTTAGGAGCTTAAGCCGTCGAGCTGTAATTTCGGCGTAACGGATAAAGCACAAAGAGGAATGCAAAAATGCAGATAAGCAACTCGCTGCAGAAAACTAAAATTGCAATTAATATAGTTATTAATACACAAAAACAGCTGCATGCACACGCGAAGTGAAACGGTGAATTATTATTGACACAGGATAGAAGTTTTAAATTAACCCCGGTGGTTTATAGCAAAGATTTTACACAAATACGAGGCGCAAAACAAAAACACGACCGTTCACTTTGAAAGAGAAACGATGAATCGTATTACAGTTTGAATAATCCTAGTGAATTTTTTGTCTTCTGCCTTACTCATTAATTGGCGGCTCATTATTATTGTTTTGTTTTAAAGGTATGTACATATACAAGTCATTCCAATTTATCGAATTTAAGTCAATATCGAGTTGCTCGAAGTCAATATTTTTAAAATACCTATAGTCTATGAAATTGTCAGTATAATAAGCGGAAATTGTGAACATAAAGAATATAAGGTCTTGCTTCGAATATTCTGGCACCAAAAGTTGACTATAAGCCAGAGCCTTCTGAGGCTTATTAGCAAAGTATGAGTCAAGAAGCATATCTTTGTGGCTGGTGAAGTGCGTGGCTAGAGTTGAATTTATCAAGTGTAGGTCCAATGATTTCATTGAGTCAAGTAAATTTGTTTCCCTATTATATCAGTAAAAGTCATGGTCATCATTGAAATCACATTCGTCAGTTCGCTTAAGTCAATATATCGATTTGGCCTATAAATGCAACCAATTAGCAAACTACTTTTTAAAGATTTTTTAAAGTTTTACACAAAAAAATTCTGCTCATTTTACGTTTCTCATTTTATAGCTCGAGTTGTAGCCAACCAATTTAGCCGTCGGAGGTCGATAAACTTGAAAAAAGTGGAAATTTCAATCCGTTAACTCAAATGTTAACATACTGCTAGCATCCTAAAAACTCGAAAAAAATCCGTTGAAAAATTAAAACGTGTTTTTTTTTTCTAAAGTTGATCGCCCAAAGTATCAAACAGGCCTACAACTCCAGAAATCCGTTGAAAAATGGATTTATCGTGGATTTTCAAAGTTAAGTAAAATGAGAAATTTTTTAAAATTTTTGGCCAGATGTCTACTAGATTAAAGGTACAGTGTTGGACACCGCCTTTAGATGGTCTGTTAACTTTGCTAGATGTGATGAACAGTCGGATTTAGCTATGAAAAAAAAGGAAAGTTTTGTTAAATAAACAAAAATTAACAAAATTAAGTTGATGTAAGATAAAAATTAAATAATTGCGTTTATATACATACATATACAATGTATTATTTAGATTGGTACCATTAAGGGGTTAATCGTCCTCGCGGCCTTAAAACGTGGCATAAAAACAAACCATTCTTTCTGCAGAAAAAATATAGCACGAGTATTCTGTACAAGAGCGCCCCCTTCAAATCAATATTACTCCTGAATTTTAGTTGAGATGTGGTCAAGATCTTAGACTATTCGTTAAATTGGGAAATCTTTTTTTTTTTTTTAAGGGCGGCGGGATTACTTAAGTCTTATGTTGTATCAATGAATTGTTAATAATAATATAAAGTAACACAGAAATATTTATTTGTTTTTAATTTTATTTTCAATAAGTAAATATTACTTCTTATTTATACGTTTAGCTTCGTATGTTAGCTCTTGCGTCCTTCTGTTTTTTTAAATAATATAAATCTTTATTTTACTTTACGCAACCAATTTAATGGTTATAAAACGTAGGGACTGGCAGGAGGAACAAACATAGCATGGTAACATAACAGCAACGATAAATAACAATTTTTGATTAGGAATGAAAAAATTTGCAACTATATGTCGCTTCTTTTAGATTATTGGTGAAGGACTCGCGTTCTTTGCCTTTCTCTTGTCCATAAGTTTCCTGGATGCCTTCTCTTCAGTCTTCGTCTGGTCATCGGGTTAGCCAATGAAGATGTTAGGTGGTTGCTGTGGGCCTGAAGCCGTTTGTTGTAACGACTTGAATGACGATTTATCTGCTTTCTCACTGTGGGAATGTGAAGGTCGTTTGCGGTGTCAACATTCCTTGCATACCAGGGCGCATTTGTGATCGTGCGCAGCGCTCGGTTTTTGACCCTTTGCACTCTCATAATGTTGGAGTCAAATGCCGTACCCCATATTTGGATTCAGTAGGTCATTAAGGGGACTACTATTGCTCTGTAGAGCAACATTGTTATAGAGGCTCAGCTTTCTGGTTGACTTCAGCATCCAATCTAGCTTCCTAAGCTTTCCATGGCATGCTACTGCTATTTTGTTGGTATGCTGCCCCCACGTGATCCGCTTGTCCAGGATCAATCCCAGGTACTGCGCCTGGGGAGATTGAGGGATGAGCGTGTCCTGCGGCCAGGTATCTTTTACAGGTGTGAGTTTGCTCCCAGGAAGGAGCCAGGATGGTATTATATATGGTTATATTGTTTCTTAGGCTGAGTTTGCTTGATGCCTTAGTTAGCCAGATCCTGGACCTCAGGATACCTATGATACCTATGTTCTATATTTTTCATTTGTTGATGAAATCGCTCCCCATGCTCATCACTTACGTCCCCCAAAATTTTCCGGAAAAAAATTTAAGTAGGAATGGAGAAAATGAATTTTCAATGACATGTGGACTCCTGGGAAGAAAATACTTTTATTAAAATATTAACATTAAATCTGGCACCAATATATTCAACATACCCAATTCTTTATAGTTTTTCAGTAAACCTTGAACTATGGTTTTATAATTCGGAGACTTTGAATTTCCCAAAAAATGTTTCACAACCAGCTTGAGAGACCCCCACGCAGCCGCTTGTACTGAACACATTTTTCCTTTGAAAGTAGTATCTTTCAGCACTTTTTTTATTACTCCTGCCGATACTTTGGCGTACGAAAGTTTAGGGAACACCGACACCAAATGGGCAAAAGCTGGGCCATCTTTATTAAGAGCTTTTACGAAGTTCTTGATAAGACCCAATTTTATATGTAGAGGTGGCAGAATAATTCTATGTCTATCTACTAATGGCTTTCATTTGATGTTTTCTTCACCAACGACCATGTTTTTTCTTTCTGGCCAAGTCTTCTTCTTATAATGAAGGGAATCTGCACGGCTGTCCCAAAGACAAAGGAAGCATCAATACTTCGTGTAACCTCCTTGCAAACCAGATATCATCCCAACAACTTTAAGGTCTGCGCAAACTTTCCATTGAAAATGATTGTACTGAATTAGTTCAAGAAGTGCCTTCATCGTATTATACGTCTCTTTGGTGTTTACGGCGTTTAAACTCTCTTTACTTCCATCTATAAAAAGCCTCCAATCCTTTGGATTATGCTCTTGCCCAAAATCGGCAAACAATCCATCAATATCACTGCAAGAGCAAATTTGATTTTTTTTTTTGGTGAAATGCTTTGCGTATGATTCATGTCGGCTTCTGTAGCATGTGGAAGCGACTCCCTCCTTTAAAAATCCATGCTTCTTCATGCGAATAGCGAGCATTTCCGACTTTTCCTTAGTTAGCTCAAGGTCTCGCACCCAATCGTTCAGAGTCTCTTGCGATAGCTTGATTACATCAGATTCGCCATTAAAGGAGTCCGATGCTGTTGACTCTGAAAAGGTATCTGAAAAATCATTTTCATCATCAGCTGGATAGGACGCATCAGTGACATGTAATTTGGGAAATGTCACTGATCGCACTCTAGCGTAATAGCATTTTACGTGTTTTCCGAACCCAGAAATTTTGCTTAAACAAAAGTAGCAATCTGTTAAATGGCAAGGCGGCTTCCTCCAAAGCATCGGCTTGTCGAAATTCATGAGACGCCTAAGACCAAAGCAAATATGTACATATTTATATTATGAAATATAAAAACATACCTTTGGGCTACACTCCGTTTGCTTAGGATTAAACGGCAAGACTCACAAATGCTATTCGGTGTCCATTGTTCGTCAAAGCTCGGCGAGACACGAAAATAAAGCATATACCGTTTTTTTGATTTGAATTTGAATAAAAAAAAGAACACATTGACACGACATAAGACTTAAGTAATCCCGCCGCCCTTGAGAGTAAAAAAATAGAAAACGATTTCCCAATTTAACGAATAGGCTAAGATCTTGACCACATCTCAACTAAAATTCAGGAATAAAATTGATTGATGCTATATTTTTTCTGCAGAAAGAATGGTTTGTTTTTATGCCACGTTTTGAGGCCGCGAGGACGATTAACCCCTTAATGGTACCAATTAAATTAATACAATGTCTATGTATGTATATATTTTATCTTACTTCAACTTAATTTTGTAAATTTTTGTTTATTTAACAAAATTTAGCTTTTTTTTATAGCTAAATCCGACTGTTCATCAGCAAAGTTAACAGACCATCTAAAGGCGGTGTCCAACACTGTACCTTTAATCTAGTAGACATCTGGCCAAAAATTTTAAAAAATTTCTCATTTTACTTAACTTTGAAAATCCACGATAAATCCATTTTTCAACGGATTTCTGGAGTTGCAGGCCTGTTTGATACCTTGGGCGATCAACTTTAGAAAAAAAAACACGTTTTGATTTTTCAACGGATTTTTTTCGATTTTTTAGGTTGCTAGCAGCATGTTAACATTTGAGTTAACAGATAGAAATTTTCACTTTTTTCAAGTTTATCGACCTCCAGCACACAAAGTACTAATCCAAGATACATAAAGTGTAAAAAAATCGAAAGGTTAGTTCACTACCTGTAAAATAAAATATTCGAAGGCTAAATTGGTTGGCTACAACTTAAAGCCATTAAATTAAAGCCATTTTCGTGATCTGGGGACTCAACTTTACCAGAATTTCGCATCAACAGGCTTGGAGCATTTATTTTTTTTTATTTTGTAAACTGGTGTACTCTATTGTTCATTCCAAATTTCTCTTCCGCAAATCTTGAGCGTTAATTTTTGTATTCACATATATTGCTACATTCCCGGCATGACTTGCACGATCAACCTATTACCACATATTAACGAATCACACATATTTGAATAAAACAAAGTTTCAGACACACAAATAATATCGACATTTGAGTTGACAAACATATACCTAAATTCGTAAATTTTTTTTTTCTTTGTGCATCTATGTGGCATTGATGTAAACCAGATTGCTGCTTCAAGAGAACTCTTAAAAGCGCATGATTACTTAAAATATTATTTAAACTCAGTTTTTTTTAATTTGGTAAAACATGTAATTGCTCACACTTAACCCGTTTATGCCCACTGTTGCGTATATGCAACATTGTCTTTTCATTTCAATTTCGGTTACGATTTAAAATTTTTGTGAACTTTTTTTTATAGGGGATTTCCCTTATTTTTGTTCTCTCAAGGACATACCAAGGGACTCAGAGTATCGAAAATCGGAAAAAACGTTACTTGGGGCTCCTACTAATCATTAATGGCGTTGAATATGCTTGATTTAGCCAGATTTAATTCCGTCATGAAAGGATTAAAAACTTAAAACATTTAAAATAACAAAGAAAATTATCCTCAAGGAACATCACTAAGATTACATTTGATTTTATATTGAACCTATGAAAAAAAAAATAATAAAATATGAGAAAGCAAAATAAATAAAATATAAATATATTCTAACGCCCTTAAGTTTTGAAAGCATTAATATCGCCTGCAAACTCCCCATCTCCAGCCAGCTGATCTGATGAGCTTTCCTGCATCAGTTGTCAGAGCTTTTGCAAACTCTCCACCGCCATCACCTCACTCTCACTCAGTCGCACGTTCACAACTACACGACGGAAAAAACAGCTTCGTTTTTGGTTGCATTTTATTATTGCCTTCCGTTGGGAGTCACGAGGCGCGATCTCCAGTACGTTTTCTTGGCATTGTAGTCACCTGCGGATATGAAACAATCTCCACGCGAATTGTTAAAATCCATAAATAGAAATAGTAAACAGAGGAGGGCAGTAGACAGCGTCTATAGAAAGATTGCAGTTAAGTTGTAAACCTTTGGTGAAAGTGGTGTTTGATGCGTTCTCTGATTAGGAGGCCGGTTCCGCCGTGGGCTTTACCATTTGGATGATCTGTGCGGTAGAAGGCGTAACCCCTTATTTGAAAGTTTATTTGCTTGTGAGGTAAGTCTCTCCCAGCAGCATAACGTCGATATGATTTTCATTAAGGAACTGTGTAATTTCAAGCTTTTGCTGCGAAACGCCGTTGGCGTTCCACATGGTTATTCGTAGACTACACATCAATTATTTAGACTGCTGAGATACAAGCAACTGTATCACCATGTTCTGGTTTTGAACAAGTATTTGGAAGGTCGTTTTCTTGAAGGACATTAGTTCAGTCAGACTTTGTTGCATCATAGCTTTCATTGTGCTTTGTGACTGTCCTGGGGCTTGCTGAACTTTTTCTAGACTACACTGGAGTGGCTTTTCCATACCTGTTTGAAGGGCATCGGCGTAGGTCAAGCCCTTCTGGGCATTCAGTGGACCAAATGAGAATCTTGCGGTCTTGGCGAAAAATACGTCCGGCGTCGTTTGTGAGTAAGTGTACACGTTTCGTGTATTCTGATGGCGCGATGCTTTCACTCGTCGCATGCGACTCTTCAACACCTTGTAGACCATACAGCCACTGTAGTTGCCGTTAGCAGGGCAGTTAACGGATAAGTGGAAGTCCTTTGATTTTGTTTATGATGTTACTAACGTTTCCTGCTGAAAAACCCCTTTTCTTTAAGGGCATATATAATTTCGTTGGGGGTTATGTTGGGCTCGATTCCTTTTAGTACCACTTGCAAGCCCTTGCTGCTTTTCAGTTGGTAAGTGTAAACATTTTTCTTAGCTTCATCCGGGTTTGGTTTAAAGTTTGGTTTCGTGTATATTTTCTAAGCGAAACAAAACAAAATTGAAAATTTCCATCCCCGACCAGCGCAACAATTTTGTTATCCAGGGCGTTCGAGTTTTTCTCCCTATTGTAAATTGGTGGGTGCTTTGGTTTTTTTAGGGTCTCTTGACGCTGTTCTGGTTGTGCATCCGTTAAGAGGGCTAACCTTTTGCCAATATTTTCTTTGGAGCTTGCAGTTTTTGTTGCCATTGTATTTGGCTCTGCAGTCGATTGCATCGCAGTCTTTTCTGCGATATTGGCCGTTGCTGTAGTTGTTGCTATTGTTTTTGCTGCAGTTGCAGAAATATTACCACTGCTTGATGTTGGTGCTGCCATAAAAACGATTGGTTGATTTATATGAACATGTAAAGTTCTACATCTAAATAATAATAATAATTTACTATTATAAATAATTTACCAAAATGGATAGATTTTCAATGATTCAATTGCAGAATTCACAGGTATACAAACTTCGGCTCACCGAACTTGACTTTCTTTCTAGTTTCCTATTATCTTCCCGATCGTTTCAAAGGCAGCTATAAAATAAAGTTGTTCGATCTGACCCGTGCCGACATGTGTATATACAAATAAATTAAATTTAAAAAGATTTTCATAAATTTATGGTACTATTTAGGGAAAAAGGTAGTGTGTTTCTATTTTTATTTCCAAGTCAAATACCTGGTATCTGGACAAATCGACTGTAAGACCGTTATCTTACGAGATATTTTTATAAAATCAAAACCTAAATACAGTATTTTGAATAACAAATGATATGTATTACCATTCCTACGCATAAGTTTCACGAAAAATTAGTAATTAAGCTTCAAACGCCAACATGTTGGTTGCTTCTATTATTTTTTCCATCACTGTATATAGGGTGTACACCCAGGAAAAAAAATTCCTAAAATATTATGAATTGGGGATTCATTGCCTAAAAATATCTTTTTAGTCAATGATGGCCTAAAAAATGGGTCATACTGCCAAAATGCCATATTTTTATTTTTGTCATAGGCCTAAGATGTAGGCAATAACCCATAGCTAAGAATTCCATTCTCAGGCCATGGGTTGCCTAAATTTTAGACAATGGGATGCCTAAAAATTTTTCTCTCGCGTGTGTGCATTTAATTCCCAACTGGTTCTACCATCCCTGGCATGGAGTGACGGTTAAACGCCAACTCTTAGATATGTTTGTGCTACGGAAGTAGCAAGTCTCTACTGCAACAGTAAAAATAAATACTGTATGCATTTTACTTTACTTTAATTATTTTAAATGGTTGTATTAGTACAAAATCAATATTATATAAAAATCAAGTTTTAGGCTAATATTGCCTAAAAATTAGGTTTTAGGCATCGTATTTTGCCTAAAAAAATTTTGCTTTGGACAAAAATTGCCTACAATTGAGGCCAGTTTCCATTACCTAAGAATATGGCATTTTCGACAAATTTTAGGCAATAACTGCCTCGACCTTCGTTTTAGGTCAAATGGACTAAAATTGTAGGCAATTTGACAGCTTTTTAGTCCCTGAATTTTTCTGGGTGTAGCCTGAGTGCAGGGTTTGTGTTGTTTTTGGCAAAAACAGCATTAGTTCAACTCCCGCTCATTTCAAAGATTTTTGTTGTTCTATTTTTTATATATATGTACGCTATGGGTACAGGGTATAAAAATAAAGCTCCAACTCATTATTATAATAGGTAAGTTTTAACCCCAAACACCATATAAGGGTTAACACACATTTGCATACATTCGTTTCTCTCACACGAACTTTGACAGCCGAACACGGTTTCTCGTTTCGACTAACCGGCCCATGATACAATTATATAACCAGCCAACGCATAACCCATAGTTGTCTCAACCTTATACCGATCAAGCAGACTCAAATCACCGATCCTTCCGAAGATTACGTCTACAAAAAATAGCGTGTAAATCTAAAAGTGATGCGGAGATTTTCGTTAACACTTAAATTTTCTTATTCCATAAAAACATCCCTGCCCTCACCGGTATGCTCAGATCATCTCAGATACTCGTATCGTACTCTGTGATAATCCCCTCTTCAGGCATAATTCGTAAAAATTCATGGGAATATATATAAGTTCGATGGCTTTCTAACGCTTAAAGTTTGTATCGATCTCCTAGTAATATATCAACAACTAAGAATGGGTCCCATTCTTGTGTTGGACTTCATCTTTATGCCTTACAATAATAGGCTTTGTTCTGATCAAATCCTATTTTCTCATATTTGGCATTTCTTTTCATATTTTTCGTAGCGGTATTTCTAATTAGATCTACATTAATAACATTCTGATTTTCAGCAACAGGTACAAGACCAACTGGTCTAGCTTCTTTTCCAATAAGGAAATCTAGTGGAGTAATTCTCGTTACCCTGTTGGGCGGGCAGCGTGTCCTGCCAAGATCCCTACCTGTTTCGACCGCAGTTAGCTATACTTCAGGGTGCAAAGCAGCGTGACCGTTTATGGTATATTTTACAATGTAAAAAACGCTCTCGCTGGCCATAAACGCATTATTTTGTTAAAAATTTAACTTTATTTAGTTAGACACCATGCTAGTGATAAAATTAAATAAAATTCTGAACAAAATAGTTCATTTATGGACAGCTAGAGCGTTTTTTACATTGTAAAATATACCATAAACGGTCACGCTGGTGCAAAGAAATTCCTAGTATTATTATTGAGTATAACTCTGATTTCAGTCAAGTTAGTTAAATTTTTTTTAGGAATGACTTAAATAGCCTACATATATGGACTTTATGTTCATTAATAAATTGGTATTTGTTTTAAACATCTTCTTCTTCTAGTACTATAGAGTATCCTTCGTTTAGGTCCTCAGCAGAATCAGAATCAGATGGCACGTCCAACAATTTTTCATTTGGATCTTAGGGTAGACGCCAACCCCAAAAGACTTAAAATAATACTTTTTCGGGAAGAGGTTTTTTTTTCTCTTTCCTTTAAACAGACACTAGATAGTAATGGATCCGAGAAATCTATCGCCCTGTGGAAAAGGTCAGTCATAGTATTGATTTGACTATTTTTCCTTGCATGTGAAAGTCTGTCTTTTTTATTTATGTTTTTATTTTTATTGTGATAAATTCCTAGCGCTGCAGTATTTCTACTTTTATCTTAGCGCGCTAAACACAACAGGTTTCAAACAATTTTAATTACTTATTTACTACGTTTACGTAATTGCTTAATGTTAACATTTTTTATACCCGGTACCCGTAGGATACAAGGGTATTATAAGTTAGTGCCAACCGAGAATGTATGTAACAGGCAGAAGGAGGCATTTCCGACCCCATAAAGTATATATATTTTTGATCAGCATCACCAGCCGAGTCGATTTAGCCATGTCCGTCTGTCCGTCTGTCCGTCCGTCCGTGTGAGACAACAGATCTCAGAGACTATAAGAGCTAGAGTTACCAAATTTGGTGACACGCTGTTGCACGCAGATCAAGTTTGTTTTAAAAATTGGCCACGAAAATCCGCCCCCGAAAATAGTAAAAAACGGTATAGAAGTCATATGCGTGATTTTCGGCGTAAAGTAAATAGACAGTCTTAACAAGTAGGCAATCGTGGACGTGTTCTGAAAATTTGAGTAAAATCGGATGATAAACATAGAAGTTATTAAACAATAAAGTTTCTGAGAGAGAGAGAGAGAGAGCGCACGTGTTGCTCAACTTGTTCCTAGCAACATTTGTCGCTTTTGAGAGTTGCCCAACATGTTCCTAGCAACATTTGTCTCTTTTGAGTGTTGCTCACCATTTTTATTGCAATATTTGTCTTCAGTTGTCAAAATTTCCTTTTTTCCATGTTCATGTGCTGTTTACTTTTACCCACAATGTTTTGGGTACCGGGTATCTTACAGTCGGTCACACTCGACTGTAGCTTTCCCACTTGTTCATTATTTAATTGTTTTCATACTATTTAATTATTTAAATTACTATTTTTAAAGTTTAGTTTAGTTTCCTACTGTGTGTTTGCAAGGTGTTCCCTAATATTTCAAGTAAATCTATGTGCATTGCTTATTGATTTTATTTCGTGCGGAAGTTGATTCCAAAACCGAATACTATTTGAGTAACTAGTAATATGGTCAAATCTCTTAACATTAAACACTTGACGGGCAATACTATTGGACGCTACATTTAATTTGTGTTGGCTGGCTGCATCACATCTTTCAAAAATTTCAACCCCATAAAATAACACGATCGTATTCCGTGCTTCCCAAGAATTTTTGCCTAAGGATCCTACCACGGGTATTTGTTCATATATAAGTAAAATGTTTTTTCCAGGGACCGTAAATATTGATTATCAATGTTTTATAAACAAAAAATCATCCATTTGGGTCAGCCGCATAAACAAACGAAAAATACCAATCGGCTACTATTTGAATGATCTTCCCATATCCTCATTTTACATTTTACTAATTTTTTATAATTTCTCAGTGAGTTTTATTTAATCGCTCGAAGCAAAAAATTATTATTGTTGTGAGCAAAAAAAATAACACAAAAAATTCATTTTTTTTTTTTGAGCGTTATTTTTTGCTTAAAATATGGCTTATAGTGCAATATCTTCTTTCTCAGAGGATTCTTCAAAACAATTTACTTGTCAAAACATTTTCTACATTTTTAAATTGAAATTGAATTTAAGAAAGAATGTGCTCTAAAAACAAAATTTAATTTGTTGTTTTAAATTTTTCTCAGGCACATACAATTCCCATTTATTCAGAATTTATTTTTTTGTATTATGAAATAATTTGTGTTGTTCTAAAGTCGTTTAAAAAAATACTATTTTAATATCCTTAGAGTTCCTTAGCTCTGTTGAGGTTGCCTCAGGTGACGAAGACGCAGAAGACAGCCATAGCGCTCATTAAGGCTGCTCCCCTAGAAATTGATAACTACAACCCAAAGCCAGTTGATGTTAATAAGAACTGCTTTATAATGTGGCGAATGAGAAAGGAGATATTGCACTCTCAAAAAATAGTTATTATTTATTGTTCTTCGAGCGATTAAATAAAAGTCAAGGAAAAATTATTAAAAATGAGCAAAATTTAAAATAATAAATAATCATTAAATATTAATTTATACTTTTTTTTACTTATAATGATTTCGGTCAATGGTTTCTTCACATAAAGTCCGATAATTTGTAGAGTTTATATAGTGGTTACATGAAATTCATATTAATATAGTGTGAAGATTATTTAAAAGGGTTTCGTCAAAGCAAGTTTTGGATGATTGACGATTACATTTTGCAAAAAGTCTTCTTACTGTATTGCCGCCATTGCTGTTGCCGCTGCCATTCTGCTTCGGCATGCTTATTCGAAAACCCATGTCATTCCACATCTTTTTTCGTGAATATGTTTTTTGCGATCACTCATTTTAATCTTGTTATCTCCATTTATATGCCATTTTTGTATTTCCATTCTGTATAATATGCTCAGGATAAATTCTAGAAATTTGATCCAAGTATGTAGAGGATATACTCCAAATTTTAAAGCTTCAAGCTTGGGGGTAAAGGTTTTTGAACTAAAATCTTTGGTTTCCATAACTTTTGTTGGGGTGACACCACAAATTGGACAACATTGAGTTGGTTTACTGCTATGTCATCATCATCAGCCAGATTATAAAAAAACGTTTGCAGATGATCTATTTGAAAGTCTAACTGATTTTTTTCCATAATTATGTGATTAACAAATAGAAATTTTAGCGGCCTGCAAAATCGAATGGACTGCGGTGTTCTGTAAACCCAGATGTTTCTCTGAAATGAGTCAATCATTTATATGGGTATAAAGGAGCATAAAGAAGCTGGAAATTTGACCATTTTAGCCTATCGTTTGACTATGTTTGACCACCAATTACTTTTGTTTACCACGTCTGGTTTCAAAAATATTCAACTTCGAACATTTTTGAAAATCTCCGACCCCATAAAGTATACATATTCTTGATCAGCATAATCAGCCGAGTCGATTTAGTCATGTCCGTCTGTCCATCTGTCCGTGTTGGTAAACTGATCTTAGAGACTATAAGAGCTAGAGCCACTAAATTTGGTGACAGCATTGGAATCTGTTGCACGCAGATAGTTTTTTTTTTTAAATTTAACACACGCCCACTTCCGCTCACAAAAATCATAAAAAACTTTGTATTATAACGTCGTGATTTTCGGCTCAAAGTAAATAGATAGAGTTAATAAGTAGGCACTCGGGGAAGATTTCTAAAAATTTGAGTAAAATCAGATAATAAACATGGAAGTTATTAAGCGCTAAAGTTTATGAGTATACTTCTTCTTCTATGTTGAGAGGGCACGTAAGTGTTGCTCAACATATTTATAGCAACTTTTGTCTCTTTTAGGTGTTGCTCAATATGTTCCTAGCAACAATCGCCTTTTTTTTGTCAAAATTTTCTTTTTCCATGTTTATGTGATATTTAATTTAACCAACAATGCTTTGGGTACCGGGTATCCCACAATCGGTCACACTCGACTGTAGTTTTCCAACTTGCTTTATTGTGGGGACGAAATCATAAATATGGAGACCCAAATTAAAAAAAAAACAGGTAGGAAAGCTAGACAACACGAAGGCAACACGCAGAAACTTTATTGTTTAATTAGTTCTATGTTTATCATCCGATTTTACTCAAGTTTTCAGAACACGTCCGCGATTGCCTAATTTTAAGTCTATCTATTTACTTTAAGCCGAAAATCATATGATATTTAATTTCACCAACAATGCTTTGGGTAAGGGGTATTTTTCGCCGGTCTTAAATTTTTTTTAATTTACAACTCTTATTTAGGGTCCTACTGCATACATACATACACTATAAAAAATAAAAACTCTGACCTTAACGTCAAATAACTCTGCTAAAATTTTGCACTGCTAATAAAAAATGGGTTCATTCCCTTAGTTATTCAATTGGCCGTCTCCTTATATTTTCCCATAATTCTACGCTTAGCGGTTTTCTTATAATAATCGATTTACTCAAACTCCTTTAAAATAAGAAAGAAAGCTTTCTTCGGTAAACCGAAATTCGTATACCCTTGCAATTTGCAATTGGATTATTGAAAATCTATTCATTTTGGTTACAGTTTAAAAAATATCGTAGTTTGTAAACATTTTACATTTTACATATAGAGTTTTACATTTTACATGTAGAATTTAATTAATTTAAAATCGACCGATCGTTTCTATGGCAGCTATATGCTATAGTTGTCCGATCTTAATGAAATTAAAGCCGTAATTCTAAACCCGTAAAAAACTGCTTTATCTTGAAATTGATTGATATACAGTGCTTATCAGAATTATAAGACACCCCCTAAATTTCAAGTTTCGACAATCGTAGGAGAATGGGTAAGCATAATACAAAAACATTAAATATACAGAATGAAAGCTTAATGAATTCTGCTTAAAAGCTGATGTTCTTATCTCTGATTGCATCTCGCGTTTCCAAGTAGCGGTAAAAAAAAGCGCAAAAGTTCGATATTTGTCACGCCTACAAGCTTATTATAATTATAAGACACTTTTCAATTATTGCGGCTGGAGAGAAAGATTTGGTTTCAAATTATTTTTTTTTTATTTCTGATAACAATTTAATGAATCTGTAATAAAATGCCGCGTGAAAGTTTGTTATTCGACAAGGAAAAGGGAAAAATAAATGCAAAAAATCACGGTAAGCGAAAAATCGCTAAAAGTTGGTCGAACACGTTGTGTTATCACCAAATTTTTTAATAAGATGGATTAATTTGGTGTAAAGCACAGCTCTGGAAGAAAATCATCACTAAAAAATGTTTAGGGTCGAGGAAAAACATCCAAAAGCTTCAACAAATTAAGTCTATTTGTGAGGTTATGTCCCTTTTTTAAGTTTAAAATATTAAAAAAAATGTTAGCTTATCTTTTAATTTTGTATTTAATTGCCAATGAAATTTCCAAAAAAATGAGGTATCACACATTTCAATTGAAAAAAAACTAGCAGATTTATACACTTTTCTGTTAGTATGTGGCTAATAAATGACGGTTCTGTAGAAATTTGTATGCACGCCAGTAGTAGTGGCACATAGTTTTACAGAAAAGTCGATATCTTTGCTAGTGTTTGAGACCCTAATCTAAGCCATAGGCACTTCACTGACATATAAACGACAAATTTAGTTGAAAGTGCCCAAAGGTTGAGCCTGGAAAGAGACTTAATATATAAGAAAAGATACTGACTCAAAACATAATGCCCACAATATCAAGCCTTGGCTCCTTTATGACGTATAAAAACAGTTGCGAACACTACCACAATCTCCGGCCTTGAATCATATTGAAAATTTATAGGATCTTCTGGAGCGTTGCATAAGAAAAACCAGGATTACGTCGAAAACTGTTCTTAAGTCAGCTATTCTCGAAGAAAGGCTGACAATCAGAACAGAAGATACAAAAATATTAGTGGAATCTTTGCGCAAACGACTGAAGCAAGTTTTGCACCAGAACAGTTAAAAGAAAGGTTTTTAATTCGCAAATAAAATATGATTTTCTTAGCTGTACGCAGACTTTTGCGACTGCTTTTCTTAAGGGAGTTCGAGTAAATAGTTATTATAAGAAAACCGCTAAGCGCATAATTCTGGGAAAATATAAGGAGACGGCCAATTGAATGACTACTGGAATGAACCCATTTTTGAATCGCAGTGCAAGATATTAGCAAAATTATTTGACGTTAAAGTCAAAGTTTTGATTTTTTATGGTGCTGTACGCAGAAATATGCGGCCGAGTGTATGTAGGCTTTACGACTTTTTTGTTGGTTTATTTGTTGAAGTCCAAGTCGCTATACCATCTGACTTACCTGACGTCGAAACGTGTGTTTTTCCTTCTCCAGGATCTTATCAATCTCTTTAGACTTATAACGTTGCTCGAGTTCCTCAGGAGTACTGCGCAATCGTACCAGATATGTGAGAAAGTTGCCGCAGCTTCTTAGACAGGCAAACCGGGAAGTTTGCAAACGACTGCCTTGGCGCCGCAAACGGTCCGCTCCATCCGATATTAATCCGGCCGCAGTGGCGTCACCTGGACCCGTTTCCCCCCGCGTCTGATGCTCTTCCATAAGATGGGTCAGAGTGCCCGTTCGATTGCCGATGCCACTGGTGTTAATGTTGATGCCCTCGCCGCCGTGCGTTAATGTGGTCAATGTGATTCTGGACATCACTGACTAGCCAACGCCTGACGTGCGCACTTTCTACATACACACACACACCGACACTCTTCACAGTCGCACACACAGTAGTGGCTGCAGCTATACGATTTTGTTATTGACTATACCGTAATATGTTTAAACGTGGTTGTTTTTCTGGTGTTCAACCTACTTTGCATTTGCTATATTTAGGGTCTGCGAAGTGTAGAAGGTTTACTGCTATTGTCGCTATGTCGCCATTTCCAAGCCGCTGCCGCATAATCTGCACTTGTTTTGTTGTCTGTCTGCATCGCTGCAGAAACGTCCACATACATAACATACACGACCACAGCTCGAAAACATCAATAAATATGTGTTGCTTTTGACGAGCCGAGCGATGAAGGTCTCTACCAATAAACTAATAAAAATTTAATTAGATATTAGACAAAAGGTTTGTAAATAAATTCGCATATTCAATAGAGCTGACAAAATAATTATATGTTACATCGATAGTATCGATGTAGCCGATAATTTGTCAACATCGACGACAACGTACGACGCGTTTCTACTAGGGTTGCTTTTTATGATTCAGTATTTTGGGAATATTTTAGCATTTTTCCTAAGTAATGCCTTATGACACTACATTGAAAACTTCATTAACTCGAGTTTTCATAATAAGTTTGACAGCAACCATTTGCTTTTACCTAAGTAGGAGCAAGACGACGTCTTTCTCAATAAACAATTAATGCATTAATTACCAAAATCGATAGGTAAAAAAAGACATACAAAAAGAACATTTTGTTAATACCGATTGTAAATACTAGTGCAGGGGTGCCCAAATGCTGCTTATGGCAGAGCAACTAAACAATACACACAAATAAAAACACAAACACATAGAAGGGAACGTTTTCTTTATTTCAAGTTTCTGCACTGACAAAAATTGTAGTGATTAAAAAATTGCTTCTATATTTCATCACAATTTTTTTTTCAATATGATCGATTATTCTTAGCGCGTCAGTAGCTACTTACTATGGTAAAGCAAACAATACACATAAACAATTTTCACTAAAAAAGAAATTAGTCTCTGCAATGTCAACCATCTTGCCTGCAACGAAAAGTACGACTGATTTCTAGCAATGTAGATTGTGCAAAGAACCAACAACAATTTACATTCGGATTAGCGAGTTAAGCTACGTACTCACCTAGCGATAAAATTTTGCAACCAAATGAGTGAGCTAAGAGAAATACGAGAATATATATAGTATATAAAAGAATGAACATCGCGTTAGGTCTTTCAAGTCGAATGACCATTAGCCAGGGTGGTGCGGAAGAAAGGAAATATTTGATAATTCCCTTGCGAAGTGGAGACAGGCAATAGGAAACAAAGCCGTATTGCAGATTTTTGTAGTAGGGAAAATGAATTTGTTTACAATACAGTTAAAGAAGTTTGAATGTGGGATCTTGGCCATAAAATGAATACAATTAAAAGGTATTAAAATAAAATTAAGTTCTATAAAATGTTATTTAACAGGAAAATAAGCAAATAAAATAGAAAAGGGCCAAAATCCCAAATTATAAAATTAAGGGCATGCTAATTGCTTCTCCTCTGCTCGTCCCTGACCAGTTGTCGCCTACTAAAATTCTTTTCTTAGTTGGCTACGACCACAAAATGATGGTGCTTCGAAGAATACAAGGACTACAAAAAAGAGAAGTGGCAACGGGAATGGAAATGACCCGGGATGACTGGGCAAGCAGCCACCATTGGGTTCCGTGGAGAGCTGATGGAGAGAGATCATGGTGGTTAGTCCCAAGGATCAGTGCGCCGCGACTTAAGCGCCAAGTCTGTGGCAACAGCCGTCGTGGACGTGGATGTGCCCAACGATGCGGCACGTCGCAGGTGTTCTACGACTACAATGCGGAGAGATCCACCAACAGGACGATGAGGAGGAGCAGCTGACGGAAGAGGCCAGACACACAAAGATGTCTTTCGTTCAACACTATCTAGCGGGATCTCCAGCAGTGGCAGCAGCCGCAGGGCCAGGAGCAGATCGCCAGGAGCAGCTCGGCGGCATCGGGAGCTGGCTCCGCTACCTTAAAAATCATAATTTAAGTAAATAAATAAAAAATTTTTTCATTTTACAGATATTTGTGGGGTACGCGGCTTGGCGGCGTTTAATTTGAATTGTAAACAAACACAGCTGACAGTATGGCCGTTTGGTAAGGATTTTCGGTGATCACGATAAAACCTGGTCACACTAGAATTATGAAAAGCTTTCAGCTAGCTAAAGGTTTAGCGCTAGTGAGTATTAGGGTATTTTTCCACTACGTTGCTTTTTCCGACTATCGCAGGAGAATCACGAAAAGCAGAAAAAGTGTTTCTACTAAGAAAAAGTGCTTTTTAGCACTATCGTGAACGGCAACAGCTGTTTGTTTACGTTTTGATTTGGCGAAAAATTAAATTCAATTCAAAATTCAAACCAATGTTTACTAAGATAATAATTTAAAGAGCTAGACATTATTTTCTATTTGCAATAATTCTGCCAGACAGACGCTTGACTGCAGACGCTTGAACTTGCAGGAACCACTTCAGTCCACTGGAATCTCATAGACTGAAGCCACAACTCGGATGCAGACGCATCACCCGTCTCTTCTTAAACAAGTCTCTTATGATCCCGAATTCACATCACCTGGCCCAAAGGAGGAGTAAGTGGAGGCGGTCGTGCCCCCGGAGGAGAAAGATAAATCTGGGTATGCGCCCCGCCACCGACCAAACTCCGCCTCCGCTTCCGTTAAAAACATGAAGAGAATTTAGAAAAGTGAGAGGATCCCTGCGCACCGTCGCTGACGCCACTGCTGCGCACCAACGTCCTTCTGTCCACAGGGCTCAGCTATCTGAAGGTGTCAGCTTGCAAGCTATTGCAATGCCCAAATAAAGTTTTACAAAGCCGAGCAGCTGCAGAGAAAGTGGTCGGCTAGGAAGAGAGGACGCTCTTTACGAAGGAGGAGGATTGTCCTGAAGTGCAATAGCCAGTTCAATCCACAGACCGCTAAACGAAATATGTATTAAATGCTAATTAGTTTACAAAACGTGGAGAAAATCATGAATTTGTTCAATATCTATTAAGCCGGCCAATTTCATTTGTTCAAAAAACAGCTGGCTAGTGGTGATAGTTGGGGAAAATCACACATCGATAGGCAGAAAAAGACTGAAATAATCGATACTATCGAACAAAACCACGAAAAAGCAACTTTTTCTCATTTTTGTCACCACTAGATTCCTATACCTAATACACAGGGAAAAATCTGCTTTTTGGGGAAAAAGCAGAATTGGAAAAAGGAACTGTAGTAGAAACAGGGCCTTAGGCTTTAACGGTAAAGCCTATGGAAGTGTTGTTGCCCAGTTCAACGAAGGCGCGGAGAACGAAGAGAACACGAACAATTGTTAGTGTAGTCCGCTTTGCCAATGGAGTGAGCCTCACATGCATATGGCAATTGCTCTTCCTATATCAAGAGCAATTGCTAAAACCAAATGAGCTTAATGAGCAATGACTTGGGCATCAAGGTACTAGTGCATTAAATTTATCTAATGGCCTGGTTCTACTGCAACATACTTTCGAAAATCAAATGTAGCTTGTGTCCACTGCTCCATCTACATTCTTGGGCGACATGTGAATGGGACAAATAGCAGATCCGGCTTTGTTTACATTTGAATTGGTGCGACCGAAAGCGCCCTTGGAAGCTTTCTTTTGCGACGCTTAAAAGACGTCGACACCGTGTCCTCTTTAAAGTTCACCTACCCATTCAAGGAACTTTTAATATCCATGCTTGGAGCATGGTGTTTTTCTGACACGATCGACAAGCAGAAGTATTTTCCTGCCGTAGCTTAGGGTGCATCGCATTATGCAGTGGCGACCACGAAATAATATGGCATAATATACAGCTACTATACTGCACAAAAAAAACTCCTGACTCCTGAAATGGATAATTATGTAGAGCGAATTCCGACTATAGTTATTGTTTAAGACTAGTACTCACTAGCGCTTAACCCTAATAGCCTTTTTACACAGCCGCTTAAAAGTAGCATCAACTCTTTTCCTGCTGCGCCCTTTTACACAGAGTCCGAGTTGATGCTGTACAGTGGTCTGTCTAACTAGTCGACACTTAACTAAATAAAATAATAATAAATAAATAATAAATAATAATTTAAATTGAACAAGTGGTATTTTAACCAATCTTTATGAAATAGCTAAAATAAATTGTGTCTTTTATATAATACAGTGAACAGCATGCTTGTACGGTAGTGGTTACTATTTCGGTGATTTGGACTGAACACTGTATATGGCAGTTGTCGGTTATTTATAATAAATGACACAAGCGCCAAAGCACAAAAATCACCTAAATATGAAGAAATACTGAATACAAGTTAGTATAATTCTAGTATTTGTAGTTGATGCGGAGTAGATCCGACCTTTTCTGTCCCTTTCTTGCTTACGGAAAAAAAGTCGTTGCTGCGATTTTTGAGAGTTGAAGCAGATGCGCCTCTGTGTAAAAACACTATTAGCTAAGTAAAATGGTTTCATCTTTCTTGTGTTGCAAAATGAACAAATGATTTATTTATTTACATAAATTATGATTGCCAATGCCCGGGGCCAGCTCCCCTATGCCGCCGACGAGGACGAGCTGCTCCTGGCTCTGCAGCTGCTGCTACTACCACTCCTGGAGAGCTGGTCCAGATCCCGTTGGGGAGTGTTGACCGAAAGACATCTTTGTGTGTCCGGCCTCTTCCATCTGCAGCTCCTCCTCCTCGTCCAGTTGGCTGCTGGTGGATCTCTTTGCATAGTGTCGTAGGACATCTGCTACGTGTCGCATCGTTGGGCACAAATAAGTCCACGTCGGCTGCGAAATTAAATTTGTAAGGACTTAATTTTATTTTAATATTTTTTTTATTTTTATTTATTTTATGGTCAAGATGTTATATAATTCGATCTTCTTTAATTGTATTGTAAATAAATTTATTATTACCCGCTGGAAAAAACGGCATACGGATTTGTATCCTATTGCCTGTCTTCATGTGTAAGTTAACTAAGTTAACCGAGCGGCGGCAATGACCGTTCGATCGACAGCTCGCTCCGGCCAAAACTGCTGACACAGTGTCTGGCCGGATGCTCGTGCATAGCCGGCAAACACAGCATATTTGCGTGGCCGCTATGATTCCAATTTTTGTTAGCTTTTAAGTTCAGTTCATTTTCGATATTCAAGGAATAAAGAACACAAGTTCTGAAATAACTCCGGCAACCGCCGTATAACTTTTTATTAATTAAACACTGACTGAGTCTCTAGGCCAGCAGCGAACGGAGGGCAGTTACCCTTCCAGCATAATCTTCATAACTCTACAAGAGAAGAGGAGATAATCAACTGACTACCGGCAGCCAATCGAGAGCCGCTGCGTGGAACCTGGACAATCAACATTTCCAGGGATTACATCAACTTTGATCATCGGCCAACCGGCTACTTACTGAGGACTGCAGCGAGGGACTCTTCTGCAGCTACCCCGATTGAAGTTTTATTATAATTTGTACTACCTCTCGCTCTCACTATTTTTGTTGCTAAATTTTAGCGCTGTTGAGTACGTAGCTTTACATTTTAAATTTGTCTGACCGTAGTCGCATTACAAAAGAAATTCGAATCAAAGAAGTTGTCCCTTTTAAGGTTCTCATGAAGCATCTAATTAATGAAACTTGTACGCTATGTCATAGCCGTATAAGCCGTGTACGAGCCTAGCGGTAACAAAAATTGATGTGCATGAATTCGTTTGACAAAAAAATAATTTACAAATTCAGTTGTACTAGCCACTAGAATAACAGCAATTTTGAAAAATCTTAAAATGGGACAAATATGGGAAGCAAAGAAATTGTGGTGTTTACTATACGTCTAATACTCTGCTTAGGCTGGGTCCGTAACTGCAACAACTCGAAAAAGTCGCATCATCGACTTTTTACCCCATTAGCTAAGCATGTGCTAGAAAGAGACAGGAAAGAGCAGCAGCAGCGAGTTGTTCCGTGTTTGAAAAAGTATATTTTTGGTATATGTATAATGTTGTCCAATATTTAGGTAATTTTTGCTTGGCGCCCTTGAGTTTACTATTTGTCTTCCTCTTCTCAATCGATTTGTTTACTTTTGAGGGTCGACAGCTGTTCGCTTTTGCGGATTCGCAACATTTCGTGACTGTGGCTTTAAGGCAGAAATGACACATTCAATTTCAAGCCTCAATTTATTACCACTATATTTTACTTATGAGATTTCTTATAAGTGCGAGAGAGACGACAACATGTTGATTTCGCCCCACAACTATTGACGCTGCCCCTAGGCGCTGCTCGCAAAAATTGTATTTTGTAGGTACAATTTGTCCGCCAGAGACCATTTTCTGGGTTGCTAGATCGACTACAGTTGGGATAAGGGTCCGAAAAGGACTAAATTAATTTTTATGAGACAATCTATCGCATAATATGCAACCTAAAATTATGAAAACTATGTAAAAAACACTTTATAAAAAAATGATTATACTTATTATAAAATAATATGACTATTATAAAAAATCTTATTAATAGCAAAGTAAGATCCGCTAATAGCTTTTCCAGAAATTGGCTGGGGTTTTTTTTAAAGTATTTTAGAAGAAGTCAACAACAAATGACTTCATCTATTTCAATAAAAAAAATCTAATATACTTAAGTAGGTTTTCTTAGATTTCTTGTAATCTGGCTATAATACATCGCAGAGAATGGTCATTTTGTATAAAGTCAATGAGACAATAGAGACCAATTTTTATTTGACATGACATAACAATGATACTGCTTTTATTAAAAATCCTCAAAAAAAAAAAAAAACAAAAATGCAATCCAAAATAAAGCATTATGGAACAAAAATGTACATTTACTATTAGTGTGGTTTGAGTTCGCCGACTTCGTCGCACAATAAATTGGTGCTAGAAATTGAATGTGCCAGCTCAGCCTAAGCGGCACTCTAAATAGGGTATTGTAACGAATTTCGGCCGCGGGGGGGGGGGGGGGCAGATTTCATTACGGAAAGCCGAGCGGAACTTTTTAAGTAGATGTGGCTGCCCCAATCCCGTCGATGCCGACTTCGCCGTCTAAGCCCAAATAGGACACACGCGTATTTTTGGTTATTTGCTTAACTTTATTTTCTAATTGGCGCAATGTGGTCTTTTCCGGATGAAGATCATTCTAAGAAGAGAGAAAACAGAGAGACCAGACGTCCTAGTTGTCAAAAGCGCTCATAATTGCGCAGCTTAGCATCAGGCTAAGTCCGAGTTGTCAAGGTGCTCATTATTGCGCTGGCTCTCGCGTTGCCAACTGGCCGAAGATCGAAAGCCTATGGCGATAGCTTTGGCGGCTTTCGTTACATTACCCCCTTCTCAGACTCGAGCCTCCTGGCCGAGTACTTCCGGATTTGGTTCTCGGTATGGGGCCAGGCGGTTGACATGGACAGTTTTGGTGGCGCGCTTTCCGGGTGGACGTATCTCGTAGACTAGGTCAGAGTGACGGCGGATGACGGTAGAAGGACCAATCCAATCAGACTGCAGTTTAGGGCATCGCCCCACCTTTCGTATAGGAGAATAGAGCCAAACCTCCTGTCCGACGGCGAATTCCACTGGATGGGATCGCAGGTCGTAGCGTAACTTGTTAACGTTGGCGGCTGCCATTAAGTTTCGTCGGCCGATCTGCTGCGTTTGTCGAAGGCGGTTCTGCAATTGCTCCACGAACGCCGGATAGCTTTCCGGATTAGGAGATGGTCGCCCGTACAACAGTTCGCTTGGTAGTCGGAGTTCGCGGCCCAGCATCAGTAGCGACGGTGAAAACCCCGTGGCTTCATGCGGGGCAGAGCGATAGGCCCACAAAGCTAACGGTAATAACTGGTCCCAGTCTCGTTGGTCGGCGGCTACGAATTTGGCCAAGTAGTCCAGGAGGGTCCGGTTAAACCTCTCGACCATTCCGTCCGATTGAGGGTGCAGCGGCGTGGTACGAGTCTTCTCCACTTCGAGGAGGCGCAGACAGGCTTGAAATATCTCCGACTCGAAGTTACGGCCTTGATCCGAGTGAAGGAGAAATGGGGCACCGAAACGACAGAACACTTCTTGGATAAGTGCTCGGGCTACCGTTTCGGCGGTTTGGTTGGGCAGAGCTATACACTCCGGCCATTTGGTGAAGTAGCACATCACCACAGCAATGTAGCGGTTTCCGAGCGTGGTCGTAGGTAGGGGACCCAGGATGTCAATTGCAAGTCGTTCAAATGGAGCCCCTAGAACTCGGGGCTGTAGTTGGCCTACGGTACGGCGGGTAGGCCCTTTTCTGGCATTGCATTCGGTACAACGGGTGCACCAGATGGCTACGTCGGCGGTTTGTCCAATCCAAAAGTAGCGTTTCTTAAGCTTAGCGATAGTCTTCTTGATCCCGAAATGTCCACCGGTCGGTGAGTTATGAGCGCTGCGCAGGGCTTCTTCCTGAAGAGAGCGAGGTACCACCAGGGCTGCGTCTGCCGTTTTGGTTTTAATCATCAGCAGACCCTTATCCATGAATAGGTGATCAAACAAGTGCCAATATGCGGGTAGAGACGGTCTCCCGCGATGTTCGTCTTCAAAGTTGTCAGCTTTCTGTTGTTTCCCCGCAGTTATGGGGGTTTTCGTGGCGTCTTCGGATGGGCGTTCAGCAAATAATCGGCCCAAGACGGAGTCCACTGTAGCTGAATTCGATTCCTTTCCTTCTGCAAGCGGCGGCGGTAATTTCCCGTAGGACACGGCGGCGGCGGCATCTCGGATTGAATCCTCCGGCGGTCCGTCGGCGATCTCGATGGACGGCTTCTCCTGGAACAGCTGTGAACGGACGGCCTGCGATTCCTCTGAAGGGGTCCAGTTACGGCAGCTTCTTGGTTGGGGTGGTCGACAGACCCGGCGGTCTGCGGACTGAGGGAACGTTGTGGAGGGTTGCGAACTCGGTCATGCGGCGGCTCGGCACTCTTCGGGCGGCGGCTCTGAGAACAAGGGGCCAGGACGGCATCAACTCCATAGGTAGGAGGGCTCTGTCGGGCGCCAGGTTGCTCGATGGGCGGCGGCATATCGTCGAGGTAATGCGGGGCAGGCCGGATTGTTGCAAACCTTCTGTCCTTGGGCGATTCGGCGAACAAGGGGGCCCGGACGGCTCCAATTCCATAGGTAGGAGGGCTCTGTCGGGCGCCAAGTGGCTCGATGGGCGGCGGCATCTTGTCGAGGTAATGCGGGGCAGACCGGATTGTTGTAAATCCTTTGTCCTGTGACGGTTCGGCACACTCTTCGGGCGGCGGCTCTGAGAACAAGGGGGCCAGGACGGCATCGACTCCATAGGTAGGAGGGCTCTGTCGGGCGCCAGGTTGCTCGATTGGCGGCGGCTTCGCGTCGAGGTGCTGCGGGGTGTCACAGGTGGTGAGATCCGATCCAGTAACCCAGGCAGGTGCAGAAAACGAATAAGGTTGTGGTGGAGACGTACGGTGGTCGTTGAACCGACGTTGTGGAATAGGGTGGGCGAGCAGATGCTCGCTGGGGCTTTCGGAGTTGGCTGCCAACCTCCGCCCCGAGAGGCTGACGGGAGCTAGTTTCCCGATGGTGACTGGGAATTAATGGAAGAGTCTGGGCCAATCGTGTCATTTCTACGAGGGCCTCGATTTCCTCTGGGTGAGCCGGCGGGGATGTTTGGGGTCACGGCTGCGACGGTCATCACAGGGGCGGCGGGACGTCGCCGGCACTGAGCTTCGATGCGGCAGGCCATATCGAGGGCATCGGTTAGCGATCGCGGGTTGCTACTGATGATGGGGACCTGGTATCCGGTCTCTCGGATTCCATCGATGAAGCGCTGCACGATGATGCTGTTGTAGGTCGCGGGTGGCAATTCGCCAAACACGGACCTGCCCAGGCGTTCCAACTCCATGGCAAAGTCCTCGAAGGACTCTCGTGGACCCTGCATGCGATTATGGAAAGCGTGATAGCCGGTATGTTTGCTGATTGTGAAATATTCGCGCATAGCGGCCGTGAGGGCGTTGTACGAGTGGAGAGTGGCTTCTGGTAAGGTCGCGTGAAAACGCTGTGCACGACCCCGCAAACTCGTATACAATTTCCTGCACTTCTTCCGTTCGGACCAGTGGTATTCCTCGGCCATGTCGTCAAGTAGGCGTTGAAATTCCGGCCAGGGACGCGTGCCATCGAAGGTAGGGGTTTTGGTTTCGGGGCTCTCACTCCAGGTTGTAGATTTGCCCGGGCGCTCTCCTTTTGATAGCCACTGCAGGATCACCGCTAAAGTGGAATCCTTCTCCTGGCTACTAGCAATGTCGACTGGTTGGATTTGTAAGAACATGATAGCCTGACTGTCGCTTTGATCTGCCTTGGTGCATATGCGGCATTCACCACAGGGACGGCGGGACATGGCATCGGCGTTTACATGCTGCTTCCCACTGCGGTGCTGGATATCCATGTCGTACTGTTGTAGTCGCTCAATCCAGCGGGCTAGTTGTCCTTCTGGTTCTCGAAAGTTGAACAGCCATCGGAGGCACGAGTGATCCGTGCGCAGCAGGAATCTCCGACCGTATAGGTAGTGGTGGAAGTGCTTCGTGGACAGAACAACGGCTAATAGCTCTTTCCTAGTTACGCAGTAGTTGCGCTCCGCAGCACTGAAGGATTTGCTGTAATACTCCAGTACACGCTCCTGACCATTTTGTTGTTGACTGAGCACCGCGCCCGCGCCATGGTTGGAGGCGTCTGTATCCACAATGAATATCCCCTCAGGTGCGGGAAACGTTAGGACGGGCGGCGTTGTGAGCTTGACTTTTAATGTGTCAAAGGCATCGTGGGCCGCCACTGACCACGTAAAGGGGCGTTTAGCCTCCGTTAATTCGTGCAGAGGGCGAGCGATGGTGGCGAAGTCCGGAATGAACTTGCGGTAATAAGAACATAGTCCCACAAAAGAACGTACTTCTCTTTTGTTTCGAGGTGAGGGCCAATCGATGACTTTTCGAATCTTCTCCGGACACGCCATTAAGCCTTTGCTGCTAACGATATGACCCAGGTAACTAACCTCGGTTCGGAAGAAATGGCATTTGCGTGGACTCAGCTTCAGTCCTACGCTCTGCAATCTATCGAAGACTTGCTGCAGGTGGTCCAAATGGTCATCGGCGGTACGAGAGTGTACAATGATGTCGTCGAGGTAAACCAGTGTGGATTTCCATGCGGGACCGGAGAATAGGCCATCCATCAGGCGCTCAAAGGTTGCTGGCGCGTTGGTCAGACCAAACGGCATGACGTTGAACTCAAAAAGACCGGCATCGCACGTAAATGCAGTCTTAGGTCTGGAGTTCTCGTCCATCTCCACCTGCCAATAGCCGCTCTGGAGGTCCATCGTGGAGAACCAACAGGCCCCGTGCATAGTGGTCAAGATGTCGTCCATCCTCGGTAAGGGATAGGAATCCTTGACGGTAATGTCGTTTAGACGGCGATAATCCACGCAGAATCGGGTGGAGCCGTCCTTTTTCTTAACTAGGACAACCGGCGATGCCCACGGGCTTGTAGACGGGCGGATTATGCCTCGGAGCCTCATGTCGGCAACCAGCTGTTCCACCTCGGCCTTCCTAGTCAGCGCTAGGCGGCGCACGGGTTGTTTGATAGGCCGGGATTGTCCCGTATCAATGACATGCCGGGTTAGGTTGGTGTGACCCGAGTCGTCCTCGCTTCGGGCAAAAACTCTCTGGAAGCGATCCACCAGCGCGGTCCACTTGGGGTGAAGGTGGACTGGTAAATCCGGGGGTACTTCTGCGTAGGGAGACGTTGTATCGTCGTCCAATTCTTGATCCGGACGGGTTCGGAGGAACTCTACAGGTTCCACTTGTCCTACTATTGTGTGCGCGGGTAGCATGTACTCTTGCGCGCTGAGATTCACTAGATGTAGCGTGTGGGTATCCTGTGATGTGTCCACCAATCCGCTACCTAGTAAAACTTTGGGCGGCAATTGAGAATGGACTCCACGTTCCAGCAATGCTACCGGCAGCTGCTCTTCAGCCATGCCTCGGATCGTTAAATGAGTGTCGCTATATGGCAGGATACTGGTGGGCGCAGTCGAATAAAGTAAATTTCGCTGCTGGGTAGTTGGGGCATATAGCGGCAAGTGTCCCCACGGAAACCGTAGTTGAAGATCTTTCAAATCCACGGTGGCTTTATAGTGCAGCAAGAAGTCCATGCCCAACAGGCTAGGGGTGCTGCCTTCCACTAATAAGAATTCGTGATTGACTGGCCTGCCGGCAATAACAAGTCTGGCGTTGACTCTGGCGGTGGCCACGAATTGTTCCGCCGATGGTCCCTGTAGCGTCACTCGGCAAGGTGCACTAGGCAGTCGCTTCTGTAAGTCCCTGTCGTTAAGGAGGGAGACAGCGGCACCGGTGTCGACGATTAGACGTATGGGATGCTTCTGTAAAAAGATCAAACAGTGTAAGTGTTGGCCATCAACGGCACTACACGTATACGTAGCTTGGGCGGGTAGAGACAGTCTCCCGCGATGTTCGTCTTCAAAGTTGTCAGCTTTCTGTTGTTTCCCCGCAGTTATGGGGGTTTTCGTGGCGTCTTCGGATGGGCGTTCAGCAAATAATCGGCCCAAGACGGAGTCCACTGTAGCTGAATTCGATTCCTTTCCTTCTGCAAGCGGCGGCGGTAATTTCCCGTAGGACACGGCGGCGGCGGCATCTCGGATTGAATCCTCCGGCGGTCCGTCGGCGATCTCGACGGACGGCTTCTCCTGGAACAGCTGTGAACGGACGGCCTGCGATTCCTCTGAAGGGGGTCCAGTTACGGCAGCTTCTTGGTTGGGGGTGGTCGACAGACCCGGCGGTCTGCGGACTGAGGGAACGTTGTGGAGGGTTGCGAACTCTCGGTCATGCGGCGGCTCGGCACTCTCTTCGGGCGGCGGCTCTGAGAACAAGGGGGCCAGGACGGCATCAACTCCATAGGTAGGAGGGCTCTGTCGGGCGCCAGGTTGCTCGATTGGCGGCGGCTTCGCGTCGAGGTGCTGCGGGGTGTCACAGGTGGTGGGATCCGATCCAGTAACCCAGGCAGGTGCAGAAAACGAATAAGGTTGCGGTGGAGACGTACGGTGGTCGTTGAACCGACGTTGGGGAATAGGGTGGGCGAGCAGATGCTCGCTGGGGCTTTCGGAGTTGGCTGTCAACCTCCGCCCCGAGAGGCTGACGGGAGCTAGTTTCCCGATGGTGACTGGGAATTAATGGAAGAGTCTGGGCCAATCGTGTCATTTCTACGAGGGCCTCGATTTCCTCTTCTGGGTGAGCCGGCGGGGATGTTTGGGGTCACGGCTGCGACGGTCATCACAGGGGCGGCGGGACGTCGCCGGCACTGAGCTTCGATGCGGCAGGCCATATCGAGGGCATCGGTTAGCGATCGCGGGTTGCTACTGATGATGGGAACCTGGTATCCGGTCTCTCGGATTCCATCGATGAAGCGCTGCACGATGATGCTGTTGTAGGTCGCGGGTGGCAATTCGCCAAACACGGACCTGCCCAGGCGTTCCAACTCCATGGCAAAGTCCTCGAAGGACTCTCGTGGACCCTGCATGCGATTATGGAAAGCGTGATAGCCGGTATGTTTGCTGATTGTGAAATATTCGCGCATAGCGGCCGTGAGGGCGTTGTACGAGTGGAGAGTGGCTTCTGGTAAGGTCGCGTGAAAACGCTGTGCACGCCCCCGCAAACTCGTATACAATTTCCTGCACTTCTTCCGTTCGGACCAGTGGTATTCCTCGGTCATGTCGTCAAGTAGGCGCTGAAATTCCGGCCAGGGACGCGTGCCATCGAAGGTAGGGGGCAGTTCTGCATCCGACACCTCTAGGATTCCCCATTGTGAGGTTAGGTCGCCGGCCGGAGGCTGCACAGCCGTCGGCATGGCCCCGGGCCCGACGTCCATTCTCCGTGGGAACCCTTGCCGCGCATGTCCGGCGTCCGCGTTGGATATTTCCGTCAAGCGGGGGGTGCTGGCGGAATGTCGATCGCACCCAGCTTGAGTCACGTCCACGTGGTTACACGCCGGCTGGCCTCTGCTGTTCCCGGGACGGTCGCCCAGCATAGTTCTCTCGAAGGTCGCCCACATTTGCTCGAACTTCTGCTCCAGTTTGAGGTTAAGGGACTGATCCAAAGCCTCCACTTTTTGCTCAATCAGTCGGAACGAGCGGTTGATTGCTCGGTCCACGGCGTCCAGCGTGGCCGCTCCATCTTGCGGCTCCCCTAGATCACATCCTGCAGGCGAGGCTTGACGGCGGTGGCGCGCAGGATTTTTGGGCATTTTCGTAGGTCAGGGTTTTCTCAAACCCTAGTGACCCCACACCTGGCACCAATGTAACGAATTTCGGCCGCGGGGGGGCAGATTTCATTACGGAAAGCCGAGCGGAACTTTTTAAGTAGATGTGGCTGCCCCAATCCCGTCGATGCCGACTTCGCCGTCTAAGCCCAAATAGGACACACGCGTATTTTTGGTTATTTGCTTAACTTTATTTTCTAATTGGCGCAATGTGGTCTTTTCCGGATGAAGATCATTCTAAGAAAAGAGAAAACAGAGAGACCAGACGTCCTAGTTGTCAAAAGCGCTCATAATTGCGCAGCTTAGCATCAGGCTAAGTCCGAGTTGTCAAGGTGCTCATTATTGCGCTGGCTCTCGCGTTGCCAACTGGCCGAAGATCGAAAGCCTATGGCGATAGCTTTGGCGACTTTCGTTACAGTATTAATGTCTAACTTTCTGAAAATATCGAAAAAATGGAAAACAGCTGTCGCATCCAGACTGAGTTTTTCGATATATATAGTAATATAGCAATATAGTTTTTGTTGCTGCTTTTTTTTTTGCTCTTCTTCTGTCTGTTCTATGAATTGAAGAAGTATGGCAAATTACATACATACGAACACATGCATATACATACATAACACGCGAGGGGCACTCACTTTGGCATTTTCGATTGCTAGATCAATAATAACGTGGGCTGCCTTTTATATTTCTGGCCTAGTACTTTTCTAGTATGGCGCATTGGAATTTCGGTATTTCATTGGAAGTTCGGTATTTTTATACCCTTGCAGAGGGTATAATAATTTTGTCATGATGTTTGCAACGCAGTGAAGGAGGCATCTCCGACCCCATAAAGTATATATATTCTTGATCAGCGTCACCAGCCGAGTCGATCTAGCCATGTCCGTCTGTCTGTCCGTCTGTCCGTCTGTCCGTCGGTCCGTCTGTCCGTCTGTCCGTCTGTCGGTTTCTACGCGAACTAGTCTCTCAGTTTTGAGCTATCGGGCTGAAATTTTCAGCATAGTCTTATTTCATTAGCACGCAGTATATATGTCGGAACGGCAGAAATCGGACCACTATATCTTATAGCTGCCATAGAAATGATGGGGAAATTAATGTAAAAAATTTTAACTTCTCTGTTTTTCAACGAATTTCTATAAATTTCGAGATATAGTCGTTTTTTATAGTTTTAGAATTACAGTTTTAATTTCATTAAGATCGGACAACTATATCATATAGCTGCCATAGAAGGGATCGGTCGATTTATATGAAAATGTAAAATTCTACATGTAAAATGTAAAATTTAGAAAATTTACATAATTTGACATTTTTTTTTTTACATTACCAAAATGGACCGATTTTTAATGATCCAATTGCAGACTGCAAGGGTATACAAACTTCGGTTTACCGAAGTTAGCTTTCTTTCTCGTTTTTTCTTGACCCATTATTCCCATTCGTACCAATGTCCCCCTTTAAATAGGTTTCTGCCAAGACATGTATAGAATTCTGTGCACATTATAAATTTATTGAAAAGGTTTATTATTCTAATTTCAGTCATTGACAAGTAGAAAAAGATAAATTGAATTAAATATAATTATAAGTGGAGTGGCATAAATTGACGTTTGTAAAAAGTAATTATATAAAGAAAAATTGAATCTTAAACCTGAGGATATATATATATATATATATATTTAGAGGAGTTGGCAGTACTGGTTTGCTGGTGAGATAGCAGTGCCAGTGGTTCCTTAGCGGAGTCAGCAGTCGTGTGGGGAAATTAAGCAGAAAGCCGTCAGCAGTTTCAGAAAGCCGTCAGTAGAAAGCCGCACTCTACAGTTGAAGTCGATAGCAGTCGCAGAAGCCGTAAACTCGTCGTAGTCCAGTCGTTCTAAAGTCGTCGCTAGCTTACATAAACTTCGTGCTGCCATAAAATCCGCTGTCTATATAACCTTATCATAACTTAAACCTTATTAATACTCGAACATTATAACCTATATTAATAAATGATCCACATTTGGGGGCTCAACCGTGCCTGATCAAGAAGCTGAGAGTGCTGATTGTTTAATCTGTCTTCGTTGTCATAGAACATGCAAAAGTACGCTTGCAAATTAAAGCCGTGTGTGTATGCGTGCAGAAGCGGGAACTGAGATATAAAAAAAAAGAAAACTGTAAGTTCGCCGAAACAAGCCGTGCCAAAACCTGCAGTGCAACAGAGACAATCATACAATACACGATCTGCCGTTCTAGCGAAAAATAAGTACATGTCGGAAGACGAGAAATTTGCTGCGAGGTGTGGAAAGTTGGTGAAAATGGAACACCAAGTTATGCAAAACAGTCGAAATCTCGAAGAAATAGTGAAGTTGCTCCATTTACAGGCCCAAAATGCTTAAAAAGCTTAAAGCGGCAGTGTAGTTTCAGCAGAAAGTTTTGCAAAAGTTGTGACGGAATTCGATGGACAGAATATACCCATAGAACAGGGGTTTTTTAATTTCGAGAAAAATGCAGATGCCTTCATGCTCGATGATAAACACCGATATGTACAAGCTCGTAGTAAAATGACAAAAGCAGCAGCCTTGTTTTTAAGTTCAGTTTTTATCGGGAATTACGTCGAGCTAAAAAATGCATTGATCGCCGAATTCATAAGAAGCTGCGCGAAAGAAAGAAACGGAAAGCCGAATCGTTCCATGAGTATGTTTTGCAAATGAGACAAATTGCTGCGCTCGGTGTAGGTGTGGATGCTATGTCAGTCATCCAGTACATAGTTGATGGCCTGAATGTTTAAAACGAATACAAATATAACATGTACAGTTGCAATTCGTACGAGGAACTTCGAAACCAATACTTAATATACGAGCAATAATCGTTATCTCTTTCAAAGTGAACGGTCGTGTTTTTGTTTTCCGCCTCGTATTTGTGTAAAATCTTTGCTATAAACCGCCGGGGTTTATTTAGAACTTCTATCTTGTGTCAATAATAATTCACCGTTTCACTTCGCGTGTGCATGCAGCTGTTTTTGTGCATTAATAACTATATTAATTGCAATTTTAGTTTTGTGCAGCGATTTGCTTATCTGCATTTTTGCATTCCTCTTTGTGCTTTATCCGTTACGCCGAAATTACAGCTCGACGGCTTAAGCTCCCTAACTCTCGCTCTCCTGCTCTCTCTTAGTGCACGTAACTACTCTTATTTTCTTTTAACTTCTGACTGGTACAGTGGTAAGTCACTATAATGTCTTCTAGTGTTGTCTGTGTAATTAAAACCTGCAAGAAAGCTATTTCTTCAGAGGACCATAGTATTGGCTGCTGGCTGTGTGACAATGTCTTGCACAAAAACATTGGATTGCGCTACTGCTGTGAGGCTTGTCGCGATGTTGAAAGGGAAATGATGGCATTCAAGGGGCAAACCAAAAATGGTTTTAAAGAGCTACTTGTTAGTTTTCGTAAAACTAATGAGGTGCTCATGACGCTGGACTCCAAGCTTCATGGCCTTAAGCTGTTAAACGAGTCCCCAAAGCGCAAGAAAACCACCGTTTGCACAACGCATTTGGCCGCTGCCCTGCAACTCGACGCAGGTTCTCAACAGCTGATTCCCTCGGCACAGCCCCCGACCCCAATATATCAAACTCCTATGATATTGGGGTCGGGTACAAGGAAAGATTCGGTCTCCGAATGTGCCGTGACAGGGACCGCAGCTCCAGTGTTGTCCGCTGAGTCCGCTGGCGGGTCAAAATCAAAATTAACGACCCCTCAGATCCCCGTCCCGAACCAACCAGTCTGTGTTGCCAAAAGCCCTTATTGCAGTACCACCAACGAGGCAGATATTTGTCTCTCGGCTTCACCCATCTCAAACATCTGAAGATGTTACTGTCTTTATTCGAGACAGAACGAAGTCCGATAAAATTAAGGTGGAAAAATTTTAATTTTCTTACTCTAGGGATATTTCATCTTTCAAAATAAATGTCCCTGACGAACTCTTTAGCACAATATGCTCTGCCGATTTCTGGCCGCAGTATGTTGTTGTTAAGGAGTACGAAGCCAAAAAAAGAAAAGACGGCCTGTAGGAATTAGTCTACCCAGGCCGGACAAAACCACTGTGCCAGCTCCAAAAAACTAACAAATTGTCTCCTTTTTACCTGTCAGAATGCAAGGGGGTTACGCACTAAGCTTCCTAAATTGTATTCTGATAGTGTTTCCTTTGCATCCCAGGTGATTGTGTTCACAGAAACCTGGTTGAAGCCGGAGATCCTAAGCTCCGAAGTTTTTCCAGCTGTGTACACAACGTACAGGCTTGATCGGCCTTCCAGGCGAGGGGGCGGTGTCCTCATTGCGGTTGACTCCAACCTCACGTCTGAACTATTAACTTTCGAGGAATGCAGCGATGTTGAATTCCTTTGTGTGAAACTATCATTTAATGGTTGTTTGTACATTCCTCCCTTGTCGGAACTTCCTACTTATTGGAACCACCTTTCCGCTATCCAGTCGGTCTCCAATAGACTTTCGGATAGGGACCAATTGTTCTCGGTGATTTTAACATTCCTGGAGCTATTTGGTCCACAACTGAATCCTCTAACACACTTTAAACTACTGCACGTCACGATTTTATTGATGGCATGTTTGACATTTTGTTGTCTCAAGTCAACCATGTACGAAATTCCGTAGATCGCTTGCTAGACCTCTGCTTTGTATCCGATCCGGCAAGAGTCAGTTTGGTTAGGGTCCCACTCTTGACGCAACCCGAAGATCCATACCATTTTACTTTCGATGTGACTATCGATATGAGGACTGCTATGGAGAATAAGTCTGATCGGCCAGATAAGAAAGTCCACTGCTTTCGTAAGGCGGATTTTCGACGGCTAAATAATTTCATATCTGAATTTGATTGGTCCGATCTCAACATGTGCATTGACATGGTGGGTGCCATGGATATTTTTTACAATGCCATGAATTCCGTTTTTAACGAATGTGTTCCGTTATACTATCCGTCAATCTCAAATAAGCCTCCCTGGCTTAGTAAAGAGTTAACTCGCCTCAAAAATGTCAAGTCCAATCTCTATTCTAAATTTAAACGTAACGGTTCTCAAGCTGTTCACTCTCGCTATTTAGCGGCTCGGTCAAAGTTTACCGTGCTTAACGCGCAGTGTTATAAAAACTATTTGACTCGTTGTAGGGTTCAGTTTGCGCAGGACCCAGAACAGTTTTATAATTTTGTCAACACTAAACGTAAGCAAACAATGATCAGGCAATTGCCGATCTTTTTGCTCAGTTTTTTCAAACTACTTATTCTCCGTCATCCGATTCAAAACAAACCTATTCCTATAGCATGCCCAAATCAAACCTAATCTTCAGTCCTAGCTTAAACGAAAGCTCCCTTCTTTTGGGTCTTTAACGTGGCAAGCCGGTTTATTCGCCAGGTCCCGACTGAATACCAGGCTGTGTGCTTAGGTATTGTGCCGAGTCTCTGTGCAGTCCCCTTCTAAAATTGTTTACCTTATCCCTAGAGACTTCCCATTTTCCCCTTATTTGGAAGAAATCATTCGTGATTCCTCTTCACAAAAAAGGTAGCAAAGTGGATGCTAACAACTACAGAGGAATCTCTAAGTTGTCAGCCATCCCGAAACTTTTCGAAAACGTAATTACTCCCCATTTGCAGCACCTGTGTAGATCTATAATCTCTCCATGCCAACATGGATTTATTAAACGAAGATCAACGACTACTAACCTTCTGGAGCTCACTTCTTTCATTATAAGGGGCTTTCCACAAAATTTGCAGACAGATGTGATCTATACTGATTTCAGTAAAGCATTTGACTCCGTTAATCATTCCCTTCTTGTTAGGAAACTCGACTTAATGGGTTTTGCTGTCGATCTTCTTAGGTGGATCTCAAGTTATAACCACTTGTCAAATGTTCTCCGGGTGACCTCTGGTGTCCCGCAAGGGAGCCACCTGGGTCCCTTACTTTTTACATTATTTATTAACGACTTGCCCAAAGTCCTGACTAACTCCAGAGTACTCATGTACGCTGACGACGGTAAACTTTGTATGCAATACAAGGACAGCGCTTGCCAGTCGGATTTACAAACAGATCTTAATAACTTTCAACCATGGTGCAATGCAAACTTATTACACATAAATGCCTCCAAATGCAAGCTGATGACATTCTCACGGGTCTCTCCCATGCTTGCGACTTATACGCTGAACTGCTGCTCTTTGGAAAGGATCACGCTAGTTGACGATTTGGGTATCCGCCTAGATCCTAAACTGGAGTTTATTGATCATATTTCGTGCATTGTGAATAAAGCCAGGGGTGTGCTTGGATTTATTAAACGGTGGGCGAAGGAATTCGATGACCCCTAAGTCACGAAGAATTTATACACTTCGTTAGTTCGTCCTATTTTAGAAAATGGATCTTGCGTTTGGAGTCCCCAGTGGGACGTTCACAGCAAACGCATTGAGTCTGTTCAAAAGAACTTTTTACTTTTCGCTCTTCGTGGCTTAAACTGGGATGCAAACCTTAGGTTGCCCTCGTATTCTAGTAGACTTCTCCTGATTAACCTACCTTCCTTAGCAAACCGTAGAACGATGTTAGGCATTGTCTTTATGTATAATCTTATCCGTGGTGACGTTGAAAGCAGCGATCTATTGGGTCAGTTGAATTTCCACGTACCATTAGAACCACAAGATTCCCCCTGCCCTTAGTTTTGCACCACTGCAGAACATCGTACGAAATGCATGAACCCTTTAGAGTATTATGTGCAAATTATAATGATTTGTATAAATATACACAAACTGTAGATAGCCTTCCTAAACTAAAAACATTAATCTTAACCCACTTAGTACACATGCAAGATAGCAATCGAGCTGCCTGATAGTAGTTTATATTTCCTCGCATTCTTTTATCTATACTTTTCTTTCGCGCCTATTTAACACCTAACCCTAACAAGCCCGGGCTTGGTTTTAAAGGGCCACTTGAGTGTACTGACCGTAGTGCATCATCAACGTCCAACTTCCATGTAGAATACGAGCAAATTAAGGAACACGAACCAGTTCATAAACACGCAGCGGGCGCGTGAAAAAAACCCGACTACTCAGGAAGAGGAGCACATTGCTTTAACTACGGGTCCACAACGCATCTGAGGAAGGATTGTCAAACTGCAACCAAATGTTTTAAGTGCTGCTAAAGTGGTCACATGTCGAGAAGTTGCCCAAAAGCTAAGCAAAGCGTAAGAGTGATCCACAACAACAATCGTTTTAAATCCGTTCTAGATGAAGATGATGCCGTTCAAGCAGCAGTCTAGTCGATACTCGATGGTGGAATCTGAGGCTATTCGAGAACAAGCTGAGGAATGGCTGCTAAAAGGAGTAGTACGCAAGTCGACGTCAAATTTTGCTAGCAGAGTTGTCATCGTCAAGAAGAAGGAGGTCCAACAGAGTGTGCGTTAATTTTCGTCAACTAAACGCCATGGTTTTAAAGGACTGCTTCCCCGTGCCGCTTATGGATGATGTCCTTGAAAAGGTTCAGGCTGCGAAGCTGTTTGTAATCATGGATTTAGAAAACAGTTTTCCCCACGTTTCAATAGAAGAGGAGAGCCGAAAATATACAGCTTTTATAACGAAGGAGGGCTTGTTCGAGTTCAATAAAACGCCCTTTGGATTCACAAATTCGCCGGTAACATTCATACGATTCATTAACTGCGTTTTTCAAGATCTGGTTAGCCGAGATGTTATGCAAATTTATATGACATCATAATCATAAACGGAATGACAGCGGATGAATGCCTGGAAAAGCTAAAACTAGTCTTGGAGGTAGCTGCTTAGTTCCCTTTGCTCAAGATCGATTTCCTTGTGCATACGGAAAGCTGCAAGCTTTCGAAGGTGTCGGTCGTGTTTTTTGCTTGCTCCTACGATTATTTTGATTCGCCTGTAAAGAGTCATTTAAAATTGTTGTCTTTAATTTTACTGTAATCAGCCGGGAACGTTTCTATAATTACGTTACCATCGAACCGCAAAAATTTTCTACCTTGCCGGTTTATAAAAATTTATAAATTTGCATATACTGTCCTCAAACAAAAGACAGCCAAGTGTTTTGTTTTTGGACATCCTCGGTGTTGTTGTTTACACTTCGACCCCGTTACACCGCGCTTGCTGATCTTTCTCCTGTTATACCTCTCCCTGGATCGCCGTACTGACGCTGCTGCGCTCTCCTGGACTGCTCTCTAGAATACTCAGCTGTTGCTGTAAAGCTCTCTCTGAAGCTGTACTTTCGCTCGCCGTTTTTCAACTGCGCGGGATTAAATTGCTCCCAATCTGACAGCTCTCCCAAAGTTGTCTGCTCAGAACCTACTCTGGCTGGATCGTCGCACTGACGCTGCCTATGCACGGTTTTGGACCGCTCTATGGACTCTCCCGAACTACTCTGCTGTTGCTGCTCCTGCTTTTGCCGATCTTCAATCTGCGCTGGATTTGGCAGGTCTTTTTGAACTGCTCTCCCAATCTGTCAGCTTTGAACCTACTCTTAGCTGGACCGCCTGTGGCTACTGCACTTGCTCTGCTTATTACATAAAGCTATTCACCACTCTCTTTTGTGCGCTCTCTTAACTTAAAGATTTGCATATAAACACTGGACAAAATGAGCATAATCTGCACCGTAAGGAAATGTGAATTTAGCGGAGTTATCACTGCTGAATCGTATCTCACTTGCTGGCTGTGCGATAACCGTTCCCACCTAAAATGTGCTGGCATTGGTCATTATGGCCGAATCAGCGATCTTCTTGGAAAAAATATTGGATTGACCTGGTCTTGTCTAGCCTGTCGTGAAAAAGAGGGCGAATTGCGCACGTTTATGAAGCAAACTCGTAATGGTTTTCTGGAGGTTCGAAAGCAATTTAGATCCCTCAACGACCAATTTCTTAATCTGGAGTCCTTGTTTCTTGGCCTTAAACTTCTCAGCGAATCACCGAGACGTAAAATTGCAAATACCAACCACCTGCAAGTAAATCTGTGCACTACTCCTGCCTCCCACCTGCCAGTAAGGGACTCTGCTATCTCACCAGCCGTCTCATTCTCTGAGTCAATTGACCCAGGGCCCAATTCGACCTCAGATCCTGATCCTGGCCTACCCGATGGAGTATCTGTTGCTCATCCCTCCTCGGCGACGGATAATGCTCTGGCTGCTCGTCCGTCCGGAATGATCACTGATCTCCTGCCGACTGCTAATTTTGTTCCTGTCGCTCCGGCTAGTAATCCGACTCCAGGAATGGTTACTGATCAACTGCTGACTGCTGATCCTGTTGCTGCTCCTGCTTCTCATCCGATTATTGCTGCCGCTGCTGGTAATGATCTGATTCCTGTTGCTGCTGCTGGAGTAGTCATCCGATTCCTGTTGCTGCTGCTGTTAGTCTTCCGATTCCTGTTGCTGCTGCTGTTAGTCATCCGGCTGCTGTTAGTCATCCGATTCCGTTTCCTTCTATGATGTCTAACGTCTGCACCACTACACCTTATGGTGTTGAGTGCGGATCAACTACGATGTCCAACAATGCTTCCAGTACCTCCGGTCTGTAATAAATGCAGCTTGTCGCTAGTGACTTCGTTACTGCAGCAGCCTCAAAGCCTGCATAGAACATATAATGTTCTCCAAAGGTAACTGCCCACTTACCTTGGCGAAAGCTTTAAGTCACGATTAACATTGCACAGTTTACAAGATAGCTAAAAACAGCTGATTGCTGTCAAAATAAAGCATCACTGTTCAAAAGGGACCGGAAGATAAAAAACATTCTCTTGGAGGGTATAAAAGGCAGATGCAACGTGCAACCTTTCTTTTTCTTAATTGGTTTCTCGAATTGACCGAAGAAACGATTGCTCTGTTCGAGCGTATAAAGTGCAAATTTTAGTTGGTGCCAATCACAGAATTGGCACCTAGTTGGACCTAGTTTGACCTCGGTCTTTACCTACATGTTCGGGAGTAAACCCCGCGATGGCGAAACTACTTTTGCACTCCTGCTTGGATCTCCTCGCCGCCCCCGAAAATCGGAATCTTCGCCAGGTCTAAGCAGCAGCAGCCGATGTTATGATAAACAGCAGAAGGGAAAGAAAATCGCGTGTGTGTACCGTAGAAAAACTTTGGCCGAAAATAAATCGGTGTGATCGGTTATAACCTACTGAAAGAAAAAATAAGTTAACTAAATAATCGTTAATTAATAACCTTATAATTTAAAAATGGACAGAAAAAACTAATAATACAACGAGTGGAAGTTATACCCAAGATAAGTGACACTAAAAACCCTAACAGGACCAAAATTATGGAGGAGAATCAGAATTATATAATTTTCACTCGCCACATGGATTTTTTTGTTGGAGTGAATTTTCTCTTAGTGTATCTCTTAGTCTATCTTCCACTGCGTTCGGTAAATAACCTGTGCTAGTTAGTGAGCTAGAATGGTTCTAAGTGCTGAATGATATCTAATCGTTACTTAAATTATAATTATTAATAAGTTTAGACAAGGAGATAAATATGTAATGCGATATAAAACTGTTAGTCAGAAGTTAACGGAGGCAGCAAAGTGAAATAATATATAAGCGGCCAGAGGAACAAAAATAATCAAAACAAAATCGGTGAAACGGCAATAGTGCGCAGGTGTTATCATAATGCAGGGCCAAAGCTTCAGCTCTTCCCTATCAGTTCTCTATTTCTTTCAGAAACCAAAAGTTCATTGTGCCGCTCGCAGCGAAAGATCTTTCGGTGTGGGAATTGCAGACATGTGAGTGAACTGTAAATTATATTCTTTTTCAATGCTACGATCCGAATGAAAGCGGGATTTTACGAGGTACCTAAAAGCTTGATAGGGAAGATCGTTGCAGCCCGTTTGTTATGTTTAAAAAATCTGCTAATAATATTAATAAAATCTAATGAAAACAACGAACGAGAAAAGGAACATAAAGAAGTTTCTCTAAAATATTTTTGTATTATTTACTGCGGCCTTATTCTACATATGCCATACATACACTTTACTTCTACATTACCCTATATTACATCATAAGTTCATACGTCCCATATTGTTAGCTCTAGCCTATTCATTCTTAATATTTTTAGTATGCTGTATTACTTTGATTATAATGATTAGGATAATTCTCTACTTAAGAACACTGTCTTTAATCTTATAAGATCAATATATCCGCATATAATTCCGCAATGAAGCTATACCAAACCAAGGATTTATTTTTTTGTAATAAAGTATTTTAATTTGAAGAAGAACTAAAAGCTTATAGAGTTTGAATCAAGCCGTATCAGAATGCTGAGGCCCAATAGAGGTGGACCTTTTGAGGGATTTCCGAATTTTTTTGGCAGTTCGGAAATCAAGGTAGGGTGGGCGTTTTCGCAAATGCGCAAAAACCAGTAAAAAGGGCTGCCGTTGCCAAATTTCTTCCGTTACCGTAACTCTGTTCCCCCCGATGCTGACGTCAATAATAGTGCCAAAATCTCCCAATAACTTCTCTGTTAAATAATAGTATTTAACGCAGGAGAGCTTAGCTACGCAGAAATTTATCTTACCCACCCCAACTAGCCGGAAATGCAAGCGCGTACTCTGCCTTAGTTAACGAACATCTGCTCTCCATAAAACACGGCAACGTGAAATGTTACAGGTCCCAAGCCACTGATGGGCGTAGCCCCCCCATCCCGTTCCTCAGGACTATTGCTCAGAGCCGTGGTTCCTCGCAAAACCATTTTTGTCTCTCGGCCCATGCCGGAAGCCACGAAGGATGATATTAAAAATCACGTTTGCTCACAACATGGAGTTTCTCCGAATGACATCATAGTCACTAAATTTGATTTTAAACATAAGCGTAGTATATCGTCATTTAAAATTATTCTTCCGGATTCCTTATTGACTAAAGCTCTTGAACACACGATACTTCATGAATTCCTGTACAAGAACTCTAACCAGAATCCCAGCATTAATACTCCAAAAAAATAAATCATATTTTTTGCGTCCATTATGTACGTAGTATTCTAGGTAAACTAGCTCAAATTTATTCTAATAATGCCTCGTTTGATTTTGATGCTATCGACATTTGAGAAACGTGGCTAAATTCTTCAGTTTTGGATCAGGAAATTTTTGTTAATAATTTTTCAATTTACCGGTCGGATCCGCTTAGCTTTTGGTGGCGGTGTTCTTATTGCTGTTAAAAAATTACTTTTTCTCTGAACTATTTCCATTTATTAACACTGAGGGCATTGAATTTATTGCCGTCAAAGTCAGCGTCGGCAATGCAAACCTGTTCTTAACATGTTCTTATATACCTCCTCGATCTGATAATAGTCTATGTGAATCATCTATCTGCTATCCACACTGTTTTGTCTTGCCTAAGCTTTGAAGACAAACTGTCAGTTGTCACGGGCGACTTTAACCTTCCTCATCTCGCAGGGCTTCCCTGTGACGACTCAAATCTTCTTTTATCGGACACTCAACATGAATTTACTGACGGTTTAACTGACTCTTCACTTGACCCAATGAATCCCGTCAAAAATAATCGAGATAGGCTTTTAGACCTCATATTTGTAATCGATGCTTCCTTGGTATCGGTAGCCAGATGTTGTCCTATGTCCTATCCAGGAGATCCATATAATCTCACTTTATCAATATCTGTTGAATGTTGTATATCTGTAAATACTGTCACTTCATCACTTCCTACTCGTTACAAATGTTTCCGTAAAGCTAACTTTGATGGTTTATATTTATCTTTATCACAAATGGATTGGTCGTTCTTAACGAATTTTAATGATATTGACTTTGCTGTAAATGCATTTAGCTCAGCTATTGGCTCCGTACTTGACACTTTTGTTCCGGAATTGACTGTTTTTGCTTCCCATAAGCCTCCATGGTTCAACAAAAACTTGTCCTACCTAAAAAACAAAAAGGCAAGCCTTTTTTAAAAATACAGAAAAACGGTTCCCCCATGTCTATGCTTAATATTTATCAGTAAGATCACAATTTCTTGAGCTGAATTCCCAACTTTATTCACAATATCTTACACAATGTAAATCCGATTTCCGATCTGATCCAAAACAGTTCTACAATTTCGTAAATTCAAAACGCAAGTCTAATGCAAACCCTCCATCGCTTGGTTTCCTCGACCAATCTGAATCTTCCTCGCTGGGCATATCCAACCTATTTGTAACATTTTTCCAATCTACGTATGCTTCTGTCTCCTACGATCCTTCTACTTTCTATCCTTATAGTTTAGCTCATGCTAACGATATCTGCGTACCTTTTTTCGCAGAGAGTGATGGTTTAAAAACTATTGACATGTCCTTCTCTGCTGGCCCTGACAATATTCCGAGCTGTGTCCCTAAGCATTGTGCCCTATCTATCTATCTTTTTAATCTATGGCGAAAACATTGTTCTCTCTGTTACGTCGGTGGTGTCGTTGAGCCTCAGTCCTTGGAGGACATAGGGCTGAGGAAGTGGCCGCCCGGATAGCAGACACGATTTGTGCAGCTGAGCTCGCCGGATTTGGGGTGGGTTCTTTGGACGCCACTATCCTCTCCAAACGTAATCAGAACAATTATTTACGTGCCTGAAAAATAGAAGAAATAGTTCGTCAGTCTGTCTTTCTGTCCACATTGCCCCGCAAGCAGATTTATGCTTGGTCGTGAAAAACAATCGGGCTATGTTTTGGCCGTTTTCCCTCCCCATTCGCAAACTTCGTGCGCCGTTGGATCGTCGCGGGCCGTGCAATACGATCCCCTGTTGTTCATGTCGTTCGTCAAAAGTTATTTCATTCCCAGTCTTCCATTCGTACCAATGCCCCCCTTTTAATAGGTTTCTACCAATGCATTTTTGTTGGTTTAGGTTCACATTACAAGTTTATTATAAAGGTTGTTTAATTGTGTTTTTGACATTAAAGTGGGTCAAACAGTGTGTTTGTTATAGCTAGTGTTATTGATTTAAAAGTGTCTTTAAGCGAGTTAAAATTAACATGAATCTGTTTTGATCTATAGTGTCATTAACGCGAATATAATAAAAGAAGTAGGGTTGTGAGGCGCCTTGAAAGCCGCCCACATCCAGGGAGTATTATGTAAATATGTTAATATTGGTAACTAATAATAAGTTAGGATAGGTAGGATTAGGTTGTACACACTAGTAGATAGTAAGAAAACTAGTATTAAGTTAGGTTAGGCCACGGAGGCAGGCAAGAAGCCAAGAGAGCCGTTAAGTTCAAAAACTCCGGCCGTTAGCCAGGAGTTTGAACAGGCGTTATTTAGCGATCACAGCTGATCAGGCGCTCTACACACGAGCGGGTTAGGCGAGCTATACACGAGCGGATCAGGCGGTCTACGCACGCCCCAGTGTTGGCAACGTGGCGTGGCAGTGCTGGAAAACGAGAACCCGGCTGGCTATATAAGCCCTGCGGCTGCCAGTACCGGTCTTTCTTCCGATCTTCGACCATCGCACATCGCCCGACGACGAATCGACGCCAGGACAACGAGGATCAAGGACCAAAGGACCCTAGTGAGTAGAGTGAGAGAGATAGGGAACAACATAGTGCAGCTAGGAAAACATATATAGATAGAAAAGAGGCGGAAACAAGCCCACAGAAAAACATAACCAAGAAAATAAAATGAAGCAAAACGGACAATAAGAACATCGAACATACACTGAGTTAAATTTATTTATTCCCTGACCCAGCCAAGCCCTGATCCGCGTGTGCCAAACCGGGGCCTAAACCAAGCCGGTTGCGTTTTCGAGAAGATTCCTCTGCGCAACTGGTACTTGGTGGCAGCCACGTGCACAGACGTGAAGACGTGCAAGTACGGGTTTTCTTTCCGCTTGCATAGCTTTCCGTCTCGATTTCGGTCGACGCACCCAAGCCCCAAGTAGCCCAAACCCGAACCGCGTGTGCCAAACCGTGGTCCGCCAAGCCGGTTGCGTTTTCGAGAAGATTCCTCTGCGCAACGGGACTTTGTGGCAACCACGTGCACAGACGTGAAGGCGTGCAAGTACGGGTTTTCTTTCCGCTTGCATAGCTCTCCGTCTTGGTTTCGACCGACGCACACCCGTCCCGAACAGTGGGAGCCTGCCCCAAAGCTGGGAACGCTGACTTCCGTCCATGTTTAGAGACGATTCCTCTGCGTGGGCGTGAAACAGCGCCCCAGGCGGCGAGAGTTGACACAGTGTACGGGCCAATCCCTCCGCTGTGCCTTCTCCGGTACGCACGCGACGGCTTTCACTCGTTCGCGTCTGGCCAAATCCGAGTCCCAAATGCCTGTCCTGACCCGCCAGTAAGACCCGCCGCGCGCCACACGACTGATCGGCGACTGCGCCCACTTTGCCCGCCTCTACTCGTCCCCGCTTATTTACAAATTTAGTTGTAAAGGATCCTGGGGAGACTGAGCTCCATCCCAGCCATAGAAGCATCCTTACAGCTTGGCGCCCGAACAGGGACGAGCGGAGGACGAGCCGGTGTCCACCAAATTTATGGCCTAAAGACCCATAGGCGCCGCTGGCCGTCGCCGAGCTGCCCGGCCACCCAGAGCACCCGGCACCGTCGCAAATCGCCCCGGCACGCGTGCCGATCACGGCAGCACATATAGATCCTCGCCAGACACGACTTAGGCCACCAAGGGACACCACTCGCACCAGCAGCGCCGCTAGAGCTATTTTTCCGCAACAGACAGGGTCGTCGCACACGTCAGACACACGCCAGCTCAGCAAAGCAGACAGGGTCGTTACACGCTAAGTACCAGAAAACCAGGGTTGCAAGACAAAGTAAACACAAGACGACAATAAGAAAACAATTTTATACGCGCACGACTGCCACCATAGCTTTGGTTGGGGCTCTCTCAGCTCTATTCGCAATGGGGAACTTTTCTCGTCCCATTTAAACGTGGCCGTCGCCATCGACGCCACCGATCCTCGGTTCGGCCGTACAGCGCCGCTGCCAGCCCTCGTTTTGGCCATCGACGCCGCGGACCCCCGCCGGATTTGTGTCCAGGCCGCCCAGCGCCGCCACCAACGTGGTCGGGAAGCATCACCGACGCAGTGCAGCATCGCTAGACCTCGTTCCGGCCGCTTTACGCCGCCGCCAGCGTGACCGAGAGCCGCCACTGACGCAGCGCAGCTTTGCCAGCCCTCGTTCCGGCCATCGAAGCCACTGATCCCTGCCGGATTTTTGGCGAGGCCACTCAGCGCCACCAACTTGGTCAAGCACCACCACCGACGCAGCGCCGCCACCGACGCAGTGCCGCCACCAGGCCTCGTTCCGGCCATCGACGCCCCTGACCTCCGCTGGATTTCGGCCAGGCCGCTCAGCATCGCCACCCAGGTCTCGTTCCGGCCGCTCTACGCCGCCGCACACGTGGTCATTGGACATCGACGCCGCTGATCCCCGCTGGATTTCGGCCAGGCCGCTCGGCGCTGCCACCCACGTGGTCAGGAACCACCATCAACGCAGCTCAGCACCGCCAGGCTTCGTTCCGGCCGCTCTACGCCGCCGCACACGTGGTCATTGGCCATCGACGCCACTGAGCCACCCCGGATTTCGGCCAGGCCGCTCAGCATCGCCCCGACTGGGTCGTGGACCACCATCGACGCAGCTCAGCACCGCTAGGCCAAGTTTCGGCCGCACAGCGCCGCTGTCAGCCCTCGTTCCGGCCATCGACGCCTGTAATCCCCGATAAACTTAGTTTCGGCAGCTCCGCGCTGTCCCAACGTGGTCACTGGACATTAAGGAACACCCGGAAACCCACGCCGAACGACAACCTGGAGGAAAAGCCGGTCACAATGGGCGTCCGCTGGATCGCATATCGCCGGAAGGAGGAACTGGAGGGACTCCTCAAGGAATTCGGATTAGAAGCGACGGGAACGGTAGTCGAGCTGCGAGCACGACTATCAGACTTTATCGGGAAGACAGAGCATAGCCCGACCACGCTGTCTAGACTCGCACAGCTAGAAGCCCTCTATCCCGAGGCACCATCCGCGAAGGAAGTGCAGTCACGGTCCACGTCCCCAATGCCGGAAGCAGGCTCCATGAAGCTGGTCGTACCTACGCGGTCACCCTCACCAGGCCGCACGAACACCAGCGCGGAAGCCCAGAATTTAAATACGGCCTCCACTGGCCGAGCACCGCGCGATACCATATCCGCAGCGGTACTGACCGAGAAGCTACGAAGTTGGGGAATCCTCTTCGACGGACAAACGGACCCTGTACATTTCGTGGAACAGGTAGAGGAAGGAGCAGCCGCCTACAACGTCCGGATCAGCGACGTACCCAGAGCCATCTCCGGGTTACTATCTGGAAGAGCGGAAGGCTGGTACCGAGCCTATCGCATGCACTCTGTGCCATGGCTCTTATTTAAGACCGAGTTCTTGGAGTTCTTCCTGCCTCCAAGGTACTTTCAGAGGCTGGAGGACACGATCCGCACCCGGTACCAACAGCCGCGGGAGCCGTTCAAGAACTTCCTCGTGGATCTAAGACTCATGATGCAGCGCGCGAAGTACTCTGGCAGACGAGCTCGAAAGGATATACGAGAACTTGTTGCCAGAGTATCAGCTCTTTATCCGCCGCCACGAGTTCTCAACCCTCGAAACGCTGACGCAACTCGCCACCGCATATGAGATCGCACGGGATCGGGACTCAATCCGGCACGCCGCCCTCGCAAACTTCGCCACCATGGGCTCGGACCAAACACAAAGGTCACCACCGTATCCTAGGACTACGACTGCAAGAGAGCCCAACGTCGTCCCCTGCCCATCGGAGCTACCAATCACATGATCTCCGACGAGGACAGCCGGCCTGTGGACATACAGCGGGCCTGCCGCTGCGCAGAGGTGGGCCACTTCGCCAAAGAATGCACTCGGCCGCCCCGCCTATTTTGTTGGGATTGCGGACGCAGAGGAGTGCGGACAGTGAACTGTTGTCGGCAGTCGGGAAACGGACAGCATCCCGCTCGAATTGGGAGCGGCCGGGGACAGCCAGCACACTTCCCAACCCATAAAGCCACCACTTCGACTGGAGAACGGGCGGATCGTAGCGACGATTAGCATCGAGGGACGACCATTTCTGGCCACACTGGACACCGGAGCGTCACGCAGCTTCGTGAGCGAGCAAGTGGCCCAAACTCTGGCCACAGCCACCAACAAAGGGCAGTGCGAACTCGGATCTCTCTGGCTGACGGCTCCTCCCAAGAAGTCACCAAGGCCGTGGGCACGCGTCAGACTGGACCAACAAGAGGCCGAGCTACCCTCCTGGTGTTACCCACGATCCTGGATGACGTTATCCTAGGGATCGACTTCTTGTGCGTCATCCAGGCTTCACTGATCTGTGGTCGCACTTGCTTGCGACTCTTTCCGGCGCCCCCTCGAGACGCAACGACGATAACCACGCCCGGGACACTGCCTGCAGACCCGACAGCCGCAGACCCGCCCCGAGCTGGTGTCGTAATCGGTGGACACCCACGAGATCCACTCCAGCAGTCGAGTGACACCACAGATGCATCCTCGTCGCCATCGTCATCGTTGCCAAGGGCCACCACGGCCGCATCGTCGTCGCCATCGTATCCGAGGGCCACCAAGGCCGCATCGTCGTCTCCAAGGGCCATCACGGCCACATCATCGTCATCGCCGTCTCCAAGGACCAGACCGGTCACCACAGCATCGGGCTCCCGGGCCATGTCATCGTCTCCAAGGGCCGTCACGGCCGCATCGTCATCGCCATCGTCATCACCGCCAAGGGCCACCACGGCCAGATCATCGTCGTCGCCAGCGGCTCCAAGGGCCACCACGGCCACATCATCGTCGTCGCAGTCGCCATCGTATCCAAGGTCCACCACGGCCACATCATCGTCGTCGCAGTCGCCATCGTATCCAAGGGCCACCAAGGCCACATCGTCGTCTCCATCGGCTCCAAGGGCCACATCGTCGCAGTCGCCATCGTCCAAGGGCCACCACGGCCAGTTCAGCGTCGTCGCCATCAGCTCCAAGGGCCACCACGGCCGCACCGTCGTCGCCATCGGCTCCAAGGGCCACCACGGCCACATCGTCATCGTCATCGTCGCCAAGGGCCACCACGGCCACATCATCGCCGCGGCCGTCTCCAAGGGCCACCACGGCCGCATCATCGTCGTCGCCAAGGGCCACTACGGCCACATCATCGTCATCGCCATCGTCATCATCGCCAAGGGCCGCTACGGCCACATCATCGTCATCGCCATCAGCTTCAAGGGCCGCCACGGCCATCGTCATCGCCATTGTCATCATACGGCCATCATCGTCATCGCCCGAGGACCAGACCGGTCACCACAGCATCGGGCTCGAGCCATGTCATCGAATCCAAGAATCACACCGGGTACATCGTCGTCGTCATCGTCATCGTCGTCGCCGCCATCGGCTCCAAGGGCCACCACGGCCGCATCGTCGTCGCCATCGGCTCCAAGGGCCACATCATCGTCATCGCCGTCTCCAAGGACCAGACCGGTCAGCACAGCATCGGGCTCTCGGGCCATGTCAGAGAATCCAAGAATCACACCGGGTACATCCTCGTCGCCATCGTCATCACCGCCAAGGGCCACCACGGCCAGATCATCGTCGTCGCCATCAGCTCCAAGGGCCGTCACGGCCGCATCGTCATCGCCATCGTCATCATCGCCAAGGGCCGCTACGGTCACATCATCGTCACCGCCGTCTCCAAGGACCAGACCGGTCACCACAGCATCGGGCTCTCGAGCCATGTCATCGAATCCAAGAATCACACCGGGCACATCCTCGTCGCCATCGCCTTCACCGCCAAGGGCCACCACGGCCAGATCATCGTCGCCGCCGTCTCCAAGGGGCACCACGACCGCATCGTCGTCGCCGCCGTCCTCGAACTCTCGAGCGGTACCAGCCGTACCCTCCCGGCCACCAGGACGACCGGGTCCATCCGATCCCCGCCGTCTGCGGTTACCGGAGGCCAGCAAGTACGGATTGACCCCGCTAGCGGACTCAGAAGTGGCCCGGAAAAGGAACCCGTTCCGGAACCAGGCCAGCCATGATAAACCTACGGCAAATCTCGCCGCCATCGCCGAATGTTTGGAAGAACAGCAGCCACAGGCACCCACCGGCGAGCCCATGGAACCCCAAACCCTAGCGTTCCTCGAGGAGGAGCTGAAGCAATTCGACGGATTGGCCGGGGTGACTCACATCGCGGAGCACCGAATAGTCATGCGGGACGACAAGCCACTGAAGCAGCGGTATTTCCCAAAGAACCCGGCCATGCAGCAGATCATCAGCGACCAAGTCGATGAGCTACTTCGGGATGGGAGGATCGAACCATCACGGAGTCCGCACAGTGCTCCCATTGTCCTGGTAAGGAAGAAGACTGGGGAAATGCGAATGTGTCGATTTCCGGCAGTTAAACGCACACAGCGTGCCGGACGCGTACCCGCTTCCGCGCATCAACCACATCCTGGAGCGCCTGCGGAACGCGCGTTATATCTCCACGCTGGACCTGAAAAACGGCTACTGGCAGATCCCAGTGGCTCAGGACAGTCGAGCTTGTACCGCATTCACCGTGCCGGGACGAGGATTGTTCCAGTGGCGAGTAATGCCGTTTGATTGCATTCGGCTCCAGCGACATTTCAAAGGGCCCTGGATAGCGTCATCGGGCCAGACCTAGAGCCTCACGCTTTTGCCTACCTAGACGATATCATCGTCACAGGAGCTACGCGGGAAGAGCATATGCAAAACCTCAAGGAGGTCTTTAAGCGGCTTCGGAATGCCAACCTACGGCTGAACCGGGCCAAGTGCAAGTTCTTCTGCCGCAGCCTAGTATACTTGGGGCATGTGATCAGTGAGGCCGGTATCCAGACCGATCCGGACAAGATCGCGGCCATAAAGGAGCTACAACCCCCACCAACTGCAAGGAGCTGCGGCGTTGTCTGGGAGTCGCTTCATGGCATAGGCGATTTGTACCCAACTTCGCCGCCATTGTACAGCCGATGTCCACGCTGCTACGGAAGGGGAAACGATGGCTCTGGGAGGAACCACAGCAACGCGCGTTCGAAGACTTAAAGAGCAAGCTCACCGAAGCGCCGGTGCTAGCATGCCCGGATTTCACCCGGAAGTTCCAGTTGCAAACCGACGCCAGCGACTACGGACTCGGAGCAGTCCTGACGCAGCAAGCAGAGGAAGGGGAACGAATGGTGGCGTACGCTAGCCGTCGACTAGTCAAGTCCGAGGAAAACTACTCAGCCACCGAAAAAGAATGCCTCGCCATCGTCTGGGCCATTCGGAAACTCCGGTGCTACCTGGAAGGGTACCGATTCGATGTTATTACAGACCATTTAGCCCTGAAATGGCTGAATAACATTGAAAACCCGACCGGGCGGATCGCTCGCTGGGCGCTGGAGCTCCAGCAGTTCCAATTCGACGGAAGGAAGAGTAACCAAAACGTGGTCGCTGATGCGCTGTCGCGCCAACCACTGGACACGCTCCATCAACTACAAGAAGCAGTATCACCGTGCAAGTGGATCCGAACCAAACTGGAACAGATCGACGCCCAACCGGAAAAGTTTCCGGACTACGCCAGAGAGAACGGCCAACTGTACCGCCACCTCGGCGATCCAGCACCCGACGAGGGCGTCAGCCCATGGAAGCTGTGCGTTCCCACGGAGCACCGACGACATGTGCTAGAGGAGTGCCACGACCACCCCGCGGCAGGACACCTGGGGATCCGCAAGACGATGCGACGAGTTGGACAGCGCTATTTCTGGCCTGGAATGCATCGGGACGTTCGCCGAGATCTGCCAGCGATTCAAGGCGAGTCAGCTTAAACCCGCGGGGAAGATGCTCACCCGTCGCCCAGAGGAACCCTTCACAATGGTCAGCGCGGACTTCATCGGACCCCTACCCCGGTCTCGTCGCGGGAATACAATGCTACTGGTCTTTCAGACGTTTCTCAAATGGGTCGAGATCGTACCGCTGCGGAAGGCGACGACGGCCCAGCTGGAACTGGCGTTTCGCGAGCGCATCCTCTCCCGATTCGGAACCCCACGCACGCTGATATGCGACAACGGCGCGCAATTCACGAGTCGAGGATTTAAGGCACTCTGCAAACGGGCCGGCGTCCAGATCCAGTACACGGCCCCGTACTCGCCGCAACAGAACCCGACCGAGCGTGCGAACCGGACGATCAAAACTATGATCGCCCAATACACCGCGGACGACCAGCGATCCTGGGACCAGCTACTGCCAGAGATCTCGCTTGCAGTGAATTCCAGCATCTCTGACAGCACGGGATTCAGCCCCGCCTATTTAGTCCAGGGCCGAGAACCACGCCTGCCGGGGCCTGGTACGACAAGGTTACGCCGAGCACAAGTACCACGCCACAGCCACCTGAAGACCGAGCTAAAGGATTACGGGAGGCATATGCCATCGCACGAGAGAACAACGAGCGGGCATCCCAGGAACAGCAGCGGTACTACAATTTACGGCGACGCGCTTGGCGACCGTTGGTGGGATCATGGGTGCTGGTCCGTACCCATCACCTGTCCAAGGCCAGCGAGGGATTCAACGCCAAGTTGGCTCCGAAGTATACCGGACCATACAAGGTGGTGAAGTTCCTGTCCCAGAATGTAGTACGCCTACAACTGCGAGGCTCTAAGAAACGGCGTACTGCCAGTCTCCCGGATCTCAAAGAGTACAGGACCGGAGAAGCCGACGGCGAAGAAGACACAGTGGACAACGAGGTAGAGCCATACACAGAGGCTTTCGCCTCCGAACCCCGAACGTGAACCCAGAAGACTCCCAAACGCTAGACGACCAGCAGGAGATACTCGGCCGGGAGATCAACCAGGATACCCAAGTCACCGAGCAGCGTACCCAGTCCAAGAAAGCCAACCAGCGACGAGTTCATTTTGAAGAAGCCAACGTCAATCAGGGTCACGTGAGTCAAGCGGGGCACCCGCGCTACCGTAGTTAGGTTAAGCCGCCATGTAAGCTAAGAACTCTGAACTTGTAATTAGAACCATAAGTATCTCAAGCGTCACTATAGGCAGGATTCATACTAGAAAACCTAAGCTAATACGTTACATTTACTAGCATACCGTCATCATGTCCGACAACGAGGGGTATGAGTACCGCCCATGGAGCGACTCAACCCGTTCTCCCTCACCACCAGCCATAACCATCAGCAGCGACTCCATGCTATCACAACACGCGGAGCGCACCGCATCACCAGCCTACGACCCGGCAGAAACACCTCCGCCTCCACCTCTTGTCCACGACGGAGACGCAGACTCCCAGTCCACCATCCTTCGCGACCCGTCGTACGACTGCGAGGTGAGCAGTGGATCGGCCGGACCCCGAGGACAGCAGGAGGAGCCACCAGCCCGAGACGACGAGCCCAGCACCAGAGGGCTAACTACGGCAAGGTTGGCACGACTGAACGTCACGGAACCCCAGGCAGTCGGGTATAGCACGGCCTGCTACCTGGTGACCGCTTGGCTGGAGAGCGTGGCCACACCGGCGTTCGCTGACGGCTTCGAGGAGAGGTGCGTCCAGGAGAGCCGTGCCTGGGTGCCATACCCAGAACCGTCTACAGACGACTCGTCTGTTGGCGAAGATGGCCGCTTCGCGACTGGAGGCCCGCTCGTACCCCTTCAGTACTCCCTAGCGGAGGCCAACGATGCCTGGGCCGGTTATGCAGCACGGCCTCACACCCCCACCGCCTCGACCGCCTCACGGGAAGCCGATGCCACCGGAGACTCACTTGTGGGTACTTCGGTGAGTGGATCCCTGAGCGACGACGCCGACGCGGAGGCCGTCGCTGCCGAGCCAAGCCGGAGGACGGAAGACGAGGAAGGGACAGACTGCCCGACGACGGAGAACCCTCGAGAAACACAGCCCGAAGGAGCCGACGCCAGGACCCCGAGTCCCCAGACGACCGCGACACAGAACGAGACACTTCCAGCTACCCCAGGAAGGGGAATCCCCGGAGTAGACAACTCTCAAAACCGACACACGGAAGGGGAGGACAAGCCAAAAACGCCACTGCCCGCCTTCCCTGAGAGCCCTCGAACACCGAGCCCTAGGGAGGTCGCCCTAGACGGGCTAATCCCGGCCACTCCAGGAAGCAGCATCCCGAGAGGGGAGATGAGCCGCTGGTTCGATCTCCACCCGGCGGAACCAGAGCCGGAGATAAACGGAGTTCCACGAGACCCCACCGCAAGGCCCGACGACACAGAAGACGCCGACATACTGGACCTGGGCCTCTTCCCGGCCGGACCCGAGGAAGATGCCCTCCTGCAAGCGCTACGGGAACACCCAGGGTGGAGCGACTCGACGAAGAGGATTGGGTCGTGGCACCGGCAGCATGGCGGGTGGACACGAACGAACGTCGTCTCCCCGCGCCATCGTGGAGTACGTGGAGGCCCACGATCGCACCAACGTCCGATTCCTGCGGCACCATCAGGACCACCGGTTCCGTGTAACCATCACGGCCCGACGCGGCATCGCCATCTCTCGCCACCCGAAGTGGGTGAGGCGCCTTGAAAGCCGCCCACATCCAGGGAGTATTATGTAAATATGTTAATATTGGTAACTAATAATAAGTTAGGATAGGTAGGATTAGGTTGTACACACTAGTAGATAGTAAGAAAACTAGTATTAAGTTAGGTTAGGCCACGGAGGCAGGCAAGAAGCCAAGAGAGCCGTTAAGTTCAAACCCGGCCGTTAGCCAGGAGTTTGAACAGGCGTTATTTAGCGATCACAGCTGATCAGGCGCTCTACACACGAGCGGGTTAGGCGAGCTATACACGAGCGGATCAGGCGGTCTACGCACGTGCCCCAGTGTTGGCAACGTGGCGTGGCAGTGCTGGAAAACGAGAACCCGGCTGGCTATATAAGCCCTGCGGCTGCCAGTACCGGTCTCTTTCTTTTCCCGATCTGACTCGCACATCGCCCGACGACGAATCGACGCCAGGACAACGAGGATCAAGGACCAAAGGACCCTAGTGAGTAGAGTGAGAGAGAGATAGGGAACAACATAGTGCTAGGGAAAACATATATAGATAGAAAAGAGGCGGAAACAAGCCCACAGAAAAACATAACCAAGAAAAATAAAAATGAAGCAAAACGGACAATAAGAACATCGAACATACACTGAGTTAAATTTATTTATTCCCTGACCCAGCCAAGCCCTGATCCGCGTGTGCCAACCGGGGCCTAACCAAGCCGGTTGCGTTTTCGAGAAGATTCCTCTGCGCAACTGGTACTTGGTGGCAGCCACGTGCACAGACGTGAAGGCGTGCATGGTTCTTTCCGCTGCATAGCTTCCGTCTCGATTTCGGTCGACGCACCCAAGCCCCAAGTAGCCCAAACCCGAACCGCGTGTGCCAAACTGTGGTCCAGCCAAGCCGGTTGCGTTTTCGAGAAGATTCCTCTGCGCAACTGGACTTTGGTGGCAACCACGCACAGACGTGAAGGCGTGCAAGTACGGGTTTTCTTTCCGCTTGCATAGCTCTCCGTCTTGGTTTCGACCGACGCACACCCGTCCCGAACAGTGGGAGCCTGCCCAAAGCGAACGCGACTTCCGTCCATGTTTAGAGACGATTCCTCTGCGTGGGCGTGAAACAGCGCCCCAGGCGGCGAGAGTTGACACAGTGTACGGGCCAATCCCTCCGCTGTGCCTTCTCCGGTACGCACGCGACGGCTTTCACTCGTTTGCGTCTGGCCAAATCCGAGTCCCAAATGCCTGTCCTGACCCGCCAGTAAGACCCGCCGCGCGCCACACGACTGATCGGCGACTGCGCCCAGTTTGCCCGCCTCTACTCGTCCCCGCTTATTTACAAATTTAGTTGTAAAGGATCCTGGGGAGACTGAGCTCCATCCCAGCCATAGAAGCATCCTTACAGGGTATCAAAAATGTATTCTTAGACGTCGGTAAAAAGTAATAAATTAAAATAAATAAAAGGTGGTTTAAAGTACTATGAACGAAAAGCGATTTAGACGTAAGAATTATATTATAGATTCAAAGATCTGTATTAGGTAAAAATATTTCTCCCAGTGGAGGTGTAGGGTTGCACATAAATATTTATATATATGGGTATATAGAGTGGTTAGGAATCTGGGTTCCGTAGAGCTTACCCTCGTTAAAGGTCCAACGACGAGAGATCTCCCGGTCAGAATCCTGGGCTGTAGTATTTGGGTTAACATATATTGATATTTATGTGCATTGGTAAATGTGGGTTTTAAATTGTAACATATTACACGAGAAAAAACTTAGAGAAAATAGATATAAAAACTAAGAAGCTCGGGGACCGGAGTGACCGGTGGTCATTCGACGAGGGTGTCGTCTTCACTTTGTTTCACTTGTTGGTGGGTAGAGAGACGGGTGTACATTTGTAGGCGCACTTGTATATATATATATATATTCGTGTTTAGATGGAGTCAGTATATACTGCTCAAGTATGGACTGAGGCATGGGTATCAGAAGACAAGCCGACACAATCACCAGTGTAAGTTTGTGGGACTGGATTTTCACTACACGGAAACTATTTTGTTTGAGTTAGTTTTATGCATTTATTGATTTGGCTTTGTTTACATATTTAAGTTGGTCTATTTCCTTAGTAAGTTTTCTTCCTTTAAATTTTAATTTATAATGTTTATGGTTGGTCTTAAGTTTGTTATAATATTGGGGGCACTTCTGGGACATCCTTCAGGTGGTTACTTGCGGTCGCCGGACCAGTTGTTTGCAAGGCACACGACTTTCTCCAGTTCGTGTCGACGGTCACGATTTCCCTGGATCGCCTCCTTGTATGTGCTAAGTCCTTTTAGCAACAGGCTAATGAGCATCATTCCTGCCATGAACATCAGTACTTTGTAGACCTGCACAATTTCGTCCTTATGGTCGATAACTTCTATATTATTAATAACGTTGGCCGTGCTATCGTCCTCACCTTGGAAGTCTTGGAGCCCATAGTCCTTGTAGTCTTAGGTGCTGGGTCGTTGATGTTACTATTGCACTCCGAACTGACGTTTTTTTCTTTTAGGACCGTTGGTGGTTTTCCGAACTAGGGACGAGGCGCGTTTTTAGTAATCTCCACGAAGGCTTGCTGGTTTTTGACTTGCCCTGGTACTGGTAAACCGGGGTCTTTTATACCAAAGACTGTGTCAACTTTTGCTTAGGAATCACCGGAATAGAACACAAATTCATCAATTCCCCTCTTTTCTCCTATTGGCTAGGGTTCAATTCTGGTCGTCTTTGTTCTAACTTTTGACAATTCCGCAAAATCAGCAGTGTTGGGTTGCTAGTGATTGCATGGCCTAATTTGGCGCGTTTGGCGGTGTCATTTGCCAGAGCCAAATTCTGGTGCAATCTTGCCAGTGATTCTCTTTGGAACTAGCGTATTGGCAACTCTTGATTCTCTTCCGTGTTACTCGTGGGAATCACGTCGCCCTAACCGGCGTACGTAACAGGCTCGGGGTCGTCGATGCTGATCAGCATGGAATTATCCCGTAAAAAAACTTAGCGAACAGGCGGTTATGTTGGTTTTCCGCTCCCAACGTGGGCCTCGACCCATACCCTGAGGTTAAGAGTCTTCAGCTCTACCGACTGAGCTAGCCGGTCTGATAGGTCCTCTGGGTCTTAACTTGACTCTGCAATAAGTATAAAAAAAAAACCTGAAAAGTAGAAATACCCCATTTCCTCTTGCATATTCAGAAGCACAATTTTTTATACCCGGTACCCATAGGGTACAAGGGTATTATAAGTTAGTGCCAATCGAGAATGTATGTAACAGGCAGATGGAGGCATCTCCGACCCCATAAAGTATATATATTCTTGATCAGCATCACCAACCGAGTCGATTTAGCCATGTCCGTCTGTCCGTCTGTCCGTCTGTCCGTCCGTCCGTCCGTCCGTCTGTCCGTCCGTGTGAAACAACAGATCTCAGAGACTATAAGAGCTAGAGTTACCAAATTTGGTGACAACATTGGAATCTATTGCACGCAGATCAAGTTTGTTTTAAAATTTGGCCACGCCCACTTCCGCCCCCGTAAATAATTAAAAACGGTATTTTAGCTATAGGCGTGATTTTCGACTTAAAGTAAATATATGGACTTAATAAGTAGGCAATCGGGGACGTGTTCTGAAAATTTGAATAAAATCGGATGATAAACATAGAAGTTATTAAACAATAAAGTTTCTGAGAAAGAGAGGGAGAGAGCGCACTGCTTAGGAATAATTTCGCGTGTCTGAGCACTTAGCTTTTGGGTGGCAGTAGCGAAAAAAGTGTTGCGTGCTTTCGAGCGCAGTATTAATTCGTTATGCAGCTGCGAACAGCTGCAGAATTAGTCTTTTTTGAACGTCGCTCAACATGTTTTTAGTAACATCTGACTTTATTTGTCAACTTTTTGTTTTTCATGTCCGTGTAATATTTAATTTCACGGGCAATACTTTGGGTACCGGGTATCTCACAGTCGGTCACTGGACTGTAGCTTTCTCACTTGTTTTAATTTATTTTTAAAGGAAAGATTTTGCTTTCTTCAATTTTAGACAGAATCCCTCCGAGCTAGGTATCTCGGGTCGCCCTCGTAGTCCGGCTCCTCATGTTCACGATACCCGATCCCCTTCCATACAAAAATCCGGGTGGGTAGGGGTCGGTCGTTAGGAGACGTGCTGCGTCGGCGCGCCGGACGATGGACATAAAAGTGCCGCCGGTTCTGCTCGCCTTGCTTCCAACCCTCATAAGCTTGGAAGCTGAGCTTGTGTAGGCTCTCCGGCTCCGCCTTCTGGGGTGGCGGGTCGAAGGCGGCGTAGACGCGCTCGAGGTGGTATTGATCCCAAGCCTCCTCGTAGAAGGCGGCTCCTTTTCCAAATACTTCCTCCTCGTACTTCTGATAATCCCGTCTGCGAATGCTTTCATAAGAAGTGGGCACCATGAAGCATTAAGTTTAGAACCATATTATGCTATATTTGGAGCACGCATTATTACGCATGCTAGTGCGTACCCAGTACGCAGGCGCCTCGGAGACCTAGAAACGGAAGAGCAGCTCATAGATTTACCAGATAAAATGGAGCTAATTCGAAAGAAAGTGAAACAAGGACTGACCCGAGCTCACGAGAAGGCGGAAAGGACGTACAACACACGCTGCCGACCGGTCGAATTTGCTGTAGGTCAGGTTGTATACCGGAAAAACTATAAGCAAAGTAACCGTGCAGAAGGATATAATGCAAAATTAGGACCTAACAGGATTCGGTGTGTCGTACTCAAAAGAAAAGGAAATTCCTTATATGAGTTGGGAAATGTAGTTGGGAAGAGTATCGGAATTTACCATGCTAAAGACTTCTTTGCGGCATGAAAAACTCACCACACCGAGCGCAGTCAACCAAGGCAGTTCACCTGCTCTTGGGTCAAAACCCAATTAGTAGATATTTGTTAATAATTGAATTCCGCGCCTTCTGAATGTTAGTTAAGATAACAGCTGTTACTGATGTTACAGTTGATGCTGCCAACTCGTACGAACGAATAGTGGCAGATAAAAGAGAGATCAGTCGAAGAATAGAAGAAGTTGAATAGCCACGAGGAGTTGAAGTGGGAGGAAAAAACCTACGAATTATCATTAAAGAATTTATACATTTAAACTAGCACCATCCGACTTATTATTTATACTCAAGAAAAAGCTCTTGTTTCAAAAATTTGGCGACCGTGACAGGACCTGTGCTAGTTTATTTGCTTAATTTTTTTGTGATGGTTTTGGTTATGTTCCCCGCCATTTTTTAACTTGCTCAATTTTCGCACGCGCTTTTACGATCTTTGCCCTGCCAATTTGTTCGTACATTCGCGCATCGCATTCGCTGCCGGTCTACCCAGCGTCTGCTTTAAATTGTCGTTCGCACATCTGCACTAGAGCTCGGCGCAGCTTTTGTGCATATATCAAAGCCTTTGCCGGTTACACTGGCTTCCCGCTGCAGCAGTCCCTGCCACTGTTAGCGGCCGCTGCTGGTCAACATATAGCCTGGACATCGTTGGAGTGGACATCATCCTCCAAGTCTCACAGTCATAATTGGAGTCGACATCTCGGTCCTCCAACTATAGATCACCCCAGCAGGGAGCATCCCCAGCATACCTAACCTCAATCGGCCACAGCGCATTGGTTTGCACTCTCCTCTTTGGTCAGCCCTTTGCACCGCTGTTCGGCTTGCCAAAACTTTCCACTACATCTCGTCGTCTCGCTCGCTCTCACATACCTTGTCAAGCAAGGCATTGCCAGCTCTAAAATAAATAAAGTAAACAATCATCTGCAAAATGTCTTCGCTGGAGCAACTTAAAACTCAGCGAACAAGTGCTCGGAAGAACCTTATGCGTATGAGCAAATCAGTGGATCCTGGTTTGAACTTATCTCCGTTGGAACTATCTTGCCGTTTGTCGATTTTGGAATCGTATTTTAAACTCGCTTTATCCACTCAGGAAGCCATAGAGCAGATGGATCCAGCTGAGCTGCATCGCAATAGCCGTTTCGACTTCGAAGAGTTATTCATCCACGCCAAGGTCTGCGTTCAAGAACAACTTGGACCAGACGCAAATAGCACTGGCATTAACGAAACCACGGTTAATTTGGGCCATACGTCTGCAGTCAAGCTTCCGCGTTTAGCGTTGCCAACATTTGACGGCAAGTACTGCGAGTACCAAAACTTCATTACATCGTTCAATCAAGTCGTAGGCCACCAGCCATCAATGTCTAAGATCGAGAAGTTCAACCAGTTGTTAAACTGTCTTCGAGGACCCGCCCTAGAAACGGTTCGAGCATTCCAGGTGACCGCAGACAACTACACGAAGGCTCTGGATCGCTTAAAGCAGCGCTACGACAACCCAACTCTCGTATTCTTGGACAACATATCGTCGCTCTTCGCTTTGCCAACTGCCGCCAAGTCAAATGGTCAGCAGTTGCGCAGCCTAATCGATAATGCATCCGCATTATACAACTCGTTGCGTTCGTTGGGCACCGAGTCACAAATCTGCCAGGCCATGCTTATCTCCATAGTCATGGGAAAGGCGGACCAGGAGACCAAGAGGAAGTGGAATGAGTCGCTGGACTATACCATCTTGCCTTCGTGGGATAATTGCGTCCAAGTCGTCGAACGTCATTGTCAATATTTGGAATCGGATAAGAATCCTACTGCTGAAGCCTCTATGAGCCAACCAGGTTGCCATAGGTCCCGCTCGCAGAGAAACCAGGCAAGTCTGTCCTTCAATTGTACAACACAAACTTGCAACAACTGTTCAAATACAGACCACAAGACCTTTAGATGCCCAGAACTAATCAATCTCGCCCTAGATAATCGCCTCAATGCAGTAAAACGCCACAAGCTATGCATTAATTGTCTTGGCAAGGGTCACCTTGTCGCCAACTGCCCGTCAACGCAGAGATGCCGCACCTGTGCGTTAGCACATCACACGCTGCTTCATCGACTCTCACCTGGGTCGGTCGCAGTTCCCTTGTCACAACCTCAAGCGGAGTCTGCACAAGTTTCGGATGCAGTCACACATACTCACACGGAACCGCGTTCCGACTGTGTCATCCTGGCCACAGCTCTGGTCATGGTCACGGATGCATCTGGATGCTACAAAATAGGAAGAGCACTTCTGGATTCCTGTTCTCAGGTGAATTTCATATCCGAGGAGTTCGCCCAAAGTCTTCGACTGCCACGGAGCAAACGCAACCTAGAGATTCGTAGCATTGGGGAGACACAAACTCAAATCAAACACCATGCAACCACCAATATCAAGTCGAGGCACAATGAATTCGAGTTACTCCATGATTTTTGCGTGACATCACACATCGTCTATCACCCAGATTCGGAAATTGACATCTCTTCGTGGAACCTTCCGCAGCACTCATCGCTTGCCGACGAAAACTTTAACAAGTCTCGCCGCATCGATTTGCTTTTAGGCACGGAAACCTTCTTCGATATCTTAGCAGTCGGACAAGTTAATCTGCCTGTACTCCAGAAAACGTTACTTGGATGGACAGTGTCTGGTCGATGTCGAGCTCATCCCAGGACACTACATCAGTATTCATCTATCGCATTAGACCAGATTGACGAAAACCGTTCCAGGCTATGGCGCATCGATCATGTGGAGATTCCCGAGAATACACTTACGCCGGAGCAGCGAAACTGTGAGGAGTTCTATACAAAAACGGTACGACGCAGCTCAGATGGTCGATTGGAAGTACGACGGCCATTTAAGGATGCACCTACCGCTCTCGGAGCCTCATTCGACACCGCCAGAAGGAGATTCTTATCGCTCGAACGCAGCCTAGGCAAAAGGCCTGAGGTAAGGGCCAAATATGTCAAATTCATGCAGGAGTTTTAAGACCTGGGACACATGAGTCTCGTGAGTCATCCGCAATTAACCACTCCGCATTATTATACTCCGCACCACTGCGTGCTTAAGCCTAATAGCACATCAACGAAGCTTAGAGTGGTTTTCGACGCATCGTGCAAGACAACGTCCCAGAAATCGCTCAACGATCTCTTAATGGTCGGACCGACCATTCAGCCAAATCTTTATACATTGCTCCTTTGTTTTCGTATACATCGCTATGCAATCACTGCTGATGTGGTTAAGATGTTCCGCCAAGTCAACGTGTCACCCGAGGATCGCAGATTCCAATACATCCTTTGGAGAGATTCGCCATCGCAACCAATAAGAACCTTCGAATTGAATACCGTAACGTATGGTACGGCGGCTGCGCCGTATCTGGCCATACGCAGCATGTCATATCTAGCCGACAACTTCATGGACAAATTGAAAATTGGGGCTAAAGCCATCAAATCGTCGTTCTACGTAGATGACTTCCTGGGTGGAGCGGATACTGTAGAGGAGCTACATCAAATCAAAAGGGAAGTTACAACGATTCTTCAGAATGGCCAATTGGAACTCGCAAAATGGCATTCAAATCACGGTAAATTTGTCGACGACAATACAATCAAACACTTGCAGTTGGACGACGAAATGCTGACTAGCACGCTTGGCCTAAAATGGGACCAAGTACGGGACACATTCATGTTTTCGTTCTCTCCAAGAGTAGAGTCAGACCATGTCACCAAGCGCACGATCTTGTCTATAGCATCGTCGCTGTTTGATCCGTTGGGATTAGTTACTCCCATCATCATCGTGGCAAAAATCATCCTGCAGGAGCTGTGGTTACTAAAACTACACTGGGACGAGTCAGTACCCCAAGGAATCCATACAGCTTGGATGTCACTGCTTACGTCGCTTACGTCGTTGGAGTCTATAGCAATACCACGATATTGTCTCCAACCGGCTATATGCACTCTTCAGATACACGGTTTTTGTGATGCCTCCATCAGAGCGTATGGATGCTGCATCTACGCTCGCACACTTGGATCAGATGGGCTAATCAAGGTACAGCTAATCACATCCAAGTCCAGAGTTGCTCCCACCAAGAAGCTATCTCTGCCTAAATTAGAGCTGTGCGGAGCACATCTGTTAGCACAACTTTATCAGAAAATCATTAGAATCTTCGCAGACAGAGAGCCAACCTCGTACTTATGGTGCGACTCTCAAATTGTTCTACATTGGAACCGCCAACACTCAGCCACATTATCTACCTTTGTCGGCAATCGAATTGCTGAAATTCAAGAAAGTACGTCAGATTGTCACTGGAGACATGTTCCAACCCACTGTAACCCGGCTGATATCCTGTCCAGAGGCTGCACCATCGCCGAGTTGGAACAATCGATATGGTTTGAGGGGCCGGATTTTCTACGCCAAGATCAGCAATATTGGCCTAAGGACAGTAAAGACAACATTGAAATTGACCTGAAAACTGTGCGACTGGAGAAAAGAAAATCCACCTTTGCCGTACAAACGATCCGTAATCAACTGCTTGAAGGAATCTATAAATTCAGTTCGTATCATCGCTGCCTACTAGTCGACGCCTGGATGTACAGGTTTATTCAGCGCTGCCGTAAACTCACGTCATTCCAATCGCCATCGCCAACGCCAGCCGAATTGCAGCGGGCGCTACATTGCATCGTCTGGAATATTCAAAAGGGGTCTGCCGATTCGCACTAACCTTAAAAATCTTAGTCTCTTTCTTCAGGTCACAGATGGTTTCCAACTTCTAAAGGTCGGAGGGCGCCTGGAGTTAGCAGACTACCCAGAGACCCAAAGGCATCCTGTCCTGCTCCCAGCTAAGGATCCCTTTGTATCACAGTTCGTTCGCCGTCTCCATTTCCAAAATTATCACGCCGGACCAAGGACACTCGTCGCTTTAATTCGACAACAGTTTTGGATAGTAAACGCAAGGGACTTAACGCGACAAGTCGTTCGTTCATGCATACATTGTTGCCGTTATCGACCAATTCTCGAAAAACAGCTAATGGGGCAATTGCCCAAGGAGCGTATCACACCGTCTCGGCCATTTTCAAGATGCGGAATAGACTTTTGCGGACCAATCAACGTTTATTTGCGCATTCGGGGTAAGCCTCCCACCAAGGCATACCTAGCCGTCTTCGTTTGCTTTGCCACGAAAGCTATACATGTCGAAGTGGTATCAGACCTCACGACGGATAGCTTCATTGCATCACTCAAGCGCTTCATTGCCCGACGCGGACTGCCCTCGGACATATTTTGTGACAACGCTACAAACTTCGCAGGAGCTAACAACAAACTAGAAGCCTTGAAGCAATTTCTTTTTATCAATCAATTTTATCAATCCATAATTTTTGTCGCACTGAGTTCATTAACTTTCATTTTATCCCACCCAGGGCTCCACATTTCGGGGGCATATGGGAAGCAGCAGTTAAAAGCGTCAAGGGACTGCTCAATCGCACTCTTCGAGACACCAGACTAACATTCGAGGAGTTAGCCACAGCAGCTGCCGACGTCGAGGCGATCTTGAACTCTCGTCCATTAACGCCGCTATCAACAGACCCAAACGACCTGGCCGCTCTCACGCCTGGTCACTTCTTAGTGGGCGACGCACTCCGAGCTCTACCAGAACTTCCACCAATTGACGACAATCTGGACAAGTTGGATCGATGGAAAAGGGTCAGCGCCATAAAGCATCACATCTGGAGTCGCTGGAGCCACGAGTATATAAACGAGCTCCAAGTTCGCACAACCTGGACGAAGACTGCACCAAATCTAGCTGTCAACGACATGGTCATTGTTCATGAGGATAATCTTCCCCCACAACGGTGGCTTCTTGGCCGCATAGTCAGTACCATCGCAGGATCGGACAACATCGTGCGTGTAGCCAACGTACGCACGGCCAAGGGAATCATCCGCCGTCCCATACGAAAACTCGACTTATTACCTGTCTCTTGAAAGTCAATCGCATACTTTCAAGGGGGCCGGTATGTTGGGTCAAAACCCAATTAGTAGATATTTGTTAATAATTGAATTCCGCGCCTTCTGAATGTTAGTTAAGATAACAGCTGTTACTGATGTTACAGTTGATGCTGCCAACTCGTACGAACGAATAGTGGCAGATAAAAGAGAGATCAGTCGAAGAATAGAAGAAGTTGAATAGCCACGAGGAGTTGAAGTGGGAGGAAAAAACCTACGAATTATCATTAAAGAATTTATACATTTAAACTAGCACCATCCGACTTTTTATTTATACTCAAGAAAAAGCTCTTGTTTCAACACCTGCAATTTAAAGACCTGTCAGACAACCAACAGAAAACATGTCTCATGAAAGCATTCCCCCACGGGATTATCAGAAGTACGAGGAGGAAGTACTTGGAAAAGGAGCCGCCTTCTACGAGGAGGCTTGGGATCAATACCACCTCGAGCGCGTATACGCCGCCTTCGACCCGCCACCCCAGAAGGCGGAGCCGGAGAGCCTACACAAGCTCAGCTTCCAAGCTTATGAGGGTTGGAAGCAAGGCGAGCAGAACCGGCGGCACTTTTATGTCCATCGTCCGGCGCGCCGACGCAGCACGTCTCCTAACGACCGACCCCTACCCACCCGGATTTTTGTATGGAAGGGGATCGGGTATCGTGAACATGAGGAGCCGGACTACGAGGGCGACCCGAGATACCTAGCTCGGAGGGATTCTGTCTAAAATTAAAGAAAGCAAAATAAAAATCTTTCCTTTGAAAATAAATTTAAAAAAATTGTGCTTCTGAATATGCGGGAGGGAATGGGGTATTTCTACTTTTCAGGTTTTTTTTGTTTATACTTATTGCAGAGTCAAGTTAAGAGCTGAAGACTCTTAACCTCAGGGTATGGGTCGAGGCCCACGTTGGGCGCGGAAAACCAACATAACCGCCTGTACGTTCGCCAAACGCGCCAAATTAGGCCATGCAATCACTAGCAACCCAACACTGCTGATTTTGCGGAATTGTCAAAAGTTAGAACAAAGACGGCCCGAATGGAACTCTAGCCAATAGGAGAAAAGAGGGAATTGATGACTCTAACTGGGAACACTTTTGTGTTCTATTCCGGTGATTTGTAGGCAAAAATTTTACACAGTCTTTGGTATAAAAGACCCCGGTTTACCAGTACCAGGGCAAGTCAAAAACCAGCAAGCCTTCGTGGAGATTACTAAAAACGCGCCTCGTCCCTAGTTCGGAAAACCACCAACGGTCCTAAAAAGAAAAAAAAACGTCAGTTCGGAATGCAATAGTAACATCAACGACCCAGCACCTAAGACTACAAGGACTATGGGCTCCAAGACTTCCAAGGTGGACGATAGCACGGCCAACGTTATTAATAATATAGAAGTTATCGACCATAAGGACGAAATTGTGCAGGTTTACAAAGTACTGATGTTCATGGCAGGAATGATGCTCATTAGCCTGTTGTTAAAAGGACTTAGCACATAGAAGAAGGCGATCCAGGGAAATCGTGACCGTCGACACGAACTGGAGAAAGTCGTGTGCCTTGCAAACAACTGGTCCGGCGACCGCAAGTAACCACCTGAAGGATGTCCCAGAAGTGGCCCCAATAATATAACAAACCACTTAAGACCAACCATAAATTTTATAAATTAAAATTTAAAGGAAGAAAACTTACTAAGGAAATAGACCAACTTAAATATGTAAACAAAGCCAAATCAATAAATGCATAAAAACTAACTCAAACAAAAATAGTTTCCGTGTAGTGAAAATCCAGTCCCACAAACTTACACTGGTGATTGTGTCGGCTTGTCTTCTGATACCCATGCCTCAGTCCATACTTGAGCAGTATATACTGACTCCATCTAAACACGAATATATATATATATATACAAGTGCGCCTACAAATGTACACCCGTCTCTCTACCCACCAACAAGTGAAACAAAGTGAAGACGACACCCTCGTCGAATGACCACCGGTCACTCCGGTCCCCGAGCTTCTTAGTTTTTTATATCTATTTTTCTCTAAGTTTTTTTCTCGTGTAATATGTTACAATTTAAAAACCCACATTTACCAATGCACATAAATATCAATATATGTTAACCCAAATACTACAGCCCAGGATTCGACCGGGAGATCTCTCGTCGTTGGACCTTTAACGAGGGTAAGCTCTACGGAACCCAGATTCCTAACCACTCAATATACCCATATATATAAATATTTATGTGCAACCCTACACCTCCACTGGGAGAAATATTTTTACCTAATACAGATCTTTGAATCTATAATATAATTCTTACGTCTAAATCGCTTTTCGTTCATAGTACTTTAAACCACCTTTTTATTTATTTTAATTTATTACTTTTTACCGACGTCTAAGAATACATTTTTGATACCCTACTTCTTTTATTTTATTCGCGTTAATGACACTATAGATCAAAACAGATTCATGTTAATTTTAACTCGCTTAAAGACACTTTTAAATCAATAACACTAGCTATAACAAACACACTGTTTGGCCCACTTTAATGTCAAAAACACAATTAAACAACCTTTATAATAAACTTGTAATGTGAACCTAAACCAACAAAAATGCATTGGTAGAAACCTATTAAAAGGGGGGCATTGGTACGAATGGAAGACTGGGAATGAAATAACTTTTGACGAACGACATGAACAACAGGGGATCGTATTGCACGGCCCGCGACGATCCAACGGCGCACGAAGTTTGCGAATGGGGAGGGAAAACGGCCAAAACATAGCCCGATTGTTTTTCACGACCAAGCATAAATCTGCTTGCGGGGCAATGTGGACAGAAAGACAGACTGACGAACGATTTCTTCTATTTTTCAGGCACGTAAATAATTGTTCTGATTACGTTTGGAGAGGATAGTGGCGTCCAAAGAACCCACCCCAAATCCGGCGAGCTCAGCTGCACAAATCGTGTCTGCTATCCGGGCGGCCATTTCCTCAGCCCTATGTCCTCCAAGGACTGAGACACCACCGACGTAACAGAAATGGCGCCCAACCTAGGCAATATCCTTGCATCCTTTATTGCCAGAAACTTATTTTCTTTGACGAGCAAAACTTTAGCCTTCAGATAAACAATTCTTTAGGACTGTTTCAAGAATTTAGAGATATCAGAGCTGATCACTTTGGTGTCGAAAAGTAGCTAACAATTTTTTATAACATTTTTCGGTAAAATTATAATATACACATCAAATATAACTTTTCGGTATTTCACCAACTTCTTAGACAGATGGTATCAGAAGCGGAAAGGCCATCCGATCCGACACTTGTAGTTTTAGAATTGGCACTTGACTTTGAGGACCTTTTTAAATCTTAAATATTTAATTCAATACTCGTTAAAAGAAATAATACCATAAAAGCTTCTCTATAAAAGTGCAGACCATTTTTGAAATAGTTAACGTAAATAAACTTAGCTGCGCTTCCTGGCCGACGCTATTCAGTCGTACTAGGCTATGCCAGGTCGCTCACAAGGTTCGAGTCCAGGAAGAGCAGGGTCGCAAGCGAATAACGGCGCACCACCGACCGATCTTAATAGTATCCAGTCATCGCCATAATATAGCCGCCATCATCGGTTGGGGTAGCGGTTCGTCATCGTTTGTCGATCCAGTACTGAAGGGGTGGGGAATGACCGTAACCGTACAGCCGACGCTATTCAGTTGTACTAGGCTATGCCAGGTCTCTCGCAAGGTTCGAGTCTGTACGGTTACCACGACTAACGGGCGCGACGACAATATTTATCTCTCTGGCCGACGCTATTCAGTCGTACTAGGCACAGAACCAGGTCGCTCGCAAGGTTCGAGTCCAGAGAGAGAGGAGCAGGGAGGCAATTCCCTTCGCCTGTCTAGAATAAAGCTCCATCCGTCTGCATGTGAGTGAGTCTACCTGTTTCCGACGACCGGGGGGAGGGGGTTCGGACAAAGCCTTCCTGTGGGTGAACAGCAGTCCCATGTACTGTGTTTTCCCGGGAAGATGTCAAGTGGGCGCAGAAGGAACTGATCACTCCGGTGGAGGGCAGTTGAATCCATTCAGCGAATTTACTTGAATAGGGCTTATTTTAAATTTTATTTGCGGCTTCATTTCGGACGATTCTTGACCTATATCAATACCCAGGAGTACCAGCGCACCCCGTTTTGAATTACTCAATTTTTATTCGTCATAAAAACTTTTGCTGCCAAGCTAAAATATTGAAGTACACGAAAACGAAAAATACCTTAACAAAAGCCAACAACGCGCAAGCACGTATAAATATATCTTATTACAAAAAGTTGAATAATAAACGCAAACAAATAAGTACCGCGATTACACGGCAGGGTGGTCGGCAGTATATATATATACAATATTTTAACATATGGCAGGAGATAAGAAAAAGAAGAAGGTTACACTTAATCTACCTCCGTTGAGGACTTTCCGAGCATCAACACTGGCGGCAAGAGAAGCCAGACAAACCAGAACAGAAACACCGCAAGAGCTAGCTTATCGCCAGTTGACAAAAACAACCAGTCGATAAGCTTTAATAGCAAACTAAATAACTTAGGGAGTTTAGCAGATTGCAGCAGCGTAATCATGGACGATTCCGATGGAACTGTAGGAGGGGAACAACTCGACTTGGGGCCACCACTAGGGCGGTCCAGTATTCTCTCGACTAACCAAGGAGCTAGACCCAGATATAATGATGACAATGATCGGCTAGAGCGAATGCTCTCAGCATTGATTGTGTCAAATAATGAGATGATGACAACCATGACAACTAGAATGGCCAAAATTCAGGAGGAAGTAGTCAGCCTGCGGCGCCAAGTGGCAGAACTGTCCGCAGTACAGCCAAGAGAGAGCCCAATACCCAGGGAAGACCCCGAGGTCAGTTCGACGCCTCAGAGACACGAAGCCGCGCGGCAGGGCCAACCAAGACAGACATCAGCAGCAGCAAACCAACCAATACCGAGTCCTAGAGAGGTAACCAACGGTTGAAAACCAGCCCAATCCCAGCGCCAGAGACAACGAAACACAGCTTAGCAGCTATACAGGAACTCGACCAACACGCCTGGACAAATGGAACCTTAAGTTTCATGGGTCTAGTAGGGGCATGTCGGTGGAGAGTTTCCTGTTCCGAGTGCGTCGCTTAACGGAAATGCACGGGTACACTTTTGATCAGATATTTAAGGAATTTCACTGCTTATTGAGTGGTACTGCAGCCAAATGGTACTGGCAGTTGATGGAAGACCGGGCTGACGATTTTGAATTTGGATATTATGACATGACTAACGAAATGACTAAAGCCTTCTCTACGTCAGACAATGACTATGTTAATATTAAAGAACTTATGGAACGACGCCAAGGCTACAACGAGAGCTTTGACGATTTAATTGCAGCCATGCATAATCTTCAATTCAAATTGAAAAACAAAATTCCGGAAGATAACTTCGTTGGAATTTTGAAGGAAAATCTGAACACACAAATGGGAGCTTTCTTACTTGCTTCGCCGATAAATACCTTGGCGGCCTTTAAGAAAGAGGGAATCCGAGTCGAGAAATGGATCCGAGAGAAACGGGCTCGACCTAGGCATGAAAACGAGATCATCGAAGACCCAGTGGGTGACATCGAAACCGATGAGTATCAAGTCGAGGCATTTCAAAAAAGCCATACTCCTCAGAACAACGGAGGAGCATCGTTTTTGTGCGAGGAAACGCATTTGACAGGAAGCCAGGGGGGAACGCATCTTCAAGTAGGAGGGAACAAGACTCCGGGAAAGAATGTACATCTCCTTTTCATACCTACCTATGTTACACTTGTAACAAGCCACCGGACTTCTATCGGAAACGCGCCAAGGTGCCAAGCCCGATTGTTTTTCACGACCAAGCATAAATCTGCTTGCGGGGCAATGTGGACAGAAAGGCAGACTGACGAACGATTTCTTCTATTTTTCAGGCATGTAAATAATTGTTCTGATTACGTTTTGGAGAGGATAGTGGCGTCCAATGAACCCACCCCAAATCCGGCGAGCTCAGCTGCACAAATCGTGTCTGCTATCCGGGCGGCCACTTCCTCAGCCCTAAGTCCTCCAAGGACTGAGGCACAACGACACCACCGACGTAACATCTCCCAAGAATTTCGAATGAGTCTTTTATCATTCCCCTCCATAAAAAAGTCTATAGATCAAATGTAGCCAATTATCGTGCCATCGCCAAGCTCTCGGCTATCCCTAAGCTTCTGGAGCATTTGATAACCCGTCAACTGCAACACCTATGTAGAAGCCTGGTGTCATCATCTCAACATGGTTTTTTTAAACAGCCATCCACAACTACTAATCTATTGGAATTCACTAATCTGTTCAACCGAAGTCTTCAAAGTTGTATGCAAGTTGATGTTATTTTTACAGACTTCAGTAAAGCGTTTGATTCTGTAAATCACTCACTCCTTCTTCAAAAACTGTCTCTTTTAGGATTTTCCCCTTCTATTCTGAAATGGATCGCTTCTTATTTGTCAAACCGTACTCAACGTGTTCTGTTCAATAATGTACTGTCTAGTGTTATCAATGCCACTTCCGGTGTCCCACAAGGCAGTCACCTTGGTCCACTTCTCTTTATCTTGTTTATTAACGACCTTTCAAAAGTGATATCCTTCTCATCTATTCTAATGTATGCCGATGATGTCAAGATCTGCCTACCATACTCAAATCGACTCTCACATAATGACCTTCAACATGAATTAAATTCTCTTCTCAGTTGGTGTTCGATAAATTTTCTATTTCTTAACTATTCTAAATGTAAGCTCATGACCTTTTATCGCTATTCTCCTCATCTTGTCTCCTACTCCTTGGGGAATCATTCACTTGATCGGATAGAATCATCGAATGACTTAGGATCTTTTCGATCACAAATTAAGTTTTAAGAGCCACATTACTGCCATGATAAATAAAGCTACAGGTGTCTTAGCATTTATCAAGCGATGGTCCAAAGAATTTAATGACCCTTATACTACAAAGACTCTCTTTGTATCCTTAGATCGACCAATCTTAGAGTATTGTTCCTGTGTGTGGAGCCAGCAGTACAAGGAACAGCAAGTTCTAATTGAATCTGTTCAGAAGCAATTTCTTATCTTTGCCCTTCGAAATTTAAACTGGGTTTCTGATAGATTCTTACCGAGTTACCGGCATAGGCTTAAATTAATCGACCTTCCGTCCCTACATCATCGCCGAGTTTGCAGTGGAGTGATCACAAGCTCCTTCTTGGTCTTATCGACTCGCAATTTTTATTAAGTAATGTTGATATTGCTGTCCCTTCAAGATTTACTCGTTCTTTGCGTCCTTTACGTTTGCCTGTATGTAAATCTAATTATGCTCAGCACGACCCATTTAGAGTTTTATGTAAAAATTTCAATGCTGTGAACCATATAATATCTAAGGAATCAATCTAGGTCATTACAAATAATATTTACATGTTTCTTGAGTCGTCCGAATTGTATTTTTGTTAAGTTTATAGTATTTATTTACATGGAGCGAAAGGTAGCACAGGTTATCGCCTCATGCATAAAGTGCATAATGAACAATTAGAAGATTGGTAAGCAGGAAGGTTACCTCAACTGTATAGACAAAGGAGGTCAACCGTTACAGACGCTGCATCTTGATCACCTAGGCCCAATGGACTCCACGGCGATACTATACAAATACATTTTTGCAATGGTCGATGGATTTTCGAAGTTTGTGTTATTGTTTGCTACAAAAACTACAGGTGCCGATGAAGTTGTCAAAAAGCTGGAAGAATGGGCTAAAGTTTTTGGATTTCCTGCTCGGGGTGTGACTGATAGAGGAGCAGCTTTCACTTCATGCGCATTTGAAAATTTCATGAAGGAGACAACAACTGGACAACAACTGGAGTGGCCAGAGGGAATGGCCAGATAGAGCGAGTGAATCGTGTCATTTTGTCTATCATTAGTATACTCTCAGCAGACGATACATCGAAATGGTATAAATTCGTGGCCGAAGTACAGTAAGCCATCAACTCGCATATCCATTCTTCTACACTAAAAGCACCATTTGAACTGATGTTTGGTACGAAGATGCTGACCAAAGTCACGGACAAGATTACTACGGTTCTGGAACAAGAGTTGATGGAAGACTTTGAGAATGAGAGACAAGAGATGCGTCACGAAGCTAGGATGCAGATTTTGAAGGCCCAGGTTGCGTTAAGTTAAGCGTTGCGGTCGCTATGATGTGAGGAAGGCTGCCGATTTGGAAGGCCCGAGTGCTACATCAACAAGCGTAGACAATATTAAACTATGGAGATATGTCGAATCAAATGAAGACTTGCTGTCGTCTGGGACAGACGACGAGGAGCAGGTTGACCGAATGTAAGCAGGCGATATATAGAGGAGTTTGCAGTACTGGTTTGCTGGTGAGATAGCAGTGCCAGTGGTTCCGAAGCGGTGTCAGAAGAAAAGTAGTCAGAGCCGAAGCAGAGCAGCAGTCGTGGGGAAATTAAGCAGAAAGCCGTCAGCAGTTGCAGAAAGCCGTCAGCAGTTGCAGAAAGCCGTCAGCAGTTGCAGAAAGCCGTCAGCAGTTTCAGAAAGCCGTCAGTAGAAAGCCGCACTCTACAGTTGAAGTCGATAGCAGTCGCAGAAGCCGTAAACTCGTCGTAGTCCAGTCGTTCTAAAGTCGTCGCTAGCTTACATAAACTTCGTGCTGCCATAAAATCCGCTGTCTATATAACCTTATCATAACTTAAACCTTATTAATAATCGAACATTATAACCTATATTAATAAATGATCCACATTTGGGGGCTCAACCGTGCCTGATCAAGAAGCTGAGAGTGCTGATTGTTAAATCTGTCTTCGTTGTCATAGAACATGCAAAAGTACGCTTGCAAATTAAAGCCGTGTGTATGCGTGCAGAAGCGGGAACTGAGATATAAAAAAGAAAACTGTAAGTTCGCCGAAACAAGCCGTGCCAAAACCTGCAGTGCAACAGAGACAATCATACAATACACGATCTGCCGTTCTAGCGAAAAATAAGTACATGTCGGAAGACGAGAAATTTGCCGCGAGGTGTGAAAATTTGGTGAAAATGGAACAGCAAGTTATGCAAAACAGTAGAAATCTCGAAGAAATAGTGAAGTTGCTCCATTTACAGGCCCAAAATGCCCAAAAAGCTCAAAGTGGCAGTATAGTTTCAGCAGAAAGTTTTCCAAAAGTTGTCACGGAATTCGATGGACAGAATATACACATAGAACAGGGGTTCTTTAAACACGCAGCGGGCGCTGGAAAATAACCCGACTACTCAGGAAGAGAGCACATTGCTTTAACTACGGGTCCACAACGCATCTGAGGAAGGATTGCCAGGCTGCAACCAAATGTTTTAAGTGCGGCGAAAGTGGTCACATGTCGAGAAGTTGCCCAAAAGCTAAGCAAAGCGTAAAAGTGATCCACAACAACAATCGTTTTAAATCCGTTGCCATCAATAAAGTGGCGATCAATCGCCTGGTTGACACAGGCGCCGACGTGTCCATAATGAAGGAAAGTGTGTTTCGAATGCTGCCCGATGTCCAGTTAAAAAAGTCTGCATCAGTGCTGAGGGGTCTTGGCAATACGAAAACGTCGCCAGTTGGAGATTGTTGCTACAGTGATGGTAGACAACATTGAAGTTCACCAGAAATTCGTGGTGGTGCCGGATAACAAACTGGAGTACAACAGCGTTGTTTTGGATAGGGATGGCTTCCACTTTTCTCAGAAGGTTGCGCCGGTGGAGAACGAGGCGCACAATGAGCTAAGTATATATAATGTTGTCGAAACTGGTATTAAAATCCACACTCCTCCGCAGTTCGAGCCGATAATACGATCAATGGTAAAGGCTTACAATCCAGAATCGTCCACTGCAAAAAGTCCAATCGAGCTGAAGATTGTAGCAAATGAAAAGATGATGCCGTTCAAGCAGCAGCCTAGTCGATACTCGATGGTGGAATCTGAGGCTATTCGAGAACAAGTTGAGGAATGGCTGCTAAAAGGAGTAGTACGCAAGTCGACGTCAAATTTGGCCAGCAGAGTTGTCATCGTCAAGAAGAAGGATGGGTCCAACAGAGTGTGCGTTAATTTTCGTCAACTAAACGCCATGGTTTTAAAGGAATGTTTCCCCAAGCCGCTTATGGATGATGTCCTTGAAAAGCTTCAGGCTGCGAAGCTGTTTGTAATCATGGATTTAGAAAACAGTTTTTCCCACGTTTCGGTAGAAGAGGAGAGCCGAAAATATACAGCGTTTATAACGAAGGAGGACTTGTTCGAGTTCAATAAAACGCCCTTGGAATCACAAATTCGCCGGCAACATTCATACGATTCATTAACTGCGTTTTTCAAGATCTAACCGAGATGTTATACAAATTTATATGGCTGTTTGTAGTCATGGATTCAGAAAATAGTTTTTTCCACGTTCCGGTAGAAGAGGAGAGCCGAAAATATACAGCGTTTATAACGAAGGAGGGCTTGTTTGAGTTCAATAAAACGCCCTTGAGATTCACAAGTTCGACGGCAACATTCATACGATTCATTAACTTCGTTTTTTAAGATCTGGTTAGCCGGGATGTTATGCAAATTTATATGACATCATAATTATAAACGGAATGACAGCGGATGAATGCCAGGAAAGCTAAAACTAGTCTTGGAGGTAGCTGCTCAGTTCTCTTTGCTGATAAAATGGAAGAAGTGCCGTTTTTTGGAAAGCAGGATCGATTTTCTTCGGCATACGGTTGAAAACGGGAGGATTTTTCCTGGAGCCGAAAAGACTCATGCGGTGAAACGCTTTTCTATCCCGGCGAACGTTAAAGCAGTGCAGACGTTTTTAGGATTGACTGGTTTTTTATGAAAGTTCATCAAGGGATTCGCACACATAGCCCGACCATTAACAAACCTTTTGAAGGATACAAAATTTAAGATGGACGCCGAAAAGCTGAACGCAATTAATCAATTGAAGAATAGCTGTCGGGACACGCAGCCGCAGCAGCTAATTAACTTAATTCGATCTCTTATATTAATTGCATCGCGAAAGGTAGCTCTCTCTATCTAGCTCTCTTGTTTTTGTGTACTTGCATTCTTGGGCCCATCACTCGGCTGGCTGTCCCTTTGTAAAAGTAGTACGAATTCTGAAATGTCCGGGGTCGAATTTTCGTTTTAATCAACTTCAGGATTTATTACACTTCTTCACTTATGCACTTGTACATTCGAATTAAACTTAAAGCTACGGGGCGGAGGTTTCAAGAGCCGCTTGGAGAGAGGAGTGGAGACCCTTAACAGTGCGAGAGCGCGAGATGAGAAAATCTGAACAAAACGGTTCTCTCGGCTGTTAAGATTCCAGGGCCGGTTCCCACGAAACGGGAAGCGCCGCTTTGGCGCGAACATTCACGAATCGGTGTTCGGATCCGCAGACTGTTGTCGATCTTCAGGACCACGTCAACGTTAAAGTCGCCCGACCTCGACCGGATGGTCGTTGAGCACACTCGGTCGTCTCCATCATTCGTGGTCGGCAGCCGAAAAGTTCTTGCCAGCGAGCTGTCGATACTGCTCACGGGTGTACACGGGTCGATGAGCGCGCCCGTCTCATAGCAATTGGCCCCTGTGTCGATGATCACAATGGCCGTCGGCAGAATATGCAGACACCTGTGCTGCTGGAGCGAGGTCACGGCTGGGGCACCATGGACGCAGCTTGCTGACTTGAGGGCCGTGTTTGATCCGGTGGGCCTGCCGACCGAGACTGCGATGCGGATGACTGCTGCTGTGGTGACTGCTGACGAATTGGGGACGGCGATTGGCGACGTTGCGGGGAAGGCGACTGGTGGCGTTGCTAGAAAGGCGACTGGCGAGCTATCGCGGGCATCTCGTGCATGTGGAGCAAGGTGTGATGATCCTGTCCACATTTTTTGCAGGCGTCGCCACTGCGGCATTTCCCTCCAGAGTGTTGATGGGCCAAACAATTGTGGCAGTACTTGTACTGCTCGGAGACGCTTCTCTGAACTGAGCCTCAGGAATCGGTTGCATTTCCGTAGCGGATGCATACCCTGGCAGACTCGGCAGCGGTAGGACTTTAGACCTCGAGAACATCTGCTGTCAAGGGTTTGGGAAGTGCGTGGGCGAGGACGAGGAGCCATTCTTAAACTTTACTTGGAAGAGAAAGAAAAAAACAACAAACCAATCAGAAAGGGAGTCGCTTTAGTGATGTCTACGGGGTAGCGGGAACAGAAGGCGTTATTGTGGAGATTTAGAGGTTGCCTCAGCCTCCATAGGAAGGAGAATTAGTTTGTGGATCGGACGTTGGATAGTTCCCCGAGAAGTAAGGATATCTACGACGCGTACTCTAGTATCAGCTCCTGGGATAGCAGCTACTATTCTGCCGAGCCGCCAGTCATTTGATGGCAAGTTATCGTCCTTGATGACTACCATATCGGCGACTTTCAGATTTCTGGATGGATTTAGCCACTTGTTGCGCTTGAGGAGTTCCTTTAAGTACTCTTCTTTCCATCGCGAACAAAATTGTTGATTCTGAGCCTTGAAATGTTGCCATCGATTTATAATCGACTTGGCTTCGCCTTTGATTTCAGGCTCCGCCGTGGAAAGCAACGGACCCCGATTAGAAAATGGCCAGGCGTCAGTGCCAGCAAGTCTGTCGGGTCCTCTGACATTGGAGAAAGTGGTCTGGAATTAAGGCAGGCTTCAATCTTTGCAAGAAGCGTGGAAAGCTCTTCGAAGGTATACTTGCGAGCGGACGAGGATTTGTAAAACAGAGTTTTAAAACTCTTTACTCCTGCCTCCCACAGGCCTCCCATATGAGGAGCTCCTGGGGGTATGAAACGCCAAACGAGTCCCTGGCGGCTATACGCCTCAGTCACCGACTCCTTTAATGCTTGCGTAAAGTCACGGGAAAGAAGACTTGAGGCACCAACAAAGGTTTTGCCGTTGTCGGAATGGACCCGCTGAGGACAACCTCTTCTAGCGACAAAACGCGCAAACGCTGCTAGAAACTTCTCAGTTGTAAGATGGCCTTCGTAGAAAAGCACACAAGCACACACACATATCCCTTAGTGATGAGACATGCTCTCCCTGTGTAGTTTTTTACTTCAAAGGGGCCGGCGTAATCGACGCCGGTGTAAGTAAATGGCCTGGAAAAAGAGGCTCGATCAGTCGGAAAATCGCCCATCAATTGGGTTTGCAGTCTTTTTTTATAAATGGTGCACACCTTACATGAATTCACCACGCCTTTTACCAGATTCTTGACTTTAGGAATTTAATATTTGGATCGTATCAAGCGCACTATCAATTGGTTGCCGCCATGAAGCGTAATCTGGTGCGTGAATTGGACAAGAAGACGAGATAGCCGACAGCTGTACGGGAGTATTACAGGATGGCGCTCGTCATACTGCAGGACCTTGGAGGCAGTTAAACGACCACATGCTCTTAAGAGGCCATGTTGGTCTATAAATGGAAATAAATTAGCAATTTGGCTTGATGAGGGTATGGAACTTTTACTGCGCAACAATCGAAGCTCGAGCGCGTACTCTTCCCGCTGGGCCAGTATTATGTAGGTCCTCTCAGCCTCCCGAATTTCCCGATTACTGAGCTGCCTATCCGGACTTACCGGAGTCTTGCGACAGCGATTTAGGAACCTCTGGACGTAAGCTAGGACTCGTAAAGCCTTGTCTAGTCTGGAGAAACGTTCAAGGAAATCATCCGCGGGGAGCTTTACGAAATGAACCTTCACCGCGCGCTGCTCTAAATCAGTGACTGGGTGTGGATCCGAACTTTCTGGCCATTGAAGTTTGGGCAGTTGTAACCATTGGGGCCCATGCCACCAGAGGGTGCTATCGCCCAAGTCCTGCAAGGACACGCCGCGATTAGCTAGGTCGGCAGAATTGTGTTCTGATCGCACATGTGACCAATTCTCAATCTTTGCGGAAGCGTCACAGAAACCGTGAAGCTCGATTTTTACCTGGGGCTGGTAACCGGTCCATCTCGGAATACGGATTTGATCGAGATCGGAATAACGTTGCAGGAACACTTGCCATCTATGGCTCATTTCGTCGGAAGGTTGTCATCCCAGCCTAACTCTTGCAGCCAGATCTCCTGCATAAAAATTTTGGCCCGGACGATGAACGGCGCACAGGTATACGAGCAAGCAATCCCAATTTTCTGTCGATATTTTGGAATGGGCTAATGCTGTCAGGCACCCTTGGATGGTGCTCTGAAGCTCTTTTATGGAGTGGCCAGTTTCGGCATTAACGGAACTCAGTTAAATAGAAGCTTGAGCTGGCTGTTCACTAAAAGTCTTTTGTTTTCGAAACGGTCTCGAAGCGCCTCCCAAGTGGAAGCGAAACCATCGTTAGTGAGCGGGGACTTGGCAACAATTGCCTTTGCCTCACCACTCGTCTTTGCGTTGAGATGGAATAACTTCTCGACCGGCGTCAACCGTGTGTTGTTGACGTAGACGGCAGTGAAAAGGTCACTGAATGTTGGCCATCTGAGATAGTCTCCCTCGAATACAGACAACCGGCACCCAGACGGAATGTACGCAGACTGATTGTCGGTGCTCGACATCGGTTGCTGTGAACTGGCTCGGTCAATTAACTCGCTGAGCTGAACCGCCAGCTCTTCGTACACCGAATAGCAATATTCATATTTGCGGTGCAGAGTTGCCAAAATATCCTCCGCCCCTTCAGTCGTAATACTGGAGATCGTGTCTAAGCACGCTTCGAATTCTTTCTCGGCTTTGTCCCATAGCGAGCAGACTTGCTCCTTACGGACTTTGCAGGTGTATACAGACGGAGGTGACGGCCCTGGAGTTTCAATAGTCGCTCTTAAATGGCTCATACGGTCGGACACCGTGATGAACCGCGCGAGGGCTGCAATTGCAATTTCGTTGCTCATTTTTGCCTGAGAACGAGTTGCTAGCGACTTTATGGACTTGGCCTGGATTTTTGACCTAACTTTAGACGTGAGCGGACTCAGAGACAATCGTTTCTGATTGCCCCTTCTTGGGTGGCTAATGAAGTTTCGCTCTCTGCCTTCGTTATTGATTTTTGGGCTACTGGGCTTAAGGTGCGCGCGCGAGGAGATGCGGATAGCGATCGCGTTTTATCTGCAGACGGAACTGATAACTTTGTCTTGTCTCCTGGCGTTCCAGCAATCGGATTAACTGGACAAACCTGTCTGGCCTTGTAAGAATTAGACCCGCCCGGAAAAGTCTGTCCTGGAATGGGGTCACGCTGTTGCGGATCACCGGGATTGATTCGAAAAGATAAGGAACGACGAAATGGATAACTTCCGGAAGATACAGGTGCGGCCCCAAAATTTCAAAAATCTTAATAGCTGAATGTCAACAATGTCAATGTGGAGCGACGGGAACAAAAAAATCGTATGGAATTAATTTAACACCAAAAAATTAATATATCGCAGTGGCTTTTTAGTTTCCTCGGTATAGATTGCAAGCGGTCCGCTTGTGTTTCCTATTAGCGTTGCAGCTCCGGTCTACCCTTGGAACATGTGGAAACGGAGCACCAATACAAATTTCAAAGTTTTCGGAACAACTATTTTTTGTACGAGGAAAATAACGCTGATTTGGAAAAAATATTCTGCAAGATATTTGCAGTTGATTGCTGTGCTGGGAAAATGAGCGGTAGGAATCGGAAACTATATATCGCGCACCGTTACGGCCAAAAACCAAAAAAAAATTAATATATCGCAGTGGCTTTTTAGTTTCCTCGGTATAGATTGCAAGCGGTCCGCTTGTGTTTCCTATTAGCGTTGCAGCTCCGGTCTACCTTTGAAACATGTGGAAACGGAACACCAGTAAAAATTTTAAAGTTTTCGGAACAAGTATTTTAGGTGCGAGGAAAATAACGCTGATTTGAAAAAATATTCTGCAAGATATTTGCAGTTGATTGCTGTGCTGTGAAAATGAGCGGTAGGAATCGAAAATATATATCGCGGACCGTTACGGCGCACCGTTACGGCCAAAACCAAAAATTAATATATCGCAGTGGCTTTTTAGTTTCTCGGTATAGATTGCAAGCGGTCCGCTTGTGTTTCCTATTAGCGTTGCAGCCCGGTCTACCTTTGAAACATGTGGAAACGGAACACCAGTAAAATTTTAAAGTTTTCGGAACAAATATTTTTAGGTGCGAGGAAAATAACGCTGATTTGGAAAAAAATATTCTGCAAGATATTTGCAGTTGATTGCTGTGCTGTGAAAAATGAGCGGTAGGAATCGGAAAATATATATATTGTAGTATGCATGTATCGTGTAGCGAGTGCACACTGTACCAATGTCTTCATTGTGCTACAGAATTGTTAAATAAACATAAGCAATGGCCAAGTGGCCAGACGAAATGCGATCACCCTATTGCGCCTCAGAGCTGACAGTATGGGAAGTGCAAGTGTCAGCGAATTCTCACCGCTTGACAACGCACACAGATAGACACATGCATATACCAACTCCACTCGCGCTCTCTTATGTATGAGCATAGATACTGGCATGTATATGGGCGCTGCTGCCGCTGCCGATATTTGGAGGCAGCGCAGCCGCTAGCCCCCTTTAACTTTTAAGCTTAAGAATTATTATGAATAAATGCATAAAACTGAGCAGACGCTCATCCGCTACAAAACCATCGTTTTTTAATAAATATATTTTACCATTTAAAATGTTAACAAATGATAAACTTTACATGGCGACCGTGACAGAGGTCACTGTGGAGAATAATAAATTTTACTGTGAATAAAAAAAAAAATAAATAAAAACAGTGACGTACAGTGAAAACAAAACCACAGCAGCAACAATAAACTTTACATGGCGAAACAATATTATAAACTATACTGTGAATAATGGCGAGGAAGCATGCCGAAATAAAAACAGTGACGTACACTGAAAAAAAAAAAGGTCTGATCAACCGAAAAACAAAATATTTTTAATTCTTTAATTACTCTTCTAAGAAAGTTAAAATAAAATAAAAACGTAAATTCATATATATTAAATTTAAAATTTGTCAATGAACACAATTGTTTTAACCAAAACAAAACAGAGACAAAATTATTTGCGATACGTAAATTTAAAATAAGAAGCAAATTAATTTCAAAAAAAAAAACACCAATTTATTAATTAATTTCAAATACTGAAAATAACTTCATTTTATTACGTTATTTTCAAAAGGAGGGAGATGTAGTATGCATGTATCGTGTGAGTGCACACTGTACCAATGTCTTCATTGTGCTACAGAATTGTTAAATAAACATAAGCAATGGCCAAGTGGCCAGACGAAATGCGATCACCCTATTGCGCCTCAGAGCTGACAGTATGGGAAGTGCAAGTGTCAGCGAATTCTCACCGCTTGACAACGCACACAGATAGACACATGCATATACCAACTCCACTCGCGCTCTCTTATGTATGAGCATAGATACTGGCATGTATATGGGCGCTGCTGCCGCTGCCGATATTTGGAGGCAGCGCAGCCGCTAGCCCCCTTTAACTTTTAAGCTTAAGAATTATTATGAATAAATGCATAAAACTGAGCAGACGCTCATCCGCTACAAAACCATCGTTTTTTAATAAATATATTTTACCATTTAAAATGTTAACAAATGATAAACTTTACAATATATCGCGCACCGTTACGGCTTGCACAAAAAAAATGTATTTATTTATTTTTTATTTTAATGGATGTGAGCCGACGGTGTGTGCGAATAAGCGCTGCTGAAATAATTATCATGCGAATTTAGGAAAAGTGTGTCGTGGTGATGGGTTCGGTGGAATCAGGTTATTTTGTTAGAAGTGTGATATATAATAAATTCTGTTCAGTTATTTTTGGTGATATGTATAATATATAATTATACATATATTAATTATACATCAGCAAGCATCAGGATTATATGTGTTTAGATAGTACTTCTTATATTTGGAAATTATAAATAATGTGGACTGGATTGTAAATGTCGCTTTCGAAATGTTTGTGGGGTGTACCGCGAGGGCACGTATGTGGGTTATCGTGCTTACGTTGCCTTACGCTACGCTACGACTTTTCCCCTTATGTACATATGTTGAATTGGATATGTAGATATGTACGTACATTAATAAGCATGCATTAGGATTATATGTGTTTATGTATGGGCGTATGGATATGTGCGTTTGTGGGAACTCTGTGATGTATGTGTATAAATTGTATTTTAAAATTGTAATTTTTAATAATATTTGGTAATTGGAGATAATGTGGACTGGATTGTAAATGTCGCTTTCGATATGTTTGTAGGGTGTACCGCGAGAGCACGTATGTGGGTGATCGTGCTTACGTTGCCTTACGCTACGCTACGACTTTTCCCCTTATGTACATATGTTGAATTGGATATGTAGATATGTACGTACATTAATAAGCATGCATTAGGATTATATGTGTTTATGTATGGGCGTATGGATATGTGTGTTTGTGGGAACTCGGTGATGTATGTATGTGTATAAATTGTATTTTAAAATTGCAATTTTTAATAAATTTGGTAATTGGAGATAATGTGGACTGTATGGTAAATGTCGCTGTAGAAATGTTTGTGTATGTTAACTTACATACATATGTTGAAATGGATATGTAGATATGTAGGTACATTAATAAGCATGCATTAGGATTATGTGTGTTTATGTATGGGCGTATGGATATGTGTGTTTGTGGGAACTCGTTAATGTATGTGTATAAATTGTATTTTAAAATTGTAATTTTTAATAAGTTTGGTAATTGGAGATAATGTGGACTGTATGGTGAATGTCGCTGTAGAAATGTTTGCGCGAATGGAGGTACGTGTATGTTAACTTACGTACATATGTTGCGATGGTCATATGTACGTACATTAAAGAGTGTGCATCCGGATTATATGTCCGTATGAACAAGAATATGGAAATGGGGAAATACGAAGAAAGAAGCCGGAAAATGGCGACCGTATGAAATTGGAAACAGCAATTCGAAAAAAGAAGCCGGAATATGGCGATCGTATGAAAATGGAATGGCCGATCAGACAGATATAAGAAATTGGATTGAAAAAATTGGAAATATCTGGCTGGTCGGCAGAAATAAGAACGGTCGTACTTATCTTAAATTGATGGAAGATGAATTAGGAAAAATCCGCCGGGTGAACGCTAGTGCTGAAACTTCTTCTCCTCTTCTGGAATTATCCGGCTCGAAGGACCATGAAATGACGGGGGGCGAATTTTCGTTTTAATCAACTTCAGGATTTATTTCACTTCTTCACTTATGCACTTGTACATTCGAATTAAACTTAAAGCTACGGGGCGGAGGTTTCAAGAGCCGCTTGGAGAGAGGAGTGAAGACCCTTAACAGTGCGAGAGCGCGAGATGAGAAAATCTGAACAAAACGGTTCTCTCGGCTGTTAAGATTCCAGGGCCAGTTCCCACGAAACGGGAAGCGCCGCTTTGGCGCGAACAAATTCTGATCTTGACATTAAATGCACTCTCGTCTCGCCTGCTGTAAGGAACCTGAAATTCGTATTTATTAATTTAGCAATCTTCTATATATATAAAAATGGATTGCTGTTCGTTAGTCTCGCTAAAGCTCGAGAATGGCTAGACCGATTTGGCTAGTTTTGGTCTTGAATTATTCGTGGAAGTCCAGGGAAGGTTTAAAAGTAAAAAAAAATATGAGTATGCAGCCAATAGCCATTTTCAACAGCCATTTTCTTTGTCACATACATAACTAAAACGGCTGCTTTGATATTATTGTCAGGTAATTTTCGTCAAACATTTTCTGTCGTTTGTATAAATGGTGAGTCTAGAACTGTTAAAGTTTACTATATATATGTGAGCGTACTTTCCTTATTTTCTCAAGACCAAGACGAGCAAATATAGGAAGGCGAACGGGTAGTACAAATGGCGTATTACAAAGACGATCACGGAGTGCAGATGAAGGTAGGCACGAAATAGATCTGTTGACCCCGTACCTGTAGTGAATCACGAATACGTCGTGCTGTTTTGGCTGAAATTATTAATGTACGGATACATTGAAATGATGGACGCAATATGTCCGCGACTCTTTCGCGATACTTTCGCGATACTTTCGCGATTCTTCCGCTATACTTCCGCAATACTTCCGCAAAACTTTCGTGATACTTCTGCGACTCTTCCGCGATTCATCCGCGATACTTCCGCGATATTTCCGCGATACTTCCGCGATACTTCGCCGACTCTTCCGCAATACTTTCGCGATACTTTCGCGATACTTTCGCTATACTTCCGCGATACTTCCGCGATACTTCCGCAATACTTTCGTGATACTTCCGCGATACTTTCGCGACTCTTCCGCGATTCTTCCGCGATACTTCCGCGATATTTCCGCGATACTTCCGCGATACTTCCGCGATACTTCCCCGACTCTTCCGCAATACTTCCGCGATTCTTCCGCGATACTTCCGCGAATTTCAGCGATACTTCCGCTATTCTTCCGCGATGCTTCCGCGATACTTCCGCGCTCCTCCGCGATACTTCCGCGATACTTCCGGAATTCTTCCGGGATTCTTCCGCGATACTTCCACGACTCTTCCGCGATACTTCCGCGACTCTTCCACGATACTTTCGCGCTCCTCCGCGATACTTACGCGATACTTCCGCGATTCTTCCACGATACTTCCACGACTCTTCCGTGATTCTTCCGCGACTCTTCCGCGACTCTTTCGTGATACTTTCGCGATACTTCCGCGATACTTCCCCGACTCTTCGGCAATACTTTCGCGATACTTTCGATACTTCCGCGATACTTCCGCAATACTTTCGTGATACTTCCGCGATACTTTCGCGATACTTCCGCAATACTTCCGGGATACTTCCCGACTCTTCCGCTATACTTCCACGACTCTTCCGCGATACTTCCGCGACTCTTCCGCGATACTTCCGCGCTCCTCCGCGATACTTCCGCTATTCTTCCGGGATTCTTCCACGATACTTCCACGACTCTTTCGCGATTCTTCCGCGACTCTTCCGCGACTCTTTCGCGATACTTTCGCGATACTTTCGCGATACTTCCGCGATACTGCCGCAATACTTTCGCGATACTTTCGCGATACTTTCGCGATACTTCCGCGATACTTCCGCAATACTTTCGTGATACTAGCACAACTCTTCCGCGACTCTTCCGCGACTCTTTCGCTATTCTTCCGCGATACTTCCCCGACTCTTCCGCGATACTTCCGCGACTCTTCCATGACTTCTTTCGCGATACTTTCGCGACTCTTCCGCGATTCTTCCGCGATACTTCCGCGTATTTCAGCGATACTTCCGCGATTCTTCCGCGATGCTTCCGCGATACTTCCGCGATACTTCCGCGATACTTTTGCGATACTTTCGCTATACTTCCGCGATACTTCCGCAATACTTTCGTGATACTTTCGCGATACTTCCGCGATACTTCCGCAATACTTTCGTGATACTTCCGCGACTCTTCCGCGATTCTTCCGCGATACTTCCGCGTATTTCAGCGATACTTCCGCGATTCTTCCGCGATGCTTCCGCGATACTTCCGCGATACTTCCGCAATACTTTCGTGATACTTCCGCAATACTTTCGTGATACTTCCGCGATACTTCCCGACTCTTCCGCGATACTTCCGCGATTTTTCCGCGATACTTCCGCGACTCTTCCGCGATTCTTCCGCGATACTTCCGCGTATTTCAGCGATACTTCCGCGATTCTTCCGCGATACTTCCGCGCTCCTCCGCGATACTTCCGGGATTCTTCCGGGATTCTTCCGCGATACTTCCACGACTCTTCCGCGATACTTCCGCGACTCTTCCGCGATACTTCCCCGACTCTTCCGCAATACTTTCGCGATACTTTCGCGATACTTCCGCGATACTTCCCCGACTCTTCCGCGATACTTCCGCGATTTTTCAGCGATACTTCCGCGATACTTCCGAGTATGTCAGCGATACTTCCGCGATTCTTCCGCGATGCTCCCGCGATACTTCCGCGCTCCTCCGCGATACTTCCGGATTCTTCCGCGATACTTCCACGACTCTTCCGCGATACTTCCGCGAATCTTCCGCGATACTTCCGCGCTCCTCTGCGATACTTCCGCTATTCTTCCGGGATTCTTCCACGATACTTCCACGACTCTTCCGCGATTCTTCCGCGACTCTTCCGCGACTCTTTCGCGATACTTTCGCGATACTTCCGCGATACTGCCGCAATACTTTCGCGATACTTTCGCGATACTTTCGCTATACTTCCGCGGTATTTCCGCGATACTTCCGCAATACTTTCGTGATACTTCCGCGATACTTTCGCGATACTTCCGCGATACTTCCGCAATACTTTCGTGATACTTTGCACGACTCTTCCGCGATTCTTCCGCGACTCTTCCGCGACTCTTTCGCGATACTTCCGCGACTCTTCCGCGATTCTTCCGCGATACTTCCGCGTATTTCAGCGATACTTCCGCGATTCTTCCGCGATGCTTCCGCGATACTTCCTCGATACTTCCGCAATACTTTCGTGATACTTCCGCAATACTTTCGATACTTCCGCGATACTTCCCGACTCTTCCGCGATACTTCCGCGATTTTTCCGCGATACTTTCGCGACTACTTCCGCGATACTTCCGCGATACTTCCGCGTATTTCAGCGATACTTCCGCGATTCTTCCGCGATGCTTCCGCGATACTTCCGCGCTCCTCCGCGATACTTCCGGGATTCTTCCGAGTTCTGCCGCGATACTTCCACGACTCTTCCGCGATACTTCCGCGACTCTTCCGCGATACTTCCGCGCTCCTCCGCGATACTTCCGCGATTCTTCCGGAATTCTTCCGGGATTCTTCGACGATACTTCCAGGACTCTTCCGCGATACTTCCGCGACTCTTCCGCGATACTTCCCCGACTCTTCCGCAATACTTTCGCGATACTTTCGCGATACTTCCGCGATACTTCCCCGACTCTTCCGCGATACTTCCGCGATTTTTCAGCGATACTTCCGCGATACTTCCGAGTATGTCAGCGATACTTCCGCGATTCTTCCGCGATCCTCCCGCGATACTTCCCGCGCTCCTCCGCGATACTTCCGGGATTCTTCCGCGATACTTCCACGACTCTTCCGCGATACTTCCGCGAATCTTCCGCGATACTTCCGCGCTCCTCCGCGATACTTCCGCTATTCTTCCGGGATTCTTTCACGATACTTCCACGACTCTTCCGCGATTCTTCCGCGACTCTTCCGCGACTCTTTCGCGATACTTTCGCGATACTTCCGCGATACTGCCGCAATACTTTCGCGATACTTTCGCGATACTTTCGCTATACTTCCGCGGTATTTTTGCGATACTTCCGCAATACTTTCGTGATACTTCCGCGATACTTCCGCAATACTTTCGTGATACTTGCACGACTCTTCCGCGATTCTTCCGCGACTCTTCCGCGACTCTTTCGCGATTCTTCCGCGATACTTCCCCGACTCTTCCGCGATACTTCCGCGACTCTTCCGCGATACTTCCGCGCTCCTCCGCGATACTTCCGCTATTCTTCCGGGATTCTTTCGCGATACTTCCGCGACTCTTCCGCGATACTTCCGCGTTCCTCCGCGATACTTCCGCTATTCTTCCGGGATTCTTCCACGATACTTCCACGACTCTTCCGCGATTCTTCCGCGACTCTTCCGCGACTCTTTCGCGATACTTTCGCGATACTTCCGCGATACTGCCGCAATACTTTCGCGATACTTTCGCGATACTTTCGCTATACTTCCGCGATACTTCCGCGATACTTCCGCAATACTTCCGGGATACTTCCCCGACTCTTCCGCTATACTTCCACGACTCTTCCGCGATACTTCCGCGACTCTTCCGCGATACTTCCGCGCTCCTCCGCGATACTTCCGCTATTCTTCCGGGATTCTTCCACGGTTTCCACGACTCTTCCGCGATTCTTCCGCGACTCTTCCGCGACTCTTTCGCGATACTTTCGCGATACTTTCGCGATACTTCCGCGATACTGCAACAATACTTTCGCGATACTTTCGCGATGCTTTCGCGATACTTTCGCTATACTTCCGCGATACTTTCGCGATGCTTTCGCGATACTTTCGCTATACTTCCGCGATACTTTCGCGATACTTCCGCAATACTTTCGTGATACTTCCGCGATACTTTCGCGATACTTCCGCGATACATCCGCAATACTTTCGTGATACTTGCACGACTCTTCCGCGATTCTTCCGCGATACTTCCCCGACACTTCCGCAATACTCGCGATACTTTCGCGATACTTCCGCGATACTTTCGCGATTCTTCCGCGATATTTCCCCGACTCTTCCGCGATACTTCCGCGATTTTTCCGCGATACTTCCGCGATTTTTCCGCGATACTTCCGCGATACTTCCGAGTATGTCAGCGATACTTCCGCGATTCTTCCGCGATGCTCCGCGATACTTCCGCGCTCCTCCGCGATACTTCCGGGATTCTTCCGCGATACTTCCGCGCTCCTCCGCGATACTTCCGCTATTCTTCCGGGATTCTTCCACGATACTTCCACGACTCTTCCGCGATTCTCACGCGACTCTTCCGCGACTCTTTCGCGATACTTCCGCGATACTTCCGCAATACTTTCGTGATACTTCCGCGATACTTCCGCGCCCTTTCCGCGATTCTTCCGGGATTCTTCTACGATACTTTCACGACTCTTCCGCGATTCTTCCGCGACTCTTCCGCAATACTTCCGCGATACTTTCGCGATACTTCCGCGATACTTTCGCGATACTTCCGCGATACTTCCCCGACTCTTCCGCGATACTTCCGCTACTCTTCCGCAATTCTTCCGTGATACCTCCGCAACTCGAAGGGGAAAATCTTTTTTACATATAGTGCCATCTCTGATACATAGCATGCGGTGCGTGTTACATTGACATCTACTCATTGTTCTCTGCTCAGTTAATATTATGTGACAAAGTGGTATTGTGTTCACCGTGAAATTGTGAAAAAATAATTTAAAAAAATAAGATATTTGTTTTCTAACATTTCAATTGGAAACCATCAAATCAATCACGTAAATTGTCCAAATTTTTATTCAATTTCAACCAACAGCAGGCATTTGTCTGTAAGGTGGTAAGTTGAACCATGTAAATTATGTGGATCGTGCATATGAAATTAAATTCACCACTCAGTCCATAGTCCAAAATGCCTAGAGGACGACGTGCGAACATCGGCCGCCGCACAAGACATGCAAGTCAGCAACAAGTGTATTCACTGAACTTTAGCGAAGAAAGGCAAAATATATTAAGAGAAAATGCCCGATTGGGACAACGCGTGAGGACACGAAGTTCATTGGCATCATACAATCGCTTAAAATTCCAGTATGATCACACTGCGAACTACAGTGATAATGCAAATTTAGATACTTGGCCAATGACGACTAAATGCCGATATTTCAATACGTTAAAGTTCAAAAGAGAAACGGATGGATTGAGCTGCGCAAGTGGAAAAGTCAAACTGGATCCATTACTTACACCACCACAGCCACTAAAACCATTGTTCGATGGAAGTGATCCCGATTCCATCCATTATCTTCAACATATCCTTGAATACAATACCTGCTCTCGCATGACTTCCTTTGGAGCTAATATCATTTGAGAAGGCGGCTTCATGCCGACTTGCAAGGTTAAAGATACAACAACAAAATATATCATTTACATGGTTCAATGGTGCTAACACCAGATGAACCGCATCAATTTCTGCAAATATATTTTATTTCGTAAATGGTGGATCAGTTGAATGTGCGGTGCAATATACAGGGAACATAACAGTTAAACAGACGAAATATTGAACAGTTGCAAGCATTTTTTCACGCTAATAATGCTGTGGTTAATATGTTCAAAACAGCATTAAAACGAATGCCATCGGATCGCAGGAATTTAATTGAGGCATCCATTATTAACGGAAAGTACGCATATTAAAATGTATGTATTCCTCGAATACCAATGATTCCGACTGATCTACCGTTTGACTTCAAACTATTGCAATTTCCAGTTCGCCTTGCGTTAACAGGTCGCAAGGCAAATCGCTTAGTGTTTGCGGGATAAATTTAGAAAATCATTGTTTCTCACATGGGCAGTTATATGTTGCGTATTCACGAGTTGGGAAACCATCCGATTTGTTTGTGTTAACGTCAGACCAAAAAACAAAAAATGTGGTTTACCAAAGAGAACTTCAAGACTTTGAGAATGAGAGACAAGAGATACGTCACGAAGCTAGGATGCAGATTTTGAAGGCCCAGGTTGCGTATAAACACAACTATGACAAAAAGAAGTCACTTATAAAGAAGGAGATTTGGTCGCAATTAAGCACAGTTTGTCGCCGGTAGGAAACTGGCAAGTCCATTTCTTGCCCCATACGAAGTGATCAAAGTTAAGCGTTGCGGTCGCTATGATGTGAGGAAGGCTGCCGATTTGGAAGGCCCGAGTGCTACATTAACAAGCGTAGACAATATTAAACTATGGAGATATGTCGAATCAAATGAAGACTTGCTGTCGTCTGGGACAGACGACGAGGAGCAGGTTGACCGAATGTAAGCAGGCGATATATAGAGGAGTTGGCAGTACTGGTTTGCTGGTGAGATAGCAGTGCCAGTGGTTCCGAAGCGGTGTCAGAAGAAAAGTAGTCAGAGCCGAAGCAGAGCAGCAGTCGTGTGGGGAAATTAAGCAGAAAGCCGTCAGCAGTTGCAGAAAGCCGTCAGCAGTTTCAGAAAGCCGTCAGTAGAAAGCCGCACTCTACAGTTGAAGTCGATAGCAGTCGCAGAAGCCGTAAACTCGTCGTAGTCCAGTCGTTCTAAAGTCGTCGCTAGCTTACATAAACTTCGTGCTGCCATAAAATACGTTGTCTATATAACCTTATCATAACTTAAACCTCATTAATCTCGCACATTATAATCTATATTAATAAATGATCCACATATATATATACCTCAGAAGTAGCTCGGGAAAGCGTTGGATACGCTGAGCGTTCGCGAAAATGAAGTAGAGTGTGGTGATCCTGTCCACACGATTGGCATCGGTCACCACTGCGGCAAGATCCTTTGGAATGGTGGTGGGCCAAGCAATTGACGCAGTACTTCTTATCAATGGCCACCTGTTCCTCAGTGCTTAGCTGCAGAAAACGGTGGCATTTCCGAAGAGGATGGTTCCCTTGGCAGATTCGGCATTGGTAGGATAAAATACCTCGGGAACGTCTGCATTTCATGGCGTCGTAAGAAACTCAATAATTGGATGAATTGCGTGCAAAACGTGGAAATCCGCTGGATGGAGGCGGATACTGGCCTTGAATCAAAAGGAGGAGTCGTAATACCGGAGGAAGAGTTGCTTGGATGCAACAAAGTGTGATGCCGACCTCGGCAAGTGAAAACAGCTGTGGTCGTTTGTGCAATCTCGAAGTGAATGGTCTCTTGCAAAGCAATTCAAGCACAACTGTTTCTTTCGGATATAGGACGAACGCTCGTCTACCGTCATCTGTAGGAAGTGTGGACAGATACGTACTGGATGGTTCTCTCTTGAACACAAATCGCAGCGTGCCGTTTTCGGAACCACTTTCGTACTGAAGGACTTCAGCCCTCGTGGGGACACTTCGGAGGTTGTCGGTTTTGGAACCACTTGTGTACAGAAGAATTTCAGTACTCGTGGGGACACTTTGGAGGTTGTCGGTTGGAACTGACGAAGACATACCTTGGAAGGTTGAATGGAATCTATGGCTTCTAGAGTTCTATGGCGGTCAGTTAGGAATGAATCGAGCTCTTGCCACTTGGGAATCTCGGTTTTATTTTTCACGGATTGTTCCCACAATGAGAGCGTAAGCTTTGGTAGCTTCGTAGAGCACAAATAAACCAAAAGACAGTGCCAATTTTCAGTATTCATGCCGGACATTTGTAAGGACGTAAGACAACTCTGAATGGTTTCTTGCAGCTTCTTCAAGGCAGCTGAAGATTCATATGCTATGGATTGCACATTAAATAACCTTTTTAATGAGTTGTTCCCCAACGACCGTTTGTTTTCGAAACGTTCAGTTAAGTTGTTCCAGGCTGAGCGGAAACCACCGTTGATGAGTGGCGAATTGGAAACTATTGCATTAGCTTCACCACTAGTCTTGGCATATAAATGGAATAACTTCTCGACAGCGGTAAGTCTTGGATTGTCTATATAGACCGGTGTGAAAAGGTCACGGAACGTGGGCCAGCGAAGATAATCGCCCGAGAAAACTTCTGTGTCGAACGGAGGTAACTGGCAACCTGCTGGAGTATAATTTTGAGAGTTGCAGGAGTTGGATTGTGCTGATTGAGACGTCGCTCGCTCAATTTGCTCATTGAAATGAGCTGCACATGACTCGTAAACTGAGTAGCAGTAGTCATATTTGGCCTGAAGGATTGGCAAGGTGTCGATCGACCCTTCTACTGCTATTAGATCCGAACAGGCTTCGTATGCTTGTTCAACTTTGTCCCATAAGGCTCGGATGTGATCTCGGCGGACTTGGAATGTGTAGAGCGACGGCGTGGAGAGGCCAATAGTGTTGACCATCGCCTCGAATTGGCTTACACGGTCACTAACGGCAATAAATTAATGTAAGGCCGCAGTTGTCGCAGTGGACTTCTCGCTGAGTGGTATTTTGAATTTTTTTTATATATGTATGTGTATGTAGGACGGAACACCGGAATGACACACTGGAATGTGTGGAATCGAAACTCGGGAATGTGTGATATCGAAACACTTTAAAGTGTGATATCGAACACTGGAATGTGTGGAATGAAACAATGGAATGTGTGGAATGAAACACCGGAATGTGTGGAATGAAACACCGGACTACTATTTTGGTAACGGGTTCTTTTTAAGTTTGGAAGTAAGTAAAAAAAATTAAATAAGTAAAAGAAACGGAACAAACTGTATTTTTCGCAAATTTGATTAATTATTAATTGTTTTGCATTAATTATAGTGGAGGAATTCTTTTTATCGTCACTGTATTCGCTGTCTTTGTTTTCAATGCAAGGGGTAGGAAATGTATGTATGCTTATGGATGTTTGTGCATTGGCGGTGGATTAATGCAGATAGCGGAGATAACGAAGAGAGGAGAAAACGTGAGACGGAAAGAATTGCCACAAAATCAGTGCATCGACTTTGACGACTCTGATGTATGTATGTAAATGGAAATATAAATATATATATGTATGTTTGTGGCCGCACAGAATAGCACGGACTATAATAATTAAGTCGGTGTTCTGTGCCGACTCAAGGAATAAAACAGTTGTTTGGGGTATATATTTAATAATATGTGGGTGGATGTGGACTGTAACTTTTGTCTCGGAGTATTTTTGAATATTTTATTTGGACATATGTATATAATTTTATTGTGTATTAATGGGTGTATGTATTGGTGTAGTTATATATGTTTAGATTCAATTTTGTGTACGTTCGGATGTCGGAACTCTTAATTTGCACTGCGGCTGGGCGCGTATGTATATTTTCACAGTCACTTTTGTTTTTGTTTGGAATTTTCACTTTGCCCAAAAACAAACGGAATTTGCAAGATGTCGGAGTAATTTGACTTCGGACTTTGGACACTAGCGAACCACACAGATATAAACACTTGGACTTGGGCTTAGGAAATGTCTGTGTGATTGCTAATCGGTAAGAACACTTGTTTAAAAATCCGCAGTGGAGCTGGTGAGGATCAGGCTAGATCCGGCTCGAAGGACCCTGAAGAGGAGTGGGCGGACCATTAGCCAAGATAAGACTGGTCGAGGTTAAAATCCCAAAATCCCACGTAGAAAAAATAGATCGGTTGGGCAGAATTAATTTTCTGTAGAACTTTATTCGCCTTCATCGGCTGGTCGCAAATTTAGAACTAATTACATGCCATAAAAATAGAAGTTGGGAGAGCGGCTTGGAAAGCTCTTGCGGACTGGAAGTCAGGAGGAAGAGAGAGAGAGAGAGAGAATGTGCGAGAGCGCTAGGCTCCGTAAAGCCTGACATTTCAAAGCCGCTAGCGCTTCACACTGGCTCTCGAAAATAAGCGCCCTCTTGGCGCTAACAGAAACGAAAAACAAAACTATCATTATATGAATTAAATCTGAATAAAAGGTATGAATGCGTATGTATTACGATTGATTTAAAAATGAAATAAAATATTTCTCCTAGTGGAGGTATTTGCTGCACATAAATATATATTAAAAAATTTGGTAATTTTACGTCCTGTAAGGCTTACCCTCTTAAGAGGTCCAACGACGAGAGATCTCCCGGTCGAATCTTGGGCTTTTTTTTGTAGTTGATTGCACGATTTATTTTGTATATAGTGGAACTGCAATTGTTCTTCAGGATTCACTTTTGTCACGGCAGAGATTGGGAGGATTGATTGGTTTTATGAACAAATGTCGTTAAGGATCCACATTGTACTCGGAATTGTTTGACGGGAAGTTGTAAACCGGTCGACCGTCCTAAAGAAATTTACTCCTTAAAATGACTGATCGCGGAAGTCTATCCGACTTTTACACTTATGCGGCTTGCACGCATTCAATTTGGAGTTCATTGGTTTTCGGCCAAAAGACTTCCAGTGCTCAATTCCCACTCTCCCCTGTTACAGTTCCATTGGGGCCTTTTATACCCAAGGGTGTTCCAAGTTTCGGCTATGGATCACCGGAACGAAAAGCCAAAGTCTACCCGGCTACATACATTTCCCCTTCATTGCACCCAAAATGAATGTGTTCCCGGTTAAGTACACTCCCACCCAAAAATGGACGAAAGTCCTTTTTGTATATTAGTACCTAGAACCATGTACTAGCGCAATTTTGTCAACGCTGCTTTTTGAGGACCGTGGGATTGCAGTACCTTTGCGAGAACCGTGAGATCGCTATTTTCGCTTGAGTGCCGTGCATTTGTAGCACCTGGCGTGTTATCTCTACCCCCGTATCCTCTTCCACGTGTACTTGTTGCCCTCGTCGGGCAGAACCGGCGTACGTAACAAGCTAGGGTTCGTCGATGCTAGGCAGCATGGAATGATCCCGTGAGGAAATTCACATCGGCGGTTATGCCTTTTAGTCTCCTGCTCTATTGACTGAGCTAGCCGAGCTAACATTTGTTTATTATTGGGCTATTGCATAGTGTTGAAATTTTTATTTATTTTATTTTATTTTTTTATTTTATTTTTTTTTTTGTATTGTAATTAGAGTGTTCGGTGTACAAAGATATGTGCTGTTACTGCTTTACGTTGAGTTGACGTTCTCTCTGTGCGTTGCATTGAAATATTTTAAATTGGTTTTAATTGATGGGGTTCCAATATGCGCTATCAAATTTCGACAATCATATTTGCTTTAATCATACGAACTATGTTTATTTTATATCGTTTTAATATATATGAATACATATATGTAATTCTCCAGAAAGGTCACCTTAGCCAAAAAGTTTTTTTGTTTTTTTTTATTTTTTTATTATTGCTTATTTTATTTTATTTTTTAATTATTTTTTTTTTTATTTATTTATTTTTTTATGTAAATTAGTGAAAGCAATGGAAAGAAAAACAAGAAAGAAATCTAACTTTGGTAAACAGAATTTTGTATACCCTTGCAGTCTGCAATTAAACCATTAAAAACAGATTTTTGCATTAATTTTCCGACTCCGGCATATATACTAGCTGCAATAGAAAGAAGACTATTTGCAAAGTTTTATTCTGATAGTTCAAAAACTGGGAGACTAGTTTGCGTAGCCACGGATAGACGGACATGGCTAGATCGACTCTGCTGGTGATGCTGATCAAGAACATATATACCCTATGGTCAGAGATGAATGTTCAACGATAGTAGCAGAGAACGTCAGCAGAGGCAGCAGCAGCGGCAGCAGCAAACCAATGAAGCATAGGTTACATTATTAATCATTAGCATTAGAAAAATCAGTTGTAAAATTGCACTCAATAAAGAAAGTTTATATTTTTTTAATAAAAATATTATCTAAACTTTTAACTGGCGCCCGAACAGGGACCTGGTATAAAGTTCGCGAAGGATACAAGTTCTGCGTCTCGTGTAGAGCAGTAAAGAAAATCCTGCCGGTTCGGAAAAATTATTCTGCCTAATCCGCACGAAAAAACCCCGACCACCGAAGCCCGGAAGTGCCACAATTAAAGTGCCGTCCCAGAAAACGCCACAAAAGGACATTCTTACAAAAAGGACTTGTACCCGGTGGACATACCAGGCCAAATTTTATCGCTGTGATTCCCTCTAGTACCCGTTCGGAGGGAACGTGCAAGGAAAGGTGTAAAGGAGGTGCCCTAGTAGACCCGCATTCTGGAGAAATCGCTGCAATGGGACAAAAAGGAAAAACACCAAGATTACCGGCACGAGAGCACGCCGAGATATGATTATTTTGTAAGCAAATACTCCAAACAAAATCGTCAAGCGACAAACAAAGTCCATGAAAAGGAACTATCAAAAAATTAAATTAATAAACAAACAACAAAGAATCAAAGAATTTTTAAATTAAATTATGTCGATCGCTAAATTTTCTATAAAAAATTGGTTACCTATCAAATTTCAACAAAAATTATTTAAGGATTAAAAATTTAAATTCAAAATTAAGAAAACACAGAAAAAAATCTAAAATCCAAAAATCAAAATCTAAGTTTTAAATCAAACTTTATAATATTTACAGCACAAAATAATTAATTATTTTCACCCCGAATTCTGAGTAACTATAAATATAAATTCATCTTTTTAATCAACTGTTCAAATATCGTGACCACAAAACATAACTAAAGTACCAGACCAAGATTTAGCAGACCGACTAGGAAACCTTGTAGGCCCTTCCGCAACTAGCAACGCGCGACTCATGACTGAGAGAGATATCGAAGAAATAATAAAAGGCGTCTTAGAAACCAAATTAAGTGGCTTAGTGAAGGAAATAATTAAACCCAATAATGATTTTTCGCAATATACAGATCAAAAATCAGACGAGAACTAGCACACAACCTTAGTGAATTAGACAAAATACCGGACATTGTACGATCGCTTAGAGAATTTTCAGGAAACAAAAGTGAATTTTCCTCATGGAAAAAGAGCGTAGCACGAGTTTTAAAAATCTATGAAGGTAGAATCGGTTCGCCAAAATATTACGGCATTCTTTTAGCAGTCCGCAATTAAATTACGGGACAGGCAGACGCAGTGTTAGAATCATACAACACCCCACTTGACTGGCCAGCTATTATGAAATGCCTAACATCGCATTTTGCCGACAAACGAGACCTTAAAACTTTAGAGTACCAGCTTTATGCCCTTGCTCAAGGAAACAATACTATAGTTGAGTTCTACCAAACAGTCTACCAACAGCTATCCTTAATCTTGAACCAAGTTAGTAATCTGGATGCTTCACAGGAGACCATACAATCTTTGACGACTATGTACAGGGAGAAAGCTTTAGATACTTTTGTTAGAGGCCTAAACGGAAATCTAGCTCAACTGTTAGCGATCAAAGAACCGCACGACTTGGGGCATGCACTACACCTATGTAGTTTGCTCGAGAATCAGACCACTAGAAACAACCAAACACCCAAAAGCATTTACTCAGGAAAACCGCCTACACTACCACCAAGAACCCACCAACCGTTCCGAATGGTAGGAGCCAAACAAAATTTTCATCCCCATTTATACTACAATCCTAAACAGATGCAGGTAGTAGCCGCAACCGGAAAATTCCCCTTCACACAAACCACCCAACCTAATTTTTACAACCAAGCTAATTCAAGCCAAGCAAAACCATTAACACGCTATATTTCTCCGACACCGCCCCGCGACCCCAACCAAAAGCAGTACCTATGGAGGTTGATCAATCAATTCGTTCGCGTCATATCAACTATATGAATAAGCCGGCGAACAATGATTATTTTGGGAAACGACCTCTTAGCACTTCTAATGTTCAGAACACTAGCAAGATGCCAAGGCAATTTCATATTCAAACCGAGTCAGAGTATACCAAGTTCTACAATGACTGTCGTGCCACATACGAAGAATACAGAGCGAACATGCTCGACAATATAGAACAATCAACAAGCCACGCTGATGCAAATCCAGAAGCGGGAAGTATACATCAGCCCACGATAGCATCTGACAAACTCAGAACGGCATGTCGCCGACAAAGGGCGATATCCGAGTCTATCAAACGCGCTCTGAAAGAGTTTTCAGAGACAGGAAAGACCATCACAAGTGATTTGATAAAATCACTATGGTCTCAGACACAAGAAATTCATTTTTCCGTTCACGAAGAATACGATGACCCAATTAAGGGAGGATATGATATGCAGTCCTTCCTAAGACTGGAAAAGGAAATTTAAGCGGTCCTAGGGCAAAAACAATACATCAAGCAACGAAGATGTGCACTTGCCCAGAGTCAGCATCCCAAAATTCGATGGAGATCTGCTCAAATGGACTCAATTTTTCGATATATTCAAATGCATGGTCCATGACACTAACATGCCCACCGTACGGAAAATGTGGTATCTGAAAACCACCGTAACCGGAGAGGCAGAAAGGTTGATAAGGCATATCGATCTTAAGCAAGAAAATTACTTGCATGCATGGGGTATATTGGTTGACGCTTACAACAATCCCCGACATGTAGCAGACACGATTCTCAATCGTCTCCTGCAACAACGCACAAATAGTGACGATCCGAAGTCATTAAAAGAATTATACATTACAACAATTGAGTCCCTGGCATCGTTAAAGGGACTTGGCATCAATGTATCTAGCTGGGATACAATATTGATTGCCATCATCAAGCAAAATTGGATTTTGCTACTAGAGCCCTATACGAACAGTCGTTAGATGGGTCTCGAGAGCTACAAAGCTTGGACACAATGGTCAGCTTCCTGGATCAACGAATTCGAGTACTGGAGACAGGAAAAGAGGCCAACAGGCAAAAGGGAGCAAATAAAATCTACATGTACCTCTGCCAGCGCTGGAAAGGTATCAAACTGTCCGTTTTGCAAAAGGAATCATCAGCTTTACAAATGCGATGACTTCCGCAGCAAAACAGTACTCGAACAACTCAAATGGGTGCAAAAACAACGCTTGTGTGTAAATTGCTTTAGCAGTGACCACAAGGCAAAGGAATGCCGAGGTCGCACGTATTTTAAATGTGACAAAAAACACCATACATTGCTGCATCTTGAAACCACATCAGGTGCAGCAACCGAGCCACAATCACTTACTGCAGGTGCAGCAAGCAACAAAAGTTACAACCTACTCGCCACCGTCAAAGTGGCAGTAAAAGCAAGCAATGGCCAGGTTGCGACCTTCAGAGCTCTGCTTGATTCAGGATCACAAATAAATTTGATTTCTGAACGAATGGCGTCAATGCTATCACTAAAACTTCACGGTACTTCACTACGTATCGAGGGAATTGGAGGCAATCCAAAAACTAGTAGAGCCAGAGTAAATGTTCTGATGAAATCGATGCATAATGACTTTACTCAACAAGTTGAAGCTTTTGTGTTACCACACATCATAGCTGATCAACCGGCTCATCAGTTAAATTCTACAAATCTACAAGTCCCGAGCAACATTGCCTAGCTGATCCAAACTTCGACAAGCCAGGAAAGATTGACATGCTTATCGGAGCCGAGCACTATTATTCATTGCTTCTACCAAACCAGACTCTATTAAAGCCAGGAGGCCCAATTCTTCAAAATACAAAACTTGGATGGATTGTGGCCGGAAAAGTTTCGGCGGAGCAAAACTCTGCTGCAATTTGTGCAGCTGCCGCTACAGATGAAGAAATTAATACGCTGTTGGAACGCTTCTGGACTTTAGAAACTCTAGAAACTGAAGAAAAACATCGATCGCCGATGGAGGCTCATTGCGAAAAACATTTTGTAGGAAATCTCCAAGTTGCAGCTGATGGAAAATTTATTGTCAAACTCCCATTTTCTGAACAATCTTCAGCCCTGGGGCATCACAAAGAACTGCAACAAACAGATTCCTGGCACTGGAGCGAAGAACTTCACCTGAAATCTGGAAAGGGTACGTGGACTTTATGGAAGAGTATGAAGGACTTGGACATATGAAACAAGTGCATCCCTCAAACATACCAGCGGATCACTACTTTATCCCACACCACTGTGTGCTTAAACCTGAAAGCAGCACAACAAAACTACGGGTAAAATTTGATGCTTCCTGTAAAACCACAAGCAATTAAATCTTTGAATGATATATTGCATGCTGGACCCACTGTCCAGAGCGAGCTGTTTGCAATCTTGCTACGCTTTCGCACTCACAAATATGTGTTCACAGCAGACATAGAAAAAATGTATCGGCAAGTGTGGATGCACCCTGATGATCAATTTCATCAATTAATCGTCTGGAGAAAGAATCCATCTGACGACCTTAAATATTACCGACTCAAAACCGTCACTTACGGTACAACGTCAGCCCCATTCCTAGCTACAAAATGCTTGGATTATTTGGCCGAGAAGGTCAAGAATAAACTACCGCTTGGATCATCCGTGTTAAAGCATGATTTCTACGTCGACGACTGTCTCACTGGAGCAGACAGTATTCCGGAAGCAGTCCAAATTCAACGAGAATTAAACCAAATATTGTTGCCATCCGGATTCAAGCTCCGAAAATGGTGCTCGAATAACGAACAAGTTTTAACAGAAATTCCTAAGGAAGACATTGTCAACAATGTCAAGCTAGACGAAACACTGAAACACTACAGTGTGTTACGTACGCCGGTTAAGGCGACGTGATTCCCACGGGTAACACGGAAGAGAATCAAGAGTTGCCAATACGCTAGTTCCATAGAGAATCACTGGCAAGATTGCACCAGAATTTGGCTCTGGCAAATGACACCGCCAAACGCGCCCAATTAGGCCATGCAATCACTAGCAACCCAACACTGCTGATTTTGCGGAGTTGTCAAAAGTTAGAACAAAGACGACCCGAATTGAACCCTAGCCAATAGGAGAAAAGAGGGGAATTGATGACTCTAACTGGGAACACTTTTGTGTTCTATTCCGGTGATTCCTAGGGAAAAGTTGACACAGTCTTTGGTATAAAAGACCCCGGGAGTCAAAGTCAGCGTTAGGAACTGGAAGTCTATTCAGAAAGTCTAAAAATCCATCAATACCAACTTGAATGCGTGCAAACCGCATAAGTCTAAAAGTCGGATAGCCTTTCGCGATATTGACCGCGGTAAATTTACGGTGCCGATGCAGTCCTTTTAAGGAAGCAAATATCCTCAAGGCTGTTACAACTTCCCGTCGAACAAAGCCGAGTGCAATGTGAATCCTAAAGGACATGTGTTAATAATACCACACCTATAACAATCCTGCCGATCTTTGCCGTTTCAAAAGTCAAAACTGAATACCAATTTTGTTCCACTTTGTACCGAATAAACCGTGCAACTAACGATAAAAAACTATGTTCCCGTATCACTAGGCGTAGCCTAGATCCTGCAACTAACCCCGAGACACATATCAGCTCCAAGCGCTTCCAGGATTCTGGACATCACCCAAGCGGACTCTACATCAATAATGAAAAGCCGATCCAATACCATCAACGCCACATTAATCTGACAACAAACATATAAAAGCAAATCTGCCACAACATAAACAATTTCCTAAACGTATAAACGCATTTTTCAACACCAACACCTATAACTTGTAATTTAGTGAATGAATTTATTACCCCCAAACCCATAGCACGATATTATATATATATATGCTTAATTCTACTTAACTTTGCAACAACTAAAACCTTAACTCCGGAACGAGAGCTCTCAACGATGGAATAACCGAGGGTGAGTCAACGGGACCGTTTGCCCAATATTGTCTGATATATATATATATATGATCGTGCCCCATTATATTACACACACCATACCTAATACAATATTAGCATTCAAGGGTATACTTACATACATAACATAACATAAGTGCACATTTAAATATTATTTACACTCATTCAGAATATCACTTGCTATATAAACCACATTTCAATACACGTTCATGTCCAATACACTTTTGCCCAACATATATAATAAACTTGTAATGTGAACCTAAACCCACAAAAAATGCATTGGTAGAAACCTATTAAAAGGGGGGGCAGTGGTACGAATGGAAGACTGGATCAAGAAAATGACATAACTTTTGACGAACGACATGAACAACAGGGGATCGTATTGCACGGCCCGCGACGATCCAACGGCGCACGAAATTTGCGAATGGGGAGGGAAAACGGCCAAAACATAGCCCGATTGTTTTTCACGATCAAGCATAAATTTGCTTGCGGGGCAATGTGGACAGAAAGACAGACTGACGAACGATTTCTACTATTTTTCAGGCACGTAAATAATTGTTCTGATTACGTTTGGAGAGGATAGTGGCGTCCAAAGAACCCACCCCAAATCCGGCGAGCTCAGCTGCACAAATCGTGTCTGCTATCCGGGCAGCCACTTCCTCAGCCCTATGTCCTCCAAGGACTAAGGCACAACGACACCACCGACGTTACAAGTGTGAAGACCTTGGGTCTTCTATGGATACCACAAAAGGATCAACTATTTGGGCGATCGAAAAAAAGCGAAGCTTCAACTACCACCAAACGAGTCGTAAGTTCTGAATCTGCACAGATATTCGACCCACTAGGACTATTTGCCCCTGTTGTAGTGAAGGCAAAAATATTTATGCAAACTCTGTGGGGACTAAACCTGGGTTGGGACGATGAGCTCCCACCCCACCTTCAGGATGATTGGAAGAATTATCGCTCTGATTTGCAAGCTTTAAATACTATGCAAATCCCGAGGCATATCTTTGATGGAAAGGTACCAATCACTCAAGAAGTACACGTTCGTCGATGCGTCAGAGCGAGCGTACGGAGCGGCAGTATATATACGAGCCACTTACAAAAATAATCAAGTGTCGGTCCGGCTCCTGTGCTCCAAATCAAGAGTGGCACCAGCAGCAAAAGAAACGTTACCTCGTCTAGAACTATGCGCTGCAGTATTGGGCGCTGAACTGACTCACAGAGTGAGGAAGGATTTACGCCTGACTAGTGAGAAAGCATCTGGGTATTTTGGACTGACTCAACTGTGGTTCTGTCCTGCATAAACGCATCAGCATCAACATACCACACGTTCGTTGCAAATCGGATCGCAAAATCCAAGCTGTATCTGACCGATCGCAATGGCGTCATGTCTCATCAGGAAATAACCCGGCAGACGTACTATCAAGAGGAATTGCCGCCAGCAAATTAGCGGAACATAACCTCTGGCTATATGGACCGCTCTTTCTACACGGTTCCTGTGACACGTGGGCCAAGGTACCAACCGTTGTTCCCAGCGATTTGGAACGACAGTCAAAACAAGTAAGCCAACATGTCGAGATCAGATTGGAGGAGAACTCTACAACTGTAACCATAGCAACTCCTTTCATAAACTGCAACGTAATGTAGCATACATGATGAGATTCTGTAACAAAAGGAATAGAGCCACTACAACCACACTATGTGTCGGTGAGTTGACTCGTGCAAGGGTTATTATCTTCCGCACCATTCAGCAGATTGATTTCGCTGCTGAATACAAACAGCTTCTTAACCACGAGATTGTGGACAAAAAGAGCTCGATCATCTCCTTATCCCCTATACTAGGGAAGGACGGACTTATCAGAGTTGGAGGTAGATTAGAGGAATCTCAACTTCCATATAATGCGAAGCACCAAATCCTGCTTCCTTACAATGATCCGATTGTGAGGATGCTATTGCGAGAGATGCATGAAAGGAACATGCATTGTGGAGCGCAATCACTACGAGCCATTGCCAGACAGCAGTACTGGATTGTCAATGATAAAACAATGGCAAGAAGCATTATACACTGCTGTGTCAAATGTACAAAGGCACGACCCAAATTGATGCAACAAATTATGGGCAACCTTCCAGCGGACCGAGTAACACAGGCGCGGCCATTCTTCAACTCTGGTGTTGATTACTGCGGGCCCATTTGGATTCATCACAAGATCCGTGGAAAAAGACCCGACAAGGCCTATATAGCAGTGTTCTGCTGTTTCGCCACAAAGGCAGTGCATCTGGAACTAGTGAGTGATTTGACGACGGATGCATTCTTAGCCGCTCTTCGACGATTTTTGAGCCGACGCGGAAAATTCCAGACCATTCACTGCGATAACGCAACCAATTTCGTCGGCGCAAATAATCAATTAAAAACCTTAGAAGAAGCGATCTTCTCGGATAAGGCCCAGGCCCAAATTATCCACCATTGCAACAAATAGCAGGTGGAATTCAAGTTTATACCGCCCCGAGCGCCATCATTTGGCGGCCTTTGGGAAGCCGCGGTAAAATCAGCAAAACGACTACTGGTATCAGTCACAGCCACGTCGTCGTTAACATTTGAGGAACTCAACACTGTGATCATTGAAGTTGAAGCAATCCTCAATTCACGGCCGCTTACCCCAATGTCATCAGATCCGACTGATACATCAGCTCTAACTCCAGGGCATTTTCTGATTGGTGAGCCATTGACCGCTCCTCCTGATGTGAACCTCGCCTCACCCGGAAAACATTGGTGAAAAGATGGGAATTAGTATCCAGACTAAAGCAAGCGTTCTGGAATCAGTGGTCCATGGAGTATCTACAAGAACTTCAAATGCGCAACAAATGGAAGACCATGTCGCAGAATGTCGAAGAAGGGCTACTAGTTCTTGTAAAGGAAGACAACGTGCCGGTGATGAGCTGGCCAATGTGAAGGATAGTAAAGACCTATCCTGGCAAGGACACCCACGTCCGGGTAGTAGACGTTAAAACCGCCTCTGGAATATTCAAACGCGCAGTTACTCGGATTGCTCCGCTTCTAAAAGAAGAAGCCACCAAACGTCCTCAGCTCCATTGTAAGAGAGGCTGCAAATAAAGCAAACGTCTACATTTGTTGAGTTGATATTTCAAACTGATTTTATTTTTAATAAGTCCTAGCTTAGGTAGCTAACATGAAATCTTATGTCTAATTTTATCTTCTAGACCCACGGGTCTCATAATCTTATCTCTAACAAGACCAACGCTACGGTCCCTCTAGCTGGGAAGCCGTTCTCAAGTGCAAGCGGGGATTTTCCGCTGCAAGATAAACATACATATGCAGTTGCTGTACAAATATTTAAGGGATGAACCCAAGTCTAACAGTTAGAGATACATTTCTCAATTCCTAGTGGCGTTTATATTTAAATATATGCAGCCACATGCTTATTAGTACAGTGCTGCAACGGTTTGCTGGTTACATAGAATTCTTATATATATATACGTGTTCATGTGTGAACATTCTGCCAAGGGCCAGCAAGATTAGGCGCACGTTTTACATTTACGTCGCAAACATTATTTATAATGGATTTAACTTTAATATGTATATTCTTTATTTTTAATTTTTATTTTTTAATGGCTTATAATACATATATTTGTTCTTAAAACAACGATATAGTGGACTGTATTTATTATTAATTTTTTATATTTTTGTTTATTCTTAATTGTTAACATTTACATGACTGGCAATGGACCGGCAAAGGTTATTGCGTCTAGTCTTTGTCTAACAGCACATTTTCGTACAAAATATATTATTAAAATTATCATAATTACTAACGCAATCATTAATCCAGCATGTCCGGAAATATGATGGAAATGCAGATCTTTCAAGTTGTAATGATGTTCTTTCATGTATTTAATTTCATTATTTAATCGTTCAATTTCAACAGTATGATTTAATGTTGTTAGTTTTAGCGGATCCCAAATAATCTTCGGAACTTCATTAATATCTCCTATATATGGTGTTGATATCGTTTCCTCGCTTTCAGATTGGATATTATGATGGGCAACTAAGATCTTATCGTCGGTCCGTGCCGTACAATATGGCGCATTACTTAACACCCCCTGCTGAGGCAGGTCAAACAACTGTATTTGAGAGCCAGTACATTGCAGTCTGACTTTGGTATTGATAGGAACTTTAAACAACCAACTACTTTTCCTTTCCAGCTCTACCCAGTATCTTTTAGAATCCACGATTTGTTTGTAAATACAATTCGCAGCTCTATTTGGCTTTAGCGGCTGAATCTCACATGCGTTGTCATTCGCAGAATTCCAGGGCCAACTTCCTTTGCATATCCTTTTATTCGGTTGCCATTTCTGGCATTGACTTAAGGTTGCTTCAGTCATTATGTGGTAAGAATCAATCTCAAAATTATAAATTAAATATTCGGAAGTTGTGTGCACCATGATCATCTGATCTTCATTCCTAATTGGCACCGGAATGAGTCTAAATAATTTAGACGGATGCCTACTAAACAGAGGCACCTTAGCGCTAATAATTAGTTTGTCGTCGATGAACAATCCCCTGGATGTTAATAGAGTATATACTTCCTTAAGCTCTGTCCCTGACCGTTTCCCCGGAGTTATTAGATTTTCCGAAAGACTTTCCTGAATTTTCGCTATCTCCTTTTTCAGTTGGTTTGGCCGAAGAATATTTTTGTATTCAGCCGACCATGATTAATATCGATTAAAAGGCTAATGATACCTGCTTGCACCTTTTCACCTTCTTCAATCAGGGAGCTCAGTTGTTTTGTTACCATAAAGAACTTTATCGATTCCTTATAGACATAATAATTTTCTTTAAGAACTTCCGTCATGTTTTCAATTCTAATTTGCATACTCCTAAAATTTGCGTTAACATCTTCTGTTGTTCTTTTTAATAAATTAGTAGTTGAATCAACTACTGATGTTTGTTTCTGAACTAGTTTATCTATATTGTTTTGGTTGTCTAATAAATTCTTCATATTTTCTTCTAATTGTTCTCTGTCATCCTCATCCATTATGACAAATAAAATATGATATAATGACCCCATGAACTCGAACGGCGCACGCTTGCTCCTGGATCTCGGCTGCATCATAAATAATTTATTGTTTTCTTCTAGTTCCGATAATTGATTTTCCATATTATCCAAAACTAGACTACATTGCTCTTCAAAGCTATGAAGCCTTTCGCAGACCTTTCTCATCCCCTTTATAAGCGCATTACTTTTAATGTTACTTTGTAATCATCTTGAAATATGGATCCATTTTATAATAAATCACTAAATTCCAAGAGGTGCTTACTATTTCCACATCTCCCAATGGATCTAAATAAATTGCCGCAGTGCTATTAAGATTTTGAATATCAAACCTAGTCTTTTTTATAGTCGTCGGTGTAGCACTTGATAACTGGCAAAGCAAAGCAAGCAACATCAATATCATCATACTGCTTAACTTCGACAATCTAGGAGATACTCTTCTTTTAGTATCTGTGATCGGAATTTTTACTGCGTCATCTGCTTCTTGTACACCAATTAAAGGGCAAATCTTTGTAATAGGTCTTGTAAATGAAGCTTCTGGGGTTTTGACCTTGACAACCCTAACTCGATTGTCCTTACCCTTGTAAGTTTCTTCTACCTTTGCCATTGGCCATCTGGCTGGGTGGCAATTTTCATCCTTCAAGAGTACTACTTGCCCAGCTTCTATATTGGGGATATCTTTTTCCATTTATACCTTTGTTGCAGGGTATGCAAGTAGTCCTCCTTCCATTTCCTCCAAAATCTCTTTTAATTTTTGGATTAATTTCCACCTATCTAAATCACCTATTTTCTGGTTATCATTTATAGGTTCGATTATTTCTAATGGTGGTCGTCCTATTAAAAGTGACCAGGTGTTAGAACTTCATTATCCTCTATATCATTATCGGATAGATATAGGGGTCGTGAGTTCAAAACTCCTTTATTTGGCATAGCAAGGTTGACATCTCTTCGTATGTCAATATACTATCTCCAATCACTCGTTTTAAATGGTATTTCATAGATTTTACGCCGGCCTCCCAGATACCTCCAAAGTGAGGTCCTGCCGGGGGGATAAAATGCCACTCAATCCCTTCTTTCTCGAGTTGAGATGCAACGACAGAATTTTCTTGTATTGCCATTGCCAGATCTTCGTCTAACTTTCTTGCTGCACCCACAAAATTTGTTCCATTGTCGGAATAGATATTGGCACATTTTCCTCTTCTTGCGATAAATCTCCTGAGCGCTGCTAAGAAGGCGTCAGAAGTTAAATCACTTACAATTTCAAGTGTATCGCCTTTGTTGCCATACACACAAATACCGCTACATATCCTTTGTATGTTTTCTGACCTCTATTTTGGAGCATCTTATATAGTAAGGTCCTGCGTAATCAATTCCTGTATTTAAAAATGGGTATGCCATTGTTACCCTATATTTGGGTAAATTTCCCATTACTTGTTGGGCTGTTATATGACGATATCTTGCACATTTCGTGCATTCATTTAATTTTTCTTTAGTGAATTCCTTAATCCAAAGATCCAATATTTTCGCTGAATGTATGTTCTCATTAAATTTATTCCACCATGCAAGGTTTCCTTATGAGCATTTTCTATAATTAACGAAGAAATGTGACCTTTATCGAGAATAATTGGATGCTTTACTTCAAATCTGGCATTGGAATTTTGTAATCTGCCGCCTACTCTCATAAAATTTTTTGATCAAGAAATGGATGCAAGCTTAAGATTTTAGAATTAATTTTAATTTCTTTTTGTTAAGCAAACAATTGAGCTCTGAACCAAATTGGTATTCTTGCTCCTTTTAATTATTATTGTTTCTGCATACTGTAATTCATTGGCTGTTAGGTAACGTGGATACGATTTATTTCTTGTTTTTATATTAACAAATCGAACTATGTAACATACTATTCTCCTTAATTTGTGAATACATGAATAATTTCCCAACAGGTTATAAATAATATCCCCATCGACTGTCAACATTGTATTGACACTTATTTCTGTTTCTTCAGCATTTGGTTGAGGTGGCCAATTCTCTTTTGATTCTTTAAGCCAACTTGGTCCATTCCACCAAAGATCACAATTTATTAACTCGCTGGAGGAAATTCCTCTCGAGGCCGCATCAGCTGGATTATCTTCAGATCTTACGTGATTCCATTCTACTTCCGTACACTTTCGAATGTCATCGGTCCTATGCTTAATAATCTTGATTTTGCTTTGACCACCTTTGATCCAAGCCAATGTAATGGTAGAATCACTCCATGCGTATACTTTAGCCGCATTATCAATCGACTCCTTAATTTTTTTGTATTAGCTTACTAAGAAGATGAGCTGCGCATAGTTCTAGTTTTGGAATAGTTTTCCTATTTTTAATTGGGTTTACCCTGCTTTTGCTAGCTACTATCGTAACCAGCTTTCCTACTTTTGCATATACTACGGCGGCATATGCTTTTCAGATGCATCGGCAAAACCATGGAGTTCAATAAAAGAATCGGATCTGCTTTGAATCCATCTTGGTATTCTGATTTTCCTAGTAATTCCAGTTTTTCTTGATAACTTGACCATTCTTGGGCATCATCATTCGATAATTCCTGATCCCAGCTATTTTCTGAAAGCCAAAGTTTCTGTATAAAAGCTTCCCTGTAATGGTTACTGGGGCTAACCATCCTAAGGGATCATAAATTTTGATAAAATTGAAAGAACAGTACGTTTATTTTCTTTTTTGTACTTCCTAAGTTGACCTTAAACTTAAAGTCATCTTTCTGGGGTTCCCATTGAAGCCCCAATGTTTTAACGGACTCATTGTCTTTGATAGATATTATCTTGTTGTCCCCTGTATCTTCTACAACTTTTAATATCTCTGGTTTGTTTGAAATCCATTTTCTTAAATTCAAATTAACTGACATGAATTCGCGAGAAATATTTTGTATTATATTTATTGCGTCTTCTATCGAATTGGCTCCTGTCATGAGATCGTCCATGTAAAAGTCGCTTCTAATTACCTTTCCGAGTGCTTCATTTTTGCATTTATCGGCTATGTCTACTTAAACTCTAGTTGCTAAATATGGAGCAGATGCAGTCCCATATGTTATTGTTTTTAATTTGTAAGACTTTATTTTATCGTTGGGAGAATCTCTCCACAATATATATTGATATTCTTGATCTTTCTCATCAATAAATATCTGCCGGTACATTTTTCGATGTCCGCTGATATGACGTTTTCCCATTACGCCAATTTAAAATTATGTTAAAAATATCTTTTTTGAACTCGAGGTCCAATCCACATAATGTCATTGAGACTCTTGTTATTAGTAGTTTTGGCTGAAGCGTCAAATACTACTCTTAATTTCGTGGTTAAGCTGGAATCCCTAAGTACGGCTTGATGAGGTAAGTAATATTTTCCCTCTTTTGATCGATCATATGACCGAGATCAATATATTCCGTCATAAATTTTTATAAGCATCTCTTAATTTTCGTTTCGCTGAAATTTCTTTTCCATGTTAATGAGCCGTGCCATTGCTTGTGGCTTTGATTCCCCTAAGGATGTATCGTCCTTAAATGGAATCCTAACAATATATCTACCACTTGAATCTCTCACGGTAGTTTTAATAAAATTGTTTTCACAAAATTCGGTTTCTATGTCATTGCTGTCATCCTTTTCTAAGTCCCAAAATCTCTCCAAATCTTTGGACTCGATCATGGTTGCAACTATCGCATTGTTGCCCTTCGATTTTGTGCAGCCTGATACAATCCAACCAAATTCTGTATTTTGACCTAGGAGTCCATCTATTTTTTAACCCACTTTTAAAAATGTGAGCATATAAATCAGCTCCTATAATAAGGTCCACTCTACCTGGTTTATTAAATTCTGGATCAGCAAGCCGGAATTTATCCCACCTGGAAGTGTCTATATTTAATAATTGAACTGGTAGTGCCTTCATCAACTTTGGAAGAATAATCGCATCTACTGTCAAATTATTTTTGCTTGCGTTTCTTTTAATTTGCAAATTAACTTTATGCTTAGAAATGCATGTCTTAGTGGAGGAAACACCACTAATTTGTGTATAACTTTTAATTCTAGGTAATTGCAGAATTTGTGAAGCTTCCTCAGATATAATTGTGCTTTGCGACCCACTGTCAATCAAAGCTCTTAATATTTCAAAATCCCCATTCCTCGACTTAACTTGAACCAGGGCAGTGGCTAATAACGCTTGCTCTGTTGTCCTACAGATATTTACTTTTTCCTGATTATGTCCTGTAAAGTGAAGTAATGTATGGTGGGGTTTGTTACAAGTAAAGCAAAGTTGCTCGCTTGTACATTTTTGTTAAATGAATGCCTAAGACATCTTAGGCAAATACGATTTTTCTTGCCCAGTCAGACCTTTCTGCTGGGCTCATTATTTTAAATTTATGGCATTGAATTAAATAATGCCCCGGTAACTTGCAACACGCACAATTTTCACTATAATTTTTGTGAGAAGTATTATTTGTTACTATTTTCTTTACAGGTTTGTTTTCCTGTGAAAATGATGAAATTGAATTGAGCCTTTGTTCTAAAAGTCCATGACATCAGAAAGTGATTGAATTTCTTTCGTCTTTTGACATGGCTTTCGTATAGATTAAATGACTCTTTGTTAAATTTTCGAAGAATAGTGTGAGCAAAAATTGCATCCACATCATCGGACAATTGTGCCATTAATTTAATTACATAAACTGACTCATTAATTGTGTCAATAAATGTTTTTATTTGCTTACTGGATTCCAAATTTAAATTTGGCATATCCATAAGCCTATTTATGTGGTCTGAGAAAATTTTCCTTTTATTCTCATACCGCCTGGTTAAGAAATCCCAAGTGGCTTCATAATTTTCCCCAGAACCGAGCAACAAATGGGTAACTACATTCCTAGCTTCTCCTTTTAATGCTGACTTTAGGTAATTAAATTTCAGAGATGGACTAAGATCCTCTCTTGTATGAATGAGCTCTGTGAAGAGCTCATTAAACAGATCCCACTCTTTGGAATCACCAAAGAACGTCGGAATTTGAATTTTCGGCAGGGTTGGTAACTCCTCCGCCTTTACTACCGTCGATACTTCAGCAAGATTTTTATTTGAGCTGAGCCGACTTTTTAAGGCAGTTTCTATATTTTGTTTATCGAATTCTATTTCGCTAAAAATTTCTTCAAAAACCGAGCCTTCAAAATGCGATTTAACCTGTTCTATTAGGTTACATACCTTGTTCCATAAAAAATTGATCTTATTTTTCCTAATATTAAGGAAATCTGGACTGCTATCTATAAGCCTAGACGTCTCTTCTAGATAATCTCTAAGCTTTCCAACATTATCTAAGAATGCCTGTTCTACTTTTACAGCAATAGAATTGCTACTACATGGCTTTTCCTGTGTCTCTTGAATATTAGTCTTTTCAGGTTTTGAAATGGGGGCAATTTGTTCTACTGGCCTTTCCATAACCCTTTCATATTTTATTTTAATTTGAGCCAATACCATCATCATTAAATCATACTGCTTAGAATTAAAATATTCATGATCGACTATACCGATCTTTAGTAAGTAGCTATGATTTGCAATGAAGTGCTTTTGTAGCTCTTCCAACCTAGCATCATCTTTTTCTTCTACCTTAACTTTTACCTCCAACTGTCTTATTTCCAAAATAATATCGGACTGCTTTTTTAAAAACTCTATTGTTTTTTCCATCATCTTTAAATTATCGACTTTAAATTATAAAAAAAATAGCAATTTAATATAAATTATTATTAATATTAATATTTTCTTTCAATCAAAAAAACAAATTTTAATTTTTAATAGATTATAAATTCAGCTTATCTGCGTCCTTGTTTTTGAAGATGTTGGAGGTGTTGTCTTTGTTGCTGGCTTCGTTGTCGCTGCTATTTTTTGCTGCTGTTGTTGTTGCTGCTGTTGTTGTTGCTGCTGTTGTTGTTGTCGCTGACGCAGTGGTTGTTGCTGCGATCGTCCTTCCTTCTAATATCGTCTTCTTTTCGTTTTAGTTTTCTGTTTGATGTTTTTTTTTTTTGTTTGACTTGGAGGTTGCTGTTTTGTTTTGGCACTTAGGTTCAGTTTTAACTTAACATAAGTTAAGTATTCTTATGCTCTTATGGCATTTAATTTTTGTTTGTTGGCACTTAGGTTCAGTTTAACTTAACATAAGTTAAGTATTCTTATGCTCTTATGGCATTAATTTTTGTTTTATATTTTGAATGAACTTTTTATTTTTCACATTCACTGCTAATGTTAAAGCCTTAGCACGCTTCCACTTTTTTTTTTTTTTATTTTATTTTGCCGATTTTTCGACCACAAAATTTTGTATTAATCCAACCAATTTTTTGAGTTGGAAAAATAATTAAGTTTTAAACAATAAGGACTCTTATTTATCCTTTTGCTTTTAAAGTTATACTCTGTTCCTTACCATATAGGGGGAAACCAGAGTTAATTATTTCTGCTACCTTTAGCTGCAAATGCAATTTAGCTATGCGTAAAGGAGCTGGCCTTTCTCTGAGTCCCTTGCCATATAGGGGGAAACTGCAGAGTTTTATCGAAGTAAATATTCTTCGAAGGCTCGATTGACCAAAATGTAAGAGAGGCTGCAAATAAAGCAAACGTCTACATTTGTTGAGTTGATATTTCAAACTGATTTTATTTTTAATAAGTCCTAGCTTAGGTAGCTAACATGAAATCTTATGTCTAATTTTATCTTCTAGACCCACGGGTCTCATAATCTTATCTCTAACAAGACCAACGCTACGGTCCCTCTAGCTGGGAAGCCGTTCTCAAGTGCAAGCGGGGATTTTCCGCTGCAAGATAAACATACATATGCAGTTGCTGTACAAATATTTAAGGGATGAACCCAAGTCTAACAGTTAGAGATACATTTCTCAATTCCTAGTGGCGTTTATATTTAAATATATGCAGCCACATGCTTATTAGTACAGTGCTGCAACGGTTTGCTGGTTACATAGAATTCTTATATATATATACGTGTTCATGTGTGAACACCATTGTAGAAGTAACAATGCCGGAAGAAATCCCAACACAGAGGAAGAAGCTGAAGCTTCCGATCCTTCCAACGTTGCTGGCATTGCTACTTATCCTCCCACTGGCAATGGGACAACCAATAAATGTAACGCAGTTCACAAATAAACCCGGAATATTCTACGAAAGGCTCGGCACTTCCAGAATGGCAATTTCAGAATGGACCATCATCGTCTACTACGACTTGAAACCATACTGGACCGATATGAGAATACTATCTGACGGGATTACTGAACTAAAACATAAGTGTTCAGAACTACGAAATGCAAATGCATGTAACTCTATACTTGATCATTTTCAACATTTATATGGCGAGTTACAAGCTGGAAATGATTTGATTAACCATTTCCGACAGCGCAGGTCCCCACTTGATATAGTCGGAAATGTAGCGCACTCATTATTTGGCGTGCTTGATTCAAACTATGCAGAAGAAATGGCCAAGGTCATAAACGAAGTCAAAGCCAACGATGATATGCTGATGATGCTGCTCAAGAATCAAACGTCTGTTCTTGACTCCACTATAAATGTAGTCAGAAAAGCAATTCGGCCAACGACAAACGAATCAGGACGCTAGAACAACAACTAGCAACCATCAAAAGAGAGAGAGGCAAATACGAAGGCGATTACCTACAGCAAGCATTCATGGTCCTAACAGCCCAGCTAACCCTGCTGGCGACGGGGATGCAGCGGATGCAAAATGAGATAGCTAGCGTCCTTACTGATGTCCGCTACCATTAGTCCGAACCATTAGTCCCATGCTAGTATCTCCTCAGCAACTGAGAGATCAACTTGATCAAATTCGGGATCATCTTCTACCAGATCAAATGTTACCGATATCATCGGAAAATGCTATCCAGCTCTACCGAATTATGCACGCTGAAGGCACAACAACTACCGATCATGTAATCTTCAAGATTACACTTCCTCTGGTATCCACAGCGCAGCAGGAAGTGTTCAGCATCATCCCCATCCCGGCGTGGAAGGCAGGAAGCTGGCATAGACTCGATATCAAGACAAATATCATTGCCGTCAATGCTCATAGAGATCAATTTCTGGGATTGACTGAAGACGAATTTGAGTTATGTCTAAAAGTGCCAAACAATGAGCACATATGCTTTAATCATCAAGCTACGTTTAGCGCGGACAACCAGTGTGAATTTCAGTTGTTTAACAACAAGACTGAAACACTATGTGAGACTGTTCAAACAAAATCCGATCTGATTTGGACACAGACGCATCAACGGAACAGATGGATGTTCGCAACGCACAGTCCCATAGAGCTTCAAGCTGTATGCAAAGGAACACCTTCCACAGTACACCTTGAAGGAACGGGCTTACTATCACTCTCCGCAGGCTGCACCGCGCGCAACTCAAAAATTAGTGTTGGCACATTCAGCACTACGATCAGCGAAACGAAATCAACATATGTTCGTTTCGGCAATATCACAAAGTTTGACGTAGAAGAAACATCAGAACCAACTCAAGAAACTACAACCCGAGTATCCGAACTAGACGAATTAGATGTCCTACAACAAAGACTGGCCAAACTGAAGGATACAACATGGAAAAATCACTTCAGCACTGTGCAGCACCATCAAGTAGCTGCCTATGTGGCCTTAGCAATATCAATTATAGTAAGCATTGCATTTATTCTACGACGGCAATACAGCAAATGGAAGCCACGACAACGAACCTCCAAGCCTCAGGAAAATGCTGAGCAGTCGTTACTGGAACCTGCCCCACGCAGTTTTGCTTTCAACATTAGCGATGGTTGAACACCTGTTCAACGGCCGGGAGAATGTTCAGTCTCAGCAATATGTATATGCAATAACAAAAGTAGCGATTATTAGGTCGAGCGCGAATGCATATTATGCTGACGTGAAGAAGTCGAATTGGGCACCGTTCCCATTTCTGCATAGATCATAATACAAAGTAACCCACATTTCTTTTACACACAATTCCGTTGACATAAGCATATTCTTTATACTTTGTTTAGCTATAAATACCGTTAAGTTTCCTCAATAAAATCAGTAATTGTTTTGATCACAATGCAAGCGTTACTCATTTGGCTGCATTCAACAGAGGCTGTCGCTGAGTCTTCAGACCCTTATGTGCACCATCTATAGTCCAATTGGTTCATGTTCTAGTTGCGGAGACACAAGGCAGACAGTTAATGTACTGTATGCCAGGCATCTAAGCCTACACATTAACAAGCAGAATAGCAAAAAGAGCAATAGAAGCAATAGGGACAGCATGGAAGTGGCTGGCAGGATCACCAGATCATCATGATTATGAGGTCATAGAAAATAAAGTAAACGAACAGCTTGAAAATAATAACAGACAAGTAGTTATAAACCGGCTAATTAACGAAAAAATAAATCAACTCAGTAATGTCACAAATGCAATGATAAAATTTACTCAAAACTCGGAAGGAATAATGAATCAAAAAGCCAATATTTTAAAATATAAAATACAATTAATTAAAGAAGAAATTACAAACATTCTGTACGCAATAACTTGGGCAAAATCTAACACAGAAAATTCATTTATTTTCTCAGCAAAAGAAACCAACATTGTAGAAAACATTTTTAAAGAAGAAAACACTTTTTTTGATATAGAAGAACTCTTAGAATTTGCTAAAGTCAAACTAGCCACCAATGGCCACGACCTCATTTACATTATTAGCTTACCAACAATTAATAAAGACACTTGCAGAACATTAAAAGTAAAAGCACTAAAAAGCCCATATAATAACCGATTTAAAATATGAAAATCTACTAGAATGTAAGAAGCAACTATTTGCAATAACAGAACCTTGCGAGGCACATAACGATAAAACTATTTGTAATTCCGAAAAATTGCTAGACTTAAGTAACGATATTTTGCGTAAACGCTCTGCTCAACCTTAAGGAACCAGTATGCAAAATGGTCAACAATCAACACATTCCCGATTTCGAGGAAATATTGCCAGGAACTCTACTGTTGAACGACTTCAGCGGACTTGTCTCGGACGAAAAACTCCTAAAACTACAGGGCTCATTTATAATCCAATACAGGAACTCTACGGTAACAATTGGAGAAAACATCTACAAGTCTAAAGAAACCAGCCCGGTTGAACCGGAACCCGCACTTTTTCAATTAGCAGCGGAAAAGTCGAAAATAGATGAAGTACTGTCACTACAAATGGTCAAGGAACTTAACATAAACAACACAAGAGTACTAGAGAAACTCAGAAGCGAAGGAATTATAGATTCTTCCCTGAATTATGGATCCGCCATCATCCTATTCGTAGTTATCGTAGGACTGATCACACGATTTATGCGAAGGCGCAAACCAACAGAAGGCTTACCCGCTCCAGCGAAAACAATTGAAGAGCCATCCCCTTAAGGATCTGTACTCTTTTACGTTGCGACCGAGGACAGTCGCGTTTAAGGGGGAAGGAGTTAACACCCAGAATGCTAAATGCTCAACCAAAGTAAGAGTATCGCCACACGCGCAGAAATCTGAACAACAACAAATAGATTACGAGTGTGAGTGCATTAGCACCGATTTCCCAACATATAAAGTTATTGGCCGGAATGTTTCCCAATATGTCCCCAATTGAGTTCAGCAGCCACTTGCGCTGAGTTTTCACTTCTTCACTTCCTACTCTACGATCGTGAACCCAACACAGAGCGCATTTGGCAACGACAATTATTGCCAAATTACATTGACCAATTAGAATAAGAAATGGTCAACTGAACCGCGGCAGCAGCAATATAAGCGACAGCGACCAATTAGGACCGACCACATCAGCGACAACAGCGATGTTCAACGATAGTAGCAGAGAACGTCAGCAGAGGCAGCAGCAGCGGCAGAAGCGGCAGCAGCAAACCAATGAAGCATAGGTTACATTATTAATCATTAGCATAAGAAAAATCAGTTGTAAAATTGCACTCAATAAAGAAAGTTTATATTTTTTTAATAAAAATATTATCTTAACTTTAAACTTATATATATATATGATCGTGCCCCATTATATTACACACACCATACCTAATACAATGTTAGCTTTCAATGATACACTTACATACATAAGTACACATTTAAATATTATTTACACTTGTTCAGAATATCACTTGCTATACAAAACCACATTTCAATACACGTGCATGTCCAATACACAATTAAACAACCTTTATAATAAACTTGTAATGTGAACTTAAACCAACAAAAAAGCATTGGTAGAAAAAGGAACTATCAAAAAATTAAATTAATAAACAAACAACAAAGAATCAAAGAATTTTTAAATTAAATTAAATCGATCGCTAAATTTTCTATAAAAAAATTGGTTACCTATCAAATTTCAACAAAAATTATTTAAGGATTAAAAATCTAAATTCAAAATTAAGAAAACACAGAAAAAAAATCTAAAATCCAAAAATCAAAATCTAAGTTTTAAATCAAACTTTATAATATTTACAGCACAAAATAATTAATTATTTTCACCCCGAATTCTGAGTAACTATCAAAAAATTTTCTAAAATATAAATTCATCCCTTTTATCAACTGTTCAAATATCGTGACCACAAAACATAACTAAAATACCAGACCAAGATTTAGCAGACCGACTAGGAAACCTTGTAGGCCCTTCCGCAACTAGCAACGCGCGACTCATGACTGAGAGAGATATCGAAGAAATAATAAAAGGCGTCTTAGAAACCAAATTAAGTGGCTTAGTGAAGGAAATAATTAAACCCAATAATGATTTTTCGCAATATACAGATCAAAAAATCAGACGAGAACTAGCACACAACCTTAGTGAATTAGACAAAATACCGGACATTGTACGATCGCTTAGAGAATTTTCAGGAAACAAAAGTGAATTTTCCTCATGGAAAAAGAGCGTAGCACGAGTTTTAAAATCTATGAAGGTAGAATCGGTTCGCCAAAATATTACGGCATTCTTTTAGCAGTCCGCAATAAAATTACAGGACAGGCAGACGCAGTGTTAGAATCATACAACACCCCACTTGACTGGCCAGCTATTATGAAATGCCTAACATCGCATTTTGCCGACAAACGAGACCTTAAAACTTTAGAGTACCAGCTTTATGCCCTTGCTCAAGGAAACAATACTATAGTTGAGTTCTACCAAACAGACTACCAACAGCTATCCTTAATCTTGAACCAAGTTAGTAATCTGGATGCTTCACAGGAGACCATACAATCTTTGACGACTATGTACAGGGAGAAAGCTTTAGATACTTTTGTTAGAGGCCTAAACGGAAATCTAGCTCAACTGTTAGCGATCAAAGAACCGCACGACTTGGGGCATGCACTACACCTATGTAGTTTGCTCGAGAATCAGACCACTAGAAACAACCAAACACCCAAAAGCATTTACTCAGGAAAACCGCCTACACTACCACCAAGAACCCACCAACCGTTCCGAATGGTAGGAGCCAAACAAAATTTTCATCCCCATTTATACTACAATCCTAAACAGATGCAGGTAGTAGCCGCAACCGGAAAATTCCCCTTCACACAAAAACCACCCAACCTAATTTTTACAACCAAGCTAATTCAAGCCAAGCAAAACCATTAACACCCTATATTTCTCCGACACCGCCCCGCGACCCCAACCAAAAGCAGTACCTATGGAGGTTGATCAATCAATTCGTTCGCGTCATATCAACTATATGAATAAGCCGGCGAACAATGATTATTTTGGGAAACGACCTCTTAGCACTTCTAATGTTCAGAACACTAGCAAGATGCCAAGGCAATTTCATATTCAAACCGAGTCAGAAACAGGAAACACAAGAAGATACAACTAGTGCAGAGCAAGAATATTACGAAATGGCAGAACACAATAATATAGGCGAACTTCAAGAAGAATTTACTTGGCAAATTGATACCGAACAACAAGAATACATTGACATGTCCGAGCTCCATTTTTTAGAATAAATCGTTCCTCATTACCTTACTTTAAAGTAACGACGGGGAACGGAAAAATCCTAAAATTCCTAATAGACACAGGCTCAAACCAGAATTACATTTAAACACAACTGGTACCACACCCAAAACCAAATGAGAAAAGCTTTTCAGTCAGCTCTGTGGGAGGCAACAATGAAATTACACAACACACGATTCTTAAACTTTCCAATATCTCAGATAAACCAATGAAATTTTTTTACTAGATACACTAAAACATTCCACGGCATATAAGGAAACGATACAATGAAATTATTAGGCGCAATTATAGACGTCAAAATGATACACTAATTCTTGAAAATAAAAGGAAAATTAAAATTCACCAATTAGCCGCACAAGCCGTTAACACAATAGGACCACAAGTCAGTCATATGACCGAGTCTCAAAAAATAATTATAGAAAACCTTGTTCAAAGCCACAAAAACTTATTCGCCGACCCAGACACAAAATTAGCATACACTACTAAAAGTGGTAGGAGAAATAAGAACTTCATCAGACTCCCCAGTTTATGGAAAACACTACCCATACCCAGCTTCACTAAGACAGGAAGTAGAAGAGCAGATAAACGAAATGCTCGAAGATGGCATTATTAGACCCTTCACGTTCTGCGTATAATGCACCCGTTTGGGTAGTTCCAAAAAAGTCAGGTCAGTCCGAAGTAAAAAAGTATAGATTGGTAATAGACTACAGGAAACTCAACAATGTCACTATCTCAGATCGGTACCCTATCATAGAAATTGGCGAAATTATTGCACAGCTAGGGGATAAGAAATATTTTTCAGTGTTAGATCTTAAAAGTGGATTTCATCAAATCCCACTAAAAGAAACAGATATCGAAAAAATTGAATTGAATTCACAAGGCTTCCATTTGGTCTCAAAAACTCACCATCTATATTCCAAAGAGCCTTGGACGACATCCTGAGGGAATACATAGGGAAAATTTGCTATGTGTACGTTGACGACATAATCGTTTTTAGCAAAAACGAAATAGAGCACGGTCAGAACCTCGAAAAAGTATTTTCAACACTACAAGACGCAAACATGAGGGTACAAATAGAGAAATGTCATTTTTTCAAAAACGAAGTAGATTTTTTGGGTATACAATCTCACAAGACGGAGTTAGGACAAATATTGACAAAATAAGAGCAGTTTCAAAATTCCCGGTCCCAAAAACGTTAAAAGACCTACGATCTTTCTTAGGCATGACAGGGTATTATAGAAGATTTATTAGAGATTATGCAAAAATAGCCAAACCACTAACCATTCTCCTCCGAGGAGAAGAAGGCCGCATATCAAAAAATAAATCAAGCAGGACAGCTATTAACTTGGACAAAGAAGCAATAAAGGCTTTCGAAAAATTAAAATATACAAAAATTCAAATAGTGGCAATAATCATAACGCGAAACTAAAACGATGGAGAGACCTTATTGGCGAATATAATCACGAAATTAAATACAAGCCAGGAGTAGCTAACGTAGTAGCTGACGCACTTTCTAGGGCTCCAGCCGAAATAAATACACTCAGCTCCACAGCAACCATTCATAGCGACGAAAGCTCATCTCACAATCTTATATTTTCTGTAGAAGCTCCCATTAATGTTTTCAAAAATCAATTATTCCTACTTATCGACGAAACGGATTCAGATATTTTCGAAATTCCATTCCCAACCTACCATAGACACATAGTAAAAAGAAGAGAGTACACAGAAGAACAAATAATAGAAATTCTAACAAGCAGACTAGACCCCAGATTAATAAACGGAATTTTTACTTCCGAAGAGGTAATGGGAAAAATACAAAATATTTACCCCACATATTTCAGTTCATATAAAGTAAGGTTCACGCAAAATCAAGTAGATGACGTCACGTCCGAACTACAACAAAACGAAATAATAACCCTAGAACACAAGAGATCCCATAGAGATGCGAAAGAAAATAAAATACAAATACTTAAGAATTATTTTTTCCCACAAGCTCAAAAGAAAATTCAAGCAATAGTTCAGTCCTGCCAGATCTGTAAAGAATCTAAATACGATAGGCATCCGCCAAAAGGCAAAATTTAACCAACACCTATCCAAAAATATCCAGGAGAAATAGTCCATGTAGATATTTATATCACAGAAAAAAACAGCATATTAACAGGTATCGACAAATTTTCCAAATAAGCTCAAGTAAAAATTTTATAGTCAAGGGCAGCTGAAGATATTAAAAACCCATTAAGAGAAATGCTTATCGCTTTCGGTATGCCGAAATGGATAATAATGGAAAACGAACGTTCTTTAAGTTCTGCAGCTATAAAATTCATGCTGGAAGATCAACTTAAAATCTCAGTGCACACCACTGCCCCATACGCATCAACAAGTAATGGACAAATAGAAAGGTTCCACTCGACACTATCCGAAATTTTAAGGTGCTTAAAAAAAGACAACGTGAGCATGGTATTTGAAGATTTACTTTTCCAAGCGGTCCAGGAATACAACAAATCCATACATATAGAGAAAAGAATATAGACATTTTTTTTAGAAACACAATTCCTAATACACCAGAAGATATAGAAAATTAACGAGAGGAAATTAGGCAGAAAATTCAAAAGAAACAACTCTATGACCTAGAATACCACAATAAAAATAAGAACCTACCAAAACATTTCAGGCCAGGCGAAATAGTACACGTTAAAATCGATAAAAGATTAGGGTCAAAACTAACACCTAGGTATAAAAAAGAAAAAGTTGCTGAAAATAAAAACACCACCATTAAAACTCAAAGCGGAAAAATAATCCACAAAAATAATATTAAAACATAATTTTTCAGACTATTTTACCAACCTGCCTGGGTATTACCACGGTCCTTGACTATTCAAACTCCCAACTCATTTCACTCGAAACCGGACTAGCAGCCAAACAAGACGGAACGTTTAAAATCATCCACATTTTCAACTTGACCAGCTACGAAGAGACATTTGCAACTTTAGAGGAATCATTTAAATCACTTATTTCATCTCATCCGCTTCAACCATATCTTTCGTACGAACTAAAACAAATAAAATCCGACTTACGCAGACTACAAACAAAAAGATCAAAAGAGCAATAGAAGCAATAGGGACAGCATGGAAGTGGCTGGCAGGATCACCAGATCATCATGACTATGAGGTCATAGAAAATAAAATAAACGAACAGCTTGAAAATAATAACAGACAAGTAGTTATAAACCGGCTAATTAACGAAAAAATAAATCAACTCAGTAATGTCACAAATGCAATGATAAAATTTACTCAAAACTCGGAAGGAATAATGAATCAAAAAGCCAATATTTTAAAATATAAAATACAATTAATTAAAGAAGAAATTACAAACATTCTGTACGCAATAACTTGGGCAAAATCTAACACAGAAAATTCATTTATTTTCTCAGCAAAAGAAACCAACATTGTAGAAAACATTTTTAAAGAAGAAAACACTTTTTTTTGATATAGAAGAACTCTTAGAATTTGCTAAAGTCAAACTAGCCACCAATGGCCACGACCTCATTTACATTATTAGCTTACCAACAATTAATAAAGACACTTGCAGAACATTAAAAGTAAAAGCACTAAAAAGCCCATATAATAACCGATTTAAAATATGAAAATCTACTAGAATGTAAGAAGCAACTATTTGCAATAACAGAACCTTGCGAGGCACATAACGATAAAACTATTTGTAATTCCGAAAAATTGCTAGACTTAAGTAACGATACTTGCGTAAACGCTCTGCTCAACCTTAAGGAACCAGTATGCAAAATGGTCAACAATCAACACATTCCCGATTTCGAGGAAATATTGCCAGGAACTCTACTGTTGAACGACTTCAGCGGACTTGTCTCGGACGAAAAACTCCTAAAACTACAGGGCTCATTTATAATCCAATACAGGAACTCTACAGTAACAATTGGAGAAAACATCTACAAGTCTAAAGAAACCAGCCCGGTTGAACCGGAACCCGCACTTTTCAATTAGCAGCGGAAAAGTCGAAAATAGATGAAGTACTGTCACTACAAATGGTCAAGAAACTTAACATAAACAACACAAGAGTACTAGAGAAACTCAGAAGCGAAGGAATTATAGATTCTTCCCTGAATTATGGATCCGCCATCATCCTATTCATAGTTATCGTAGGACTGATCACACGATTTATGCGAAGGCGCAAACCAACAGAACCGCTCCAGCGAAAACAATTGAAGAGCCATCCCCTTCCGGATCTGTACTCTTTTACGTTGCGACCGAGGACAGTCGCGTTTAAGGGGGGAGGAGTTAACACCCAGAATGCTAAATGCTCAACCAAAGTAAGAGTATCGCCACACGCGCAGAAATCTGAACAACAACAAATAGATTAAGAGTGGAGTGCATTAGCACCGATTTCCCAACATATAAAGTTATTGGCCGGAATGTTTCCCAATATGTCCCCAATTGAGTTCAGCAGCCACTTGCGCTGAGTTTTCACTTCTTCACTTTCTACTCTACGATCGTGGGAAAGCTTCAACGCTGGGTGACTGAACCCAACACAGAGTGCATTTGGCAACGACAATTATTGCCAAATTATATTGAACAATTAGAATAAGAAATGGTGAACCGCGGCAGTAGCAATATCAGCGACAGCGACCAATTAGGACCGCCCACATCAGCGACAACAGCGATGTTCAACGATAGTAGCAGAGAACGTCAGCAGAGGCAGCAGCAGCGGCAGAAGCGGCAGCAGCAAACCAATGAAGCATAGGTTACATTATTAATCATTAGCATAAGAAAAATCAGTTGTAAAATTGCACTCAATAAAGAAAGTTTATATTTTTTTAATAAAAATATTATCTAAACTTTTAACTTATATATATATACTAGCGGAGCCGGCGAACTTTGTCTCGCCCTAATTCGACGCCATTATATAACCCCAGGGTAATAGTCAAACACTGCATTTCTTTATTTAGTATAGAGCGATATGATATACTATGTTTTTGTTTTATTTTCCGGCGCAAAACAAACAATGAAGACGGCTTACCAACACGCGAACATGCAACGTACAGCTGGCCGTGCGAAAAACAGGGAAATTCTAGATTTATCCCGCAGACTTCTAACGATTGGCCTTGCGATTTGTTGATTGTCATCGCAAATGCCAATCGGACGGGGAACTGAATCCTCTTGAATTGGAATGGTAGATCAGTTGGAATAATCGGAATTCGTGGTATAAGGACTACCTCTCCTTTAAATGTTCCCTTGATGATCGTCGCCTGAATCACGTTAGTCATCAGTTTCTTGACGGACAACCGCGTACCGTTGCACAATTTCGGATGATTTAGATTCCGCAGCATTATAATAATTGATCCCATCTTCAGTTGCAAATTATGCGGTGGAGTTCCTGGCACATCTAGCGAGTTCAAAAATTCTGTCGGATAGTTCGTCGCTTCATCCTCGTCGGTCACGCTGTCAACGGATCTGTATGAATGCAGTTCTCCATCGATTTGATTTTGAATAATGTAATTCAAATTATCTACGTCCTTGTTCTTCTCTGCTAGTATTGCCCGTTCACTAATCCAGTCGATATTTTTATAATTTTGCGCAATGTCGGGGAACACTTTGTTAATGAGTTCCTCCTTTGACGATGTGAACACGCAAAAATTTGCCGGAAACGATATTGATCCAGTCGAAACATAAACAGGAATTTCGCCATTGCCAAGTGCCAGCAGTTGTCTCGAGAATTCAGCAGCGGACGGGTCATTCTGCAATGTGACTCTCATGTTCGTGGTTAATTTCAGCTTTTGACATATCTCCACAATGAAGACGATTTAAGGCATGCATTAACTTCATCGGCAGCCGTAGATTTCGGGATGACGGGAAGCGTTTGACAAAAATCTCCGGACAGCAATATCAAAGACCCACCAAATAGTTTCGAATCACCGCGTAAATCTTTCATCGCTCGGTCAACTGCCTCCATAGCTCGCTTATGCGCCATCGTGCATTCATCCCAAATGAGGATTTTGCATTTTCGCATCAATTTCGCTGTCGCCGAATTCTTGCTTATTGTGCATTTTGGCTTGTCAACCGTGAGAAGATTCATGGGCAGCTTCAAAGCGGAATGTGCAGTTCGACCGCCTTCCAACAACGTGGCAGCAATGCCAGATGATGCAACAGCCAACGCAATTTGAGATCTTGATCGAATCGTTGCCAGAATCAACGAAATGACAAATGTCTTGCCTGTCCCACCAGGAGCATCGAGAAAGTATAAGCCTCCCGATCCATCGTCAACAACCTTCATTATCGAATCGTACACGTTCTTCTGCTCGGCATTCAAAAACGGCACATTGGTTCGGACTCTTTCGGGCAAGTTATCTTGGTTATAGTGTTGCTCCCGTTGAAATTCGCGATTGAAAGCATCGTGCACTGAACGATGTGGCGTTGGCATTCCCAATGTCGACAGTAGACTGCCGCACATGAGCATACACATGTCTTCGATCCGTATTAAAGCTTCGTTGTGCAAGAGTGAAATTCATAGTTGTCCTGCGAACGTCTATTAAAATGTCGTCAGCCATATCGTCCTTGTAATTTTCCCACAGTGCGGTCGGGTTCGACGGATGACATGTGGCTATGATTATTGCAAATAATGCACGAATTTGATTTGATCCAGAAAGAGAAACAGTGGCATCAGCGAGCGTTGAGTCCCAATGTGTGTCGTTTTCAAGCAAATTTAAACGTTGGCAAGCCTCCCGAAAAGTGGCGCACAGCACACCATTCACAGTACGCAGGGACTCGAAGGATGTAGGGCCTCTTATGTTCACCAAAAGCAAGCGAATATAAAAGCATTCGTCTTGGCGTGGATGAACTGTGTATATTCGTCCGAGAGCATCAGTCGAATAGATATCAGCGAAACCAACAACAGCATCGCCTCTTTTCGGCGTTGAAACTTTTTCGATGCAGCGTTCCATGTATAATAGCGTGGCATTTCCGAATAGAGTAAAGTCCTTGCGAACGGATCGCATTCGCATGTAGAAAAGAAATTTGTCAACGTTGTTGCTGGTGGCCGTTCTGCTCTTTGCGCTGCATCGGATGACGTTCATGAATCGGAAATGAAAACAGACGCCAAATGGCCTCGTTACAACTTACGTAACGTCCAAGTTGAAATTTCGTCACCTCGTCGTTTGCATTCGGATCAGCAATGCCAAACACCGCCATGTCGCTCCCTTTGTTCACATATTTGCAAATGTATTTGATTGATTTTATAGAGTTGCAGTACTCAACATTGCAGTGCGTTGAAAACGTTTTCGACAAAATCGGACAATATGGAACGATCCAGCGGTTATCGACGATGACTTTGTTATTTTTTACCATCATTTCGATCCATCTGCCGTTGTCATCTGGAGAACGACGCCTACAAAAATACAATGGATATCCATCGTTTCCACTGATTGTTTCAGCCACCAACGGACGGGGAAATCGTTTTGTGCAATTTCCGTTTTCCATGCATGGTGATTCTGGGTTGTGGACTCCGCAAGGGCCATGGATCATACTCGTTTTCACAACGGAATGCAGCTCCGGATCAGTTTCTGGATCTGGTATTTCGGCAGAAATAATCGAATCAATATGTTCTGGTCGGATCTTGTCGAACATCCAAAGCAAAATGTGCGCATGTGGTAAGCCACGCTTCTGCCATTCAACCGAGTACATCCAACAACGAACTACGCCAAAACCTTCTGCTTAACGATGTAATCCATAAGAATTTGTACCTTTAGCTTGAATACTCGTGCAGTGATGTCATGTCGATCGCTGGATGTTTGTCCTTGGTGCAACAAATTCGTAATTTCGGGCCATTTCGGATTGCATGTAAATGTGATAAATAAATCAGGTCGTCCGTAATTCCGCACGTACGTCATCGCATCTTGAGCGTACTCATGCATATGGCGCGGGCTCCCAACATAAGTAGCTGGCAGAATGGTCAAACAACCAATGTTTGCCGCGTGTCCATCAGTAGCGATGGCGTCACGCAAGTGGATGTACTCGTCAGATCATAACTTTGACTGATTGAAACGAATGAAATTGAGACGCTCCGTTTCTACTTTTACATACATGTCGACACAGTACTGCTGAAACAAACGGCGGTATCTCAACAGATGATTGTCAACATCTAGTCGAATCATCAATCGATATGCATAAAAATTCATTGAGCTGACTTTCTTATTCGTTTCTTCTCCTGTAATATGAATTCGAATTTACGTGCAGAATGAAAAGAAGTGATTAAACAAACCTGTCGTTGGATTGACCATCTTTATGTTGAAGTGATAGCCATCTTCTCCACGACAGAACATCAACGGATATTGAAGTGCATCATATGACCGATGAGTCTCATAAACGCGTTGCAATTGTCCATCATCCCGACGCTTGAGAACAATATCGCGTGATTCCACATTCTCGCCAACAATCACCACTGCGACTTCATTGATAGTGGGCGCATTGAATTGTCTTGAATGGCTTCCTGCTGATCTTTTATCTGCTGTGATAATGATTTTGTGGTCGTCAGAATGCATTGTATCCAAAGCTGTTTTGAACAATCTGACCAATTCATTACACTCATGAAGAAGATTTTGCAATTGTTGTATTATTTCACATTTAGTTGCAGTGAAAATTGCACAACGCTGATTAAGTTCAACTGCCGAATCACCAACGAAATAGATCTGAAGGAATTTATGATCTTTGTTTGGTGGTGGTAACAAAGCGCCCGCTCGATGGTGAATTTGCCCTTGAATCTGAATTTTGTGATGCAATTTCGTGAAAAATTATAGTTGTTTATGTTGATAAAAGAGTGACGCTATTACCTTATAACTCGGATTGTAGCCTGGTTGTTGAACAACCTCTTCTCCAAATGACGTCATTTGAAAACATCCGTTATATTTTGTGCTTGCAACAGAAAATGGTTTGATTTGCTTGTATTTCCATATAGAAGCGAATACAATGGCTCTGGTGGATGAGTCAAAACCGGCAATTTTACCTTGCCACCTGCGCAGCATAAGCCGGGAGCTTCCAATCGAAACTTCAGTGCATTGCAGTGCTGACATACCACAGACAATGAACCGATAACAACGCAGCTATGGTCTTTGTAGGACGTTGAGAAATTGTATGCAAATGCAGCGCGATTCAAGTCTGTTCTTGGTACTCTTTGTGTGGAGCGAATCTGTGCTAAACGGGTTCGTCTCGATTCATTTCTTTCTGCACGTTCGTCTTGCGTTTGACTTTCATGGACATTCCGACTATATGTTGCTCGACGTGTACGTCGTCCAATGTTTGGCTGTCTTATAGCAGGCATTATTCCTACAAATCACAGGAAGAAATTAAACAAATCCGGACGTCTGATAAAACGAATAAGAAACCGAATAATATTGAAACGATTTTTTTGTTACTTTGACATATATTTCGATACACTACTGTTTTATATAATTTGATATTTTAATTATCTGTTTTTCACCATTACCCTGGAGGATTTTCTAAAAATTTTATTACGTTCTGACCTTCTCCTGTTAGTTACCTACAACTGAAAAAAAAATTGAACCAAATCGGCGCAGCCGTTCCCCAGTAGTTTTTTACGACACATTTTTTGGGCTCCATTTTTATATATATAGATGATCGTGCCCCATTATATTACACACACCATACCTAATACAATATTAGCTTTCAAAGATACACTTACATACATAAGTACACATTTAAATATTATTTACACTTGTTCAGAATATCACTTGCTATACAAAACCACATTTCAATACACGTGCATGTCCAACACACAATTAAACAACCTTTATAATAAACTTGTAATGTGAACTTAAACTAACAAAAAAGCATTGGTAGAAACCCATTAAAAGGGGGGCAATGGTACGAATGTAAGACTGGGTCAAGAAAATGACATAACTTTTGACGAACGACATGAACAACAGGGGATCGTATTGCACGGCCCGCGACGATCCAACGGCGCACGAAGTTTGCGAATGGGGAGGGAAAACGGGCAAAACATAGCCCGATTGTTTTCATGATCAAGCATGAATCCGCTTGCGGAGCAATGTGGACAGAAAGACAGACTGACGAACGATTTCTTCTTATTTTTAGTCACGTAAATAATTGTTCTGATTACGTTTTTAGAGGATAGTGGCGTCCAAGGAACCCACCACAAATCCGACGAGCTCAGCTGCACAAATCGTGTCTGCTATCCGGGCGGCCACTTCCTCAGCCCTATGTCCTCCAAGGACTGAGGAACAACGACACCACCGACGTAACATAATTTCGCCATCATTCCTATGGCAGCTATAGGATATAGTTGTCCGATTTCGGCCGTTCCGACATATATACTGCGTGCTAAAGAAATAAGACTATGCTGAAAATTTCAGCCCGATAGCTCAGCAACTGAGAGACTAGTTCGCGTAGAAACCGACAGACAGACAAACAAACAGACGGACAAACAGACAGACAGACGGACATGGCTAGATCGACTCGGCTGGTGATGCTGATCAAGAATATATATACTTTATGGGGTCTGAGATGCCTCCTTCACTGCGTTGCAAATATCATGTCAAAATAATAATACCCTCTGCAAGGGTATAAAAATATTATATTTTTGAGTCATATAAAGTACATTATCAAGAATATCGTATAAAGTACATTATCAAGCATAAAAATCTTCGTTAAGGTTTGGCTGAAATCTGGGTTTGAACTTTCGGGAAAGTGACTTCTGTCAGAGTAGCATGCGCATGACTTAGGTTTTTACGATTATCTTGAAAACGAAATCTTACCCGGAATCAATTTTTGTCAAAATAAAATAACTTGTAAAAATCCTGTCATATGTTAAGATATTGTATAGTTATATTCGGTCGACCACCCTGCCGCGTAACCGAATTGCTTATTTATCGTGATGATTAATTAAATGGATTGTAGTATAGAAATAATGTATTTGTTGGCTTTGTTAAAAAAATATCTTTTGTTTTCGTCTTTGTGTGCTGCAATATTTTTGCTGGTCAGCAAAAACTTTTGTGACGAAAATGAATGTGTAATTCAAAACGGGGTGCGTTGGTACTCAAAGGTATTGGTATAGGTCAAGAATCGTCCGAAATTAAGCCCCCAAATAAAATTTAAATATGCCCTATTCAAGTGAATACACAGAATGGATTCAACTGCCCTCTACCGGAGTGATCAGTTCCTCCTGTGCCCACTTGACCTCTTCCCGTGAAAACACAGTGCATTGGACTGCTGTTTTCCCACAGGAAGGCTTTGTCGGCCAGGAAGCTCAGCTAAGTTTATTTACGTTAAATATTTTCAAAAATGGTCTGCACTTTTATAGAGAAGCTATTATGGTATTATTTCTTATTTAATTTTTAAAATTAACAAGGGTCCTCAAAGTCAAATGCCAATTCTATAACTACAAGTGTCAGATCGGCACGCATTTCGCTTCTGATGCTATCTGTCTGTGAAGTTGGTGACTTTAAAAGAACATTCAGCGTGTGTATTAAATTTACAGAAAAATGTTATATAAACAAAATTTGGCTAATTTTGACATCAAAGTGATCTGCTCTGATATCTCTAAATTCTTGAAACAGTAATAAAAAAAAATGTTTATTTTGATACTAAAGTGCTTCTCGTCAAAAAAGAAAAAAAAAGTTTTGGCAATAAAGGATCAAAGGATACTTCTTAATTAGTTGGGTGCCATTTCTGTTCAGCTGTATTTCTAGACGTACGGCAGGCTTTTGACAGGGTTTGGCATGAAGGTCTATTTTACAAATTAATGCCGCTTTTACCTGAGGGACTCTGGAAGGTTATTGTGTCATTTCTGGATAACAGGAAGTTTTCCGTTGAGATCCGTGGACATCGTTCGGAACTACGCCCAATTCATGCTGGTGTACCTCAGGGCAGTGTTCTTGGCCCAGTACTGTACACACTTTACACATCGGATCTTCCAAGCCCCATTGCTCGTGGTACTCTTCTAGCAACCTACGCAGATGACACTGCTTTTCTAGCTGCTGGCAGCACTCCCATATCGGCTTCCAATCGTGTCCAGACATTCTTGGACGAATTCGAATGTTGGGCATCTCGATGGAACATAGCGCTTAACATTGAAAAGACACAGCACGCCACTTTCGCCCTTCGGCCTGGCCGCTCACGTGCCCTTTATATGGATGGGAAAAGACTAAAGCATGAGGATAAGGTTACGTACCTTGGCGTAACCCTAGACCGCCGACTTTGCTGGAAGGGGCAGATTGACCGAGTCTGCGGATCAGCAAGGACAAAGCTTGAAAAAATGGATTGGCTCCTTCGTTCTGATAGCGGCCTATCTCTCCATGCCAAGGTGCGATTATTTAAAGCCATTGTCCTTCCGACACTGAACTGGGGGATTACATGCTGGGGCACCGTGTGACTCTTCACTAAAAAGGGTGCACGAAGGCTCTGAGAAGGATGCTGGGAGTTAAGTGGCACCACTACGGACACAATCACACGCTATTTCAAGACACAGGAATACCAACTGTAACAGAAACAATTTCATCATTTGCAAACCGATACAGAGACCGCCTGCTTGCGCATACCAACCGTTTGGCAAGACACCTTGCCACCCCGTTAGGCCGACGACGTCTGCGCAGAAGACACCCTGCGGACCTATGGATACTCGGCCGAGACAGACATGGACGATTACTTTAACACCATATAATCACACATAAAATGCCCCAAAGTGGCGCTCTTTCCCACCCGCAGTTTCCGGGATCTATAGTTACTATTAATCAAACACGAAAACAAGAGCTACTCTTGTGAAGCGTGATAATTAAACTTACAAAAAAAAAAAAAAACAACGTCGGTGGTGTCGTTGTGCCTCAGTCCTTGGAGGTCATAGGGCTGAGGGAGTGGCCGCCCGGATAGCAGACACGATTTGTGCAGCTGAGCTCGCTGGATTTGGGGTGGGTTCTTTGGACGCCACTCGCCTCTCCAAACGTAATCAGAATAAGTATTTACGTGCCTGAAAATAAAAGATAGATGTGTTCGTCAATCTGTCGTTCTGTTCTTACCGCCCGCAAGCTCCACGGAAGCTTGATCATATCCGATCGGCAGTGCTTCAGCCAATTCCCTCCCCTTCACGACTTCGCGTGCCAATGGATCATCGCTGGCTGCGATATATGATCCCCTGTAGTGTATACTCGTCAGTCAAATGTTATGCCATTTTTTTTCTTGACCCAATTTTCCTATTCGTACCAATGCCCACCTTTAAACAGGTTTCTACCAAGACATGTTAAGAATTCTGTGCACATTATAAATTTATTGAAAAGGTTTATTATTCTAATGTCAGTCATTGACAAGTAGAAAAAGATAAATTGAATTAAATATAATTATAAGTGGAGTTGCATTAATTGACCAAACTAAAAGTAATTATATAAAGAAAAATTAAATCTTAAGCCTGATGATATATGTATATATATTTATATATATATGTTACTCAAAAATCATAGAGAATTATAAAAATGTAGTATTTAAAAGGAAAGAAAAACTATCATTATAGGAAATGTATTTGTATTGTATATTTTACTTATATTTAATATTCAATAGAAACAAAAAACAAAACTATCATTATAGGAATTAAATCTAAATAAAAGCTAAGAATGCGTATGTATTACGTTTGATTTAAAAATGAAATAAATTATTTCTCCTAGTGGAGGTATTTGCTGCACATAAATATATATTCGAAAAAGTTGGTTATTTTACTTCCCGTAAGGCTTACCCTCTTAAGAGATCCAACGACGAGAGATCTCCCGGTCGAATCTTTGGCTTTTTTTTTATAGTTGATTGCACGGTTTATTTTGTATATAGTGGAACTGCAATCGTTCTTCAGGATTCACATTTGTCACGGCAGAGATTGGCAGGATTGATTGGTTTTATGGACATATGTCGTTAAGGATCCACATTGCACTCGGAATTGTTTGACGGGAAGTTGTAAACCGGTCGACCGTCCTAAAGATATTTACTTAAAATGACTGATCGCGGAAGTCTATCCAACTTTTACACTTATGTGGCTTGCACGCATTCAATTTGGTATTCATTGGTTTTCGGCCAAAAGACTTCCAGTGCTCAATTCTCACTCTCCCCTGTTACAGTTCCATTGGGGCCTTTTATACCCAAGGGTGTTCCAAGTTTCGGCTATGGATCACCGGAATGAAACGCCAAAGTGTACCCGGCTACGTAAATTTCCCCTTCATTGCACCCAAAAATGAATGTGTTCCCGGTTAAGTACATTCCCACCCAAAAATGGACGAAGGTCCCAACAAATCGACGGTGCTGGGTTACCGCGGGACCACGGTCCGAGTTGATGTACATATGTATATCAGTACCTGGACCCATGTACGAGCGCAATTTTTGTCGACGCTGCTTTTTGAGGACCGTGGGATTGCAGTTCCCTTGCGAGAACCGTGAGATAGCTATTTTTGCTCGAGTGCCGTGCATTTGTAGCACCTGGCATGTTATCTCTACCCCCTATCCTCTTACACGTGTACCTATTGTCCCCGTCGGGCAGAACCGGCGTACGTAACAAATTCATGTTCACATTACACAATCTACCGTCGACCGACAGCCTATTTGTTTTCCTCAAGTGAAAAGTAAACAAACATGTCCAAGTAATCACATTTATTTAATCATATTTAAACGATAATACATGCTACAAAAGATGTTTTATTATGAAATATAGTAAACTAGATCAATGATTAATGAAGGAGTAGATGGGGGTTGCGTTGATCCACACTTATTACAGGGTATTTACCTATCCATCGGACCATTAGGCGACTTCGACTGGATTTAGCAGTCGTATCCGACGAAACTCCTTTCGTTGGAGGAATTTAAACTTTTGCATTTGCTGAAACATCATCTTATTGGTCATCTTCGGCAGGACAGGTGCTGCCTGCTGTTGCTGCAATTTTTACGTCGTTGTGGCTGCATAAGGATGTAGGTTACTTGCTTGCTGCAGTTGCTGCTCTGTATTGTGGCCATGTCGGTGGGTCGATCGGGTCCTTGCCATTGCCGTGCAGGCCGGAGATGTGCACGAAGATGGCGGCGGAGTTGTTGCCGATATTGTTGATGTACGGGTGATCGGACGAGTCCACCTTGTTCACGCCGACATCAACTGATTCCCACTCAGGGTGATGGCGAGCAAAGTTTGCTCGCGGGTCTAGCCGATCTTGGAGATGCCAGCCTCTAGAACGCCGGTACAGGCGACCACGCTCAGCACAGCGCAATCGGCCTGGGGAAGTGCCAGTGATTATGATCTTTTGATTAAATCTTATATTGGTAGAACTGTCGATAATAAATTTAAAACAGAAATGACCTGTTTTATTTCCCAGCATTTAGACTTTGCTTTTTTACTTTTGCGTTGTGAATAGCAACTTTTCCATTGTAAATGGCAAGTTAATAGTGGTGGAACCAAAATTATCGTAAATCGGCTGGGTGAAACAGAATGAGATAGGAATATCAAATATTTTGAGAAAATTTGGCACGGCAAACTCATACGTACTATCATGGGCGGTCGACGGTCGACGGTAGATGGTCCGTGTGTGTGAATTGACTATAAGGGTGTAAATGCCTTTCACTGTGATCTCGTTGGCATTAAATCAAGACGAAGTGGTTCGAAAATTTCCGGCCACAAAATTTTGGTACTGCAAGAAAAGCGTCATTGGCATATATGCGGTCGAGGAGAAAATAAATCCTCACCGCCGAGCATAGCAGAGCTCACAGGTGGAGAGAACGTGAAACAAGTACTCTTCGAGTACTACTTCCCGAAGATGGCATAGTTAGCTAGCAAAATCGTCGCTAATTGCAAAACATGCACCAAAGCGAAGTAAGACAGGCATCAAAAAAAACAGGAGCTCAGCGAATCACCAATCCAAGCCCACGTAGGGGTTAAGTTACACATTGACATTATCTCCATAGAAGAAAAATTTTGTAACCTGCATTGACAAGTTTTCAAAACTCGCTGTCGTGCAGCCGATTCCGTCTAGAACCATAGAGGATCTTAATCACCAATTCTACAACTAATGAATTTGTTCCCCAAAGCCAAGGCCATCTACTGCGACAATGAACGATCATTGAACTCGCATACGATCACGACCATGCAGGAAAACCATTTTGGCGTCAGCATCTCGAATGCGCCGCCCCTCCACAGAGTCTCCAATGAACAAGTGGAGCGCTTCCATATCACGCTAATAGAGCTCGCTAGAAGTCTAAAAATCGACTAAAGGCATAAGTGACACAGTGGAATTAATATTACTGGCTACGGCCAGATATAACAAATCTATCTATTCGGTCATAGACAGGAAACCGGCCGATGTCATACAGGCACACCCTGACGACGCTCAATACGAAGACCAGTGCTTGAGGTCGGGGATAAAGTCCAAGTAAAGTCAAACAGGCGACTAGGGAACAAAACACACCCTTGTTTGAGGAAAAAGCCATCGAGGACCACAGTTCTAGGAAGGGTGATCCACAAAGACAACCTCAAATAATCCGAGCAGAACCCGGTTGCCGTTCCCTCGAAATTTGTATCATTTTTATTCATAGCCACTTGACATACATAAGCTTTTATCAATCATTAGCATAATTAATTATATGTTACTAGCTGCCCGGTACGTGCTTCGCTACGTATACAATAAAATATAAATAAACTTATTTAAACAACAAAAAGTTTACTAATTGCTAGTCTTTTTAAAATTTAATCCAAAGCATTTGGATAAACAATATTTTTGTTTTTCCATTTTGAGTATAAATAAACAAACGGCTGGAGGTACCGACTTTAGAACACGCAATATAAAGTTGGCCATGTGAAAACACGATTCTTCCAAATTCACTTTGCAAACGTTGAGTGTTTGCCATTGGGACTTGTTGATAGACATCGCAAATGATAATCTCACAGGATATTGAAATTGTTTGAACTCAAATGGCATATTAGTTGGATTCATAGGCATAAGTGGTATGAAACAAACTTCTCCTTTTGATTTATCTGATAAGATAAATTTGGCAATAACTTTTCACTGCCAATCTGGTGCCCTTACACAGTTTTGGTGGATTAATATTTCGCAATAATATAATCAAGGAACCAACTTTCAGGTTTTAGCCATGCGGTGGCATACCACCCGGTTCCATCAAGCAGCTCCTGCCGCCCGCTTTTGCCCGCTGCCAAAAGTCATTTTCAAGCAATTGGCCTCGCTGGCAAAGTAATGCGGAGGGGTTTCCAAGCTCGGAGCCAAAATGGAAAGCAATGGTCTTTATAGCTCAACTAGATGTTTTAAATTATTGGCAATTTTATCTTAAACTTTTAAGGTATTGCTGGGGTGTACAGAATCGCGAAAGAGTCGCGGAAGTATCGCGAACAGTCGCGGAAGTATCGCGGAAGAATTGCGAAAGAGTCGCGGAAGTATCGCGGAAGAGTCGCGGAAGTATCACGGAAGAATCGCGGAAGAGTCGCGGAAGAGTCCGCGACATATTGCGTCCATCATTTTAATGTATCCGTACATACTATAATCAACCTGACTGTTGTTATTTAAAGCAGCATTCATCATTTCAGCCAAAACAGCACGACGTGTTCGTGATCGCCGTGAAAGATTCAGTACAGGTACGCGGTCAACAGATCTATTTCGTGCATTACCTTCATCTGCAGTCCGTGATCGTCTTTGTAATACCGCATTTGTACTACGCGTTCGCCAACCTATATTGCTCGACTAGGTCGTGCCATTTTTTGTTCATATAAAAAGAAAAATGAGAAAAGTACACATTTTAGACAGTAAATTCTAACAATTCTAGACTCATTATTTATACGAACGACAGGAAACGTTTGACAATAATCAACTGACAATAATATCAAAGCAGCTGCCCGTAAACATTGCAAAAATGTAACAACTCAAGAACCGCAAAACCAATTTAATGCAAACTTCACAAAACCCATCTACTAAGTAGTCCGATCAAAGCCCAAACATTTGATTTAGCTAGATGAGCCCGTTCTTGAGTTATAACATGAGAAATAATTGCCACTTTATTTTATATAAGAGAAGATTTACACTTTAATACACTTTTGGTGGGCAATCCTATTCCGAACAAAAGTTAATTTAAAACGCACATTACAGGTTCATACCCTTGCTTCTGCTCTCTGGCCGTAACATCGGCTCACGACTACTCTCAGGCCAAGTACATCCCCGTCATCGACGGAAGGGTCTTAATGTGGGAAGAGTTCAGCAACTTTCAGCGAATCATTCCGAATACAGACGACTAGTGGAAGAAACCAACAACATGGTCGACATGTTTCCTTAGTACCACATGCGAAGCTTCTGAGCATCGACATTGCTCATCTTCGTGACTTGCTCGACTCTTTGGGCGTTCAACACAGATGACTTAGAGATTAAATCACAGAAGAATTGCAAAATCATAACTATCAACTTTAAGATAAAATAAATTATAGTCCAAGTATCATCCACTGCAGTCGAACTGGTTTAGATCGCTACAGTTAGTCAATGATTAATGATATTTTGTCCATTGCGTCCGTAAAAGTTTAACAGTCCACTACCATTTTACATTTTATTATCAAATTTCCTAAAGTTAAGATAGCTTGTAATAAAATTACTATCTTTCCCGTGGGCCACCATGATACGTTGTTGAATTTAATAGACAATGTAGTAGATCCGCACCGTCAAAACTGCTCCATATAACCAGTCGCCACCATTTTTCCAACTGTCTGTATTTATTTAATCATATTTAAACGATAATACATGCTACAAAATTTGTTTTATTATGAAATATAGTAAACTAGATCAATGATTAATGAAGGAGTAGATGGGGTTGCGTTGATCCACTCTTATTTCAGGGTATTTACCTATCCATCGGACCATTAGGCGACTTCGACTGGATTTAGCAGTCGTATCCGACGAAACTCCTTTCGTTGGAGGAATTTAAACTTTGCATTTGCTGAAACATCATCTTATTGGTCATCTTCGGCAGGACAGGTGCTGCCTGCTGTTGCTGCAATTTTACGTCGTTGTGGCTGCATAAGGATGTAGGTTACTTGCTTGCTGCAGTTGCTGCTCTGTATTGTGGCCATGTCGGTGGGTCGATCGGGTCCTTGCCATTGCCGTGCAGGCCGGAGATGTGCACGAAGATGGCGGCGGAGTTGTTGCCGATATTGTTGATGTACGGGTGATCGGACGAGTCCACCTTGTTCACGCCGACATCAACTGATTCCCACTCAGGGTGATGGCGAGCAAAGTTTGCTCGCGGGTCTAGCCGATCTTGGAGATGCCAGCCTCTAGAACGCCGGTACAGGCGACCACGCTCAGCACAGCGCAATCGGCCTGGGGAAGTGCCAGTGATTATGATCTTTTGATTAAATCTAATATTGGTAGAACTGTCGATAATAAATTTAAAACAGAAATGACCTGTTTTATTTCCCAGCATTTAGACTTTGCTTTTTACTTTTGCTTTGTGAATAGCAACTTTTCCATTGTAAATGGCAAGTTAATAGTGGTGGAACCAAAATTATCGTAAATCGGCTGGGTGAAACAGAATGAGATAGGAATATCAAATATTTTGAGAAAATTTGGCACGGCAAACTCATACGTACTATCATGGGCGGTCGACGGTCGACGGTAGATGGTCCGTGTGTGTGAATTGACTATAAGGGTGTAAATGCCTTTCACTGTGATCTCGTTGGCATTAAATCAAGACGAAGTGGTTCGAAAATTTCCGGCCACAAAATTTTGGTACTGCAAGAAAAGCGTCTTTGGCATATATGCGGTCGAGGAGAAAAGAAATCCTCACCGCCGAGCATAGCAGAGCTCACAGGTGGAGAGAACGTGAAACAAGTACTCTTCGAGTACTACTTCCCGAAGATGGCATAGTTAGCTAGCAAAATCGTCGCTAATTGCAAAACATGCACCAAAGCGAAGTAAGACAGGCATCAAAAAAAAAACAGGAGCTCAGCGAATCACCAATCCCAGCCCACGTAGGGGTTAAGTTACACATTGACATTATCTCCATAGAGAAGAAAAATTTTGTAACCTGCATTGACAAGTTTTCAAAACTCGCTGTCGTGCAGCCGATTCCGTCTAGAACCATAGAGGATCTTAATCACCAATTCTACAACTAATGAATTTGTTCCCCAAAGCCAAGGCCATCTACTGCGACAATGAACGATCATTGAACTCGCATACGATCACGACCATGCAGGAAAACCATTTTGGCGTCAGCATCTCGAATGCGCCGCCCCTCCACAGAGTCTCCAATGAACAAGTGGAGCGCTTCCATATCACGCTAATAGAGCTCGCTAGAAGTCTAAAAATCGACAAAGGCATAAGTGACACAGTGGAATTAATATTACTGGCTACGGCCAGATATAACAAATCTATCTATTCGGTCATAGACAGGAAACCGGCCGATGTCATACAGGCACACCCTGACGACGCTCAATACGAAGACCAGTGCTTGAGGTCGGGGATAAAGTCCAAGTAAAGTCAAACAGGCGACTAGGGAACAAAACACACCCTTGTTTGAGGAAAAGCCATCGAGGACCACAGTTCTAGGAAGGGTGATCCACAAAGACAACCTCAAATAATCCGAGCAGAACCCGGTTGCCGTTCCTCGAAATTTGTATCATTTTTATTCATAGCCACTTGACATACATAAGCTTTTATCAATCATTAGCATAATTAATTATATGTTACTAGCTGCCCGGTACGTGCTTCGCTACGTATACAATAAAATATAAATAAACTTATTTAAACAACAAAAAGTTTACTAATTGCTAGTCTTTTTAAAATTTAATCCAAAGCATTTGGATAAACAATATTTTTGTTTTTCCATTTTGAGTATAAATAAACAAACGGCTGGAGGTACCGACTTTAGAACACGCAATATAAAGTTGGCCATGTGAAAACACGATTCTTCCAAATTCACTTTGCAAACGTTGAGTGTTTGCCATTGGGACTTGTTGATAGACATCGCAAATGATAATCTCACAGGATATTGAAATTGTTTGAACTCAAATGGCATATTAGTTGGATTCATAGGCATAAGTGGTATGAAACAAACTTCTCCTTTTGATTTATCTGATAAGATAAATTTGGCAATAACTTTTCACTGCCAATCTGGTGCCCTTACACAGTTTTGGTGGATTAATATTTCGCAATAATATAATCAAGGAACCAACTTTCAGGTTTTAGCCATGCGGTGGCATACCACCCGGTTCCATCAAGCAGCTCCTGCCGCCCGCTTTTGCCCGCTGCCAAAAGTCATTTTCAAGCAATTGGCCTCGCTGGCAAAGTAATGCGGAGGGGGTTTCCAAGCTCGGAGCCAAAATGGAAAGCAATGGTCTTTATAGCTCAACTAGATGTTTTAAATTATTGGCAATTTTATCTTAAACTTTTAAGGTATTGCTGGGGTGTACAGAATCGCGAAAGAGTCGCGGAAGTATCGCGAACAGTCGCGGAAGTATCGCGGAAGAATTGCGAAAGAGTCGCGGAAGTATCGCGGAAGAGTCGCGGAAGTATCACGGAAGAATCGCGGAAGAGTCGCGGAAGAGTCCGCGACATATTGCGTCCATCATTTTAATGTATCCGTACATACTATAATCAACCTGACTGTTGTTATTTAAAGCAGCATTCATCATTTCAGCCAAAACAGCACGACGTGTTCGTGATCGCCGTGAAAGATTCAGTACAGGTACGCGGTCAACAGATCTATTTCGTGCATTACCTTCATCTGCAGTCCGTGATCGTCTTTGTAATACCGCATTTGTACTACGCGTTCGCCAACCTATATTGCTCGACTAGGTCGTGCCATTTTTTGTTCATATAAAAAGAAAAATGAGAAAAGTACACATTTTAGACAGTAAATTCTAACAATTCTAGACTCATTATTTATACGAACGACAGGAAACGTTTGACAATAATCAACTGACAATAATATCAAAGCAGCTGCCCGTAAACATTGCAAAAAATGTAACAACTCAAGAACCGCAAAACCAATTTAATGCAAACTTCACAAAACCCATCTACTAAGTAGTCCGATCAAAGCCTAAACATTTGATTTAGCTAGATGAGCCCGTTCTTGAGTTATAACATGAGAAATAATTGCCACTTTATTTTATATAAGAGAAGATTTACACTTTAATACACTTTTTGGTGGGCAATCCTATTCCGAACAAAAGTTAATTTAAAACGCACATTACAGGTTCATACCCTTGCTTCTGCTCTTTCTCCTGGCCGTAACATCGGCTCACATCACCGACTACTCTCAGGCCAAGTACATCCCCGTCATCGACGGAAGGGTCTTAATGTGGGAAGAGTTCAGCAACTTTCAGCGAATCATTCCGAATACAGACGACTAGTGGAAGAAACCAACAACATGGTCGACATGTTTCCTTAGTACCACATGCGAAGCTTCTGAGCATCGACATTGCTCATCTTCGTGACTTGCTCGACTCTTTGGGCGTTCAACACAGGGTAGCTAGGAGCCTAGATTTCTTAGGGGCCGCGTTAAAGGTTGTCTCGGGGACACCTGGCGCAGATGACTTAGAGAGGATTAAATTCACAGAAGCACACTTAATTAATGAAAACAATAGACAAATAAATATCAACGCCAAAATTCAAGATCAAATTAATGATATCACCAATACAGTCAATCAGATTTTGAAAGCGTCAAAGCACACAAATAGATTCAGGTCACCTGTACGAGATGTTGTTAACTCGTAACAGAATCATTATCATGGAATTGCAAAATCATATGCTTGCTATAACTTTTGCTAAAATAAACATAGTTAGTCCAAGTATCTTGGACCACGCAGACCTTGGGAATGTTTAGATCGACGAGCCTACCGATACTCCGATTAATGATATTTTGTCCATTGCGTCCGTAAAAGTTTAACAGTCCACTACCATTTTACATTTTATTATCAAATTTCCTAAAGTTAAGATAGCTTGTAATAAAATTACTATCTTTCCCGTGGGCCACCATGATACGTTGTTGAATTTAATAGACAATGTAGTAGATCCGCACCGTCAAAAACTGCTCCATATAACCAGTCGCCACCATTTTTCCAACTGTCTGTATTTATTTAATCATATTTAAACGATAATACATGCTACAAAATTTGTTTTATTATGAAATATAGTAAACTAGATCAATGATTAATGAAGGAGTAGATGGGGGTTGCGTTGATCCACTCTTATTTCAGGGTATTTACCTATCCATCGGACCATTAGGCGACTTCGACTGGATTTAGCAGTCGTATCCGACGAAACTCCTTTCGTTGGAGGAATTTAAACTTTTGCATTTGCTGAAACATCATCTTATTGGTCATCTTCGGCAGGACAGGTGCTGCCTGCTGTTGCTGCAATTTTTACGTCGTTGTGGCTGCATAAGGATGTAGGTTACTTGCTTGCTGCAGTTGCTGCTCTGTATTGTGGCCATGTCGGTGGGTCGAGCAGTGGGCAGGATCGGGTCCTTGCCATTGCCGTGCAGGCCGGAGATGTGCACGAAGATGGCGGCGGAGTTGTTGCCGATATTGTTGATGTACGGGTGATCGGACGAGTCCACCTTGTTCACGCCGACATCAACTGATTCCCACTCAGGGTGATGGCGAGCAAAGTTTGCTCGCGGGTCTAGCCGATCTTGGAGATGCCAGCCTCTAGAACGCCGGTACAGGCGACCACGCTCAGCACAGCGCAATCGGCCTGGGGAAGTGCCAGTGATTATGATCTTTTTGATTAAATCTAATATTGGTAGAACTGTCGATAATAAATTTAAAACAGAAATGACCTGTTTTATTTCCCAGCATTTAGACTTTGCTTTTTTACTTTTGCTTTGTGAATAGCAACTTTTCCATTGTAAATGGCAAGTTAATAGTGGTGGAACCAAAATTATCGTAAATCGGCTGGGTGAAACAGAATGAGATAGGAATATCAAATATTTTGAGAAAATTTGGCACGGCAAACTCATACGTACTATCATGGGCGGTCGACGGTCGACGGTAGATGGTCCGTGTGTGTGAATTGACTATAAGGGTGTAAATGCCTTTCACTGTGATCTCGTTGGCATTAAATCAAGACGAAGTGGTTCGAAAATTTCCGGCCACAAAATTTTGGTACTGCAAGAAAAGCGTCTTTGGCATATATGCGGTCGAGGAGAGAAAATAAATCCTCACCGCCGAGCATAGCAGAGCTCACAGGTGGAGAGAACGTGAAACAAGTACTCTTCGAGTACTACTTCCCGAAGATGGCATAGTTAGCTAGCAAAATCGTCGCTAATTGCAAAACATGCACCAAAGCGAAGTAAGACAGGCATCAAAAAAAAGAAAACAGGAGCTCAGCGAATCACCAATCCCAGCCCACGTAGGGGTTAAGTTACACATTGACATTATCTCCATAGAGAAGAAAAATTTTGTAACCTGCATTGACAAGTTTTCAAAACTCGCTGTCGTGCAGCCGATTCCGTCTAGAACCATAGAGGATCTTAATCACCAATTCTACAACTAATGAATTTGTTCCCCAAAGCCAAGGCCATCTACTGCGACAATGAACGATCATTGAACTCGCATACGATCACGACCATGCAGGAAAACCATTTTGGCGTCAGCATCTCGAATGCGCCGCCCCTCCACAGAGTCTCCAATGAACAAGTGGAGCGCTTCCATATCACGCTAATAGAGCTCGCTAGAAGTCTAAAAATCGACAAAGGCATAAGTGACACAGTGGAATTAATATTACTGGCTACGGCCAGATATAACAAATCTATCTATTCGGTCATAGACAGGAAACCGGCCGATGTCATACAGGCACACCCTGACGACGCTCAATACGAAGACCAGTGCTTGAGGTCGGGGATAAAGTCCAAGTAAAGTCAAACAGGCGACTAGGGAACAAAAACACACCCTTGTTTGAGGAAAAAGCCATCGAGGACCACAGTTCTAGGGAAGGGTGATCCACAAAGACAACCTCAAATAATCCGAGCAGAACCCGGTTGCCGTTCCCTCGAAATTTGTATCATTTTTTATTCATAGCCACTTGACATACATAAGCTTTTATCAATCATTAGCATAATTAATTATATGTTACTAGCTGCCCGGTACGTGCTTCGCTACGTATACAATAAAATATAAATAAACTTATTTAAACAACAAAAAGTTTACTAATTGCTAGTCTTTTTTAAAATTTAATCCAAAGCATTTGGATAAACAATATTTTTTGTTTTTCCATTTTGAGTATAAATAAACAAACGGCTGGAGGTACCGACTTTAGAACACGCAATATAAAGTTGGCCATGTGAAAAACACGATTCTTCCAAATTCACTTTGCAAACGTTGAGTGTTTGCCATTGGGACTTGTTGATAGACATCGCAAATGATAATCTCACAGGATATTGAAATTGTTTGAACTCAAATGGCATATTAGTTGGATTCATAGGCATAAGTGGTATGAAACAAACTTCTCCTTTTGATTTATCTGATAAGATAAATTTGGCAATAACTTTTTCACTGCCAATCTGGTGCCCTTACACAGTTTTGGTGGATTAATATTTCGCAATAATATAATCAAGGAACCAACTTTCAGGTTTTAGCCATGCGGTGGCATACCACCCGGTTCCATCAAGCAGCTCCTGCCGCCCGCTTTTTGCCCGCTGCCAAAAGTCATTTTCAAGCAATTGGCCTCGCTGGCAAAGTAATGCGGAGGGGGTTTCCAAGCTCGGAGCCAAAATGGAAAGCAATGGTCTTTATAGCTCAACTAGATGTTTTAAATTATTGGCAATTTTATCTTAAACTTTTAAGGGGTGTACAGGATCGCGGAAGAGTCGCGGAAGTATCGCGAACAGTCGCGGAAGTATCGCGGAAGAATTGCGAAAGAGTCGCGGAAGTATCGCGGAAGAGTCGCGGAAGTATCACGGAAGAATCGCGGAAGAGTCGCGGAAGAGTCCGCGACATATTGCGTCCATCATTTTAATGTATCCGTACAAATTAAGTATCCCGCTAGTGACTCGTTTAAAAAAATTTATTTTTTATTTTTATTAAACTCTTATTCACTATTACAATAGGTTGTATTTAACTTCACTGCTCTTTTTTATTTTACTCTCACTTATCAACTGTTTCGATTCGATGTCAAAAATCGACTGCCGCTCTCTGGGTTATTGATTAATAATCAAACCTCGGCTTAAGAGATCTGTCCCAAAATATTGTCAAAGAGAATGACTCTCAATTGATAAAGAGAATGGACTCAAGAGAGTCGGAAAATGGGATGATGCAATTAGTTAATTGATTTTGCAATTCGAGCTTGGCCGGAAATTGATGTTTATTCTAGCGGACTCAAGGGATCGCTTCGGACTCCGATGTTTACAATATCGGCTGGGATGTTTATAGCATCCGTTAGATTCGGACGGCGTGAAATTGATCTGGGTGGGAAAGAAATTTGCTGACCACTGGTTAATCTTGGGTCTTGACAGAGTTCTATGGAAAATAAGCTCTCGGCTCAAAGTTGTTTACAAGTAGGGTAAGAACCCTTAAGTAATGTGTCATATAACTCCCCCCATTCTAAATTGAATCGTCCCGATTCATTGGAACTGATGGGTATATTGAATGTAATTGATTGGTTAATTCGACGATGATATTTTCTTCTAGGGTATTACCATTGTCGGGAATATTATTTATATCATTTTCGGACATATTGTTTTCAATTTCTATATGAATTTGCCTTGGTTTGAATATTAAAAATTTTCTGAATTTGATTATAACCATAATGATTAAATATATAAGTGTAAATATGATTAATATTAACGTAATTGGTATTTGAGTTTGTTTGATTTGAACAAATGGATTTAGTATGTTAATATTATCGAACGAGAGTTCCGAATCATTAGATATAATATATTCGGATACTAAAAAATCTGTATATTTTCGAGCGGTGATGTATTCCAATATCTTATTTTCTACATTGGTGTAAGATATATTATTAATTTTAGTGGTGCCATTAAAAGTTATTAAATATGAACCAATTAAATGAGTGTCATTAACTGTATTATCTCCATTTACAAAAATGGCTCCATCTTGGATAACATCTACATTTTTATTTTTTTCTCGGATTTTATTACAAAAAGATTTTTCTCCATTTAGTAATTTTGTGAAACAAGAATCTTCTGGGTTAAGTGTGCAATAATTATTCAATATTTCTGTCTTAAAATTAGACATTACATAATACTTATTTCTACATTTTGCGACATGATTATCAATTAATAGTTTTCCATCATTATGTGAAATGGATCTTGAATTGTAAACGTCACAACGATCGGTAATAATAGAGTATTTTATGTAAATTATAAAAAGATCTTTGTGCAGAGCAATTTTAAATTCAGATATATCTAAAAGGTCTGTTAAAATTACCGGTCTATTTTCGTGTTTATAAATTTCTTGTATATCATCATTGTTTAGAATTTTTGTATTAAATACATCAATTTTTGCGAGTGTAATTGTGTCCATTAAATTCATAAGATCGTAAGTAAGCAAGCGCAGACGATATTTTCTAAGTGGAATTTCTTGATTCTTAAAGGCTGTTTTGAATTGTTCAGACAAAGATTTGATCTCTTTAAATATTTTAGAATTTATAACAAATTGATCGTTATTATTTTGTATTAAATAGTCTATTTTATTTTTGACTGTTATAAAATCATCATGGTCTGGAGATCCTGCTATCCACTTCCAGATAGTGCCTATTTCATTAATGCCTCTTTTCGATCTACTGGGTATTAATTGAGAGATAAGTATTCTGATAATTTTTAAATCGTGGGATATTTCCCAAAGAAAATTCTTGTCGTCGTGACTATTTAGAAATTCTGTTTCAAGATTAATTATATCTCTATAAAAACTTATATTTATTTTATTTTATTTATTAAAGATGATAGTAGAGTTTACAAAACTAATACTAACATTGGGTTGTAGTGCTAGCTACGAGGCCTTCGACTACGCAATTTTATAGTATACATAACATTTGTGAGACGGTAAAGAAATTTGTTACATAGGTTTTTTCTATTTGATTTTAGATTGCATTGTATAAATTTGATTTTTTTAGGAATTCTATTATCGTTATTATATTTTCTGTTGTGGGATATTTAAGATAGTCAGTGGCTGTATGATTATTGAGTATATGTTGTTTGATCTGTGTAATTTCTGGGCATGAGTCTAGGATGTGTTCCATGTTTACGGGAGTCGGCGATTGGCAAAGAGGGCAGCTGCGTGTGGTGTTGGCATCAAGGAGGTGTTTGTGTGTTATGTTTGAATGTCCTAATCTGAGTCTTATGAATTTAATTTGATCGATTCTGCTAATTTTTTCTTGGATTATGTTAGAGAATGTCGATGTGTGGATGTGGTTGGTGTTGATGTTTTTGTACCATGTGTTGCATTTATTTATTAATGTCTCGGTTTCTTGCATTTGTTGTGTTTTTAGGAATTTGTTGATGTCTTTTATATTAACGTTGGGAGTATATATTAGTGGCATTTTTGTTGCCTCTTTTGCTGTTTTGTCTGCTAGTTCGTTTCCGTTTATGTTGGAGTGTCCTGGGATCCACAAAATTTTTATTTTAGGTTGTTTCAGTTGTAGTTGTGATCTGATGTGTGCGGGATAAATGTTGTGGTTTAATGGGTTGCGGATTGCTTCTATCGCTCCCAGAGAGTCGGAGCAGATAACAAACTTTCCTCTCATTTTTATCGCGATTTTGACGGCTTCGAGGATACCGATCATTTCAGCTGTTAGGATGGAGGAGTAAGGTGGCAAGCTGCCGTAATGTAGTGTTTCTGTTTCTGTTGTTATAGCGAATGTTGTTATTGAATTTTGCTTAGATCCGTCCGTGTAGATAAATGAATGGTTTTTGTAGGTTTCCTTTGTTTCGAAAAAAAGTTTTTGGAAGGTTTCTGGTGAAGTGTTGGGTTTTTTGTAGTTGTGCAGTGAGGTGTTGATTAGGTTTTGTGGTAGTTGCCATGGTGGTTTTGTTTTGTATAGTTTCGTTGATTGGAAGGGTATGTTAAGTAGTTGACATTTTTCTATTGTGCGTTCTAATGTTGAGGTCCATTTCCTATTTCTTGTTATACCCTTGCAGAGGTATAATAATTTTGTCATGATGTTTGCAACACAGTGAAGGAGGCATCTCCGACCCCATAAAGTATATATATTCTTGATCAGCATCACCAGCCGAGTCGATCTAGCCATGTCCGTCTGTCTGTCCGTCTGTCCGTCTGTCCGTCGGTCCGTCTGTCCGTCTGTCCGTCTGTCGGTTTCTACGCGAACTAGTCTCAGTTTTGAGCTATCGGGCTGAAATTTTCAGCATAGTCTTATTTCTTTAGCACGCAGTATATATGTCGGAACGGCCAAAATCGGACCACTTTATCTTATAGCTGCCATAGAAATGATGACGAAATTAATGTAAAAAAAATTTTAACTTCTCTGTTTTTCATCGAATTTCTATAAATTTCGAGATATAGTCGTTTTTTTTAGTTTTAGAATTACGGTTTTAATTTCATTAAGATCGGACAACTATATCATATAGCTGCCATAGAAGGGATCGGTCGATTTATATGAAAATGTAAAATTTTACAAAATTTACATAATTTGACATTTTGATTTTAACATTACCAAAATGGATCGATTGTCAATGACCCAATTGCAGACTGCAAGGGTATACAAACTTCGGTTTACCGAAGTTAGCTTTCTTTCTCGTTTTTGGTTTAATGTATTTGTGTATCGGTGTATCTTTGGAGCGCATAAGGTTTTTAAATATTTTGGTTGTCAGGTGGTCACGTTTTTGTTCAATTGTTGGTTTCGTAAAGCAGGTTGTATGTTGGCGTGGTGCGAAAGGCCCCTAGAACTAGCCTAAGTGCTGCATTCAGTGTGGTTTTTAGTTTGTTAAGCGTAGTTTTTGGGGCGTATCCGTATGTCTGAAGTGCGTAATCGATTTTGGATATGAGTATGGCTTTTGTGATATTTAGTAGGGTGTTTGTGTTGCAGTTAAATTTAGGGCTGGCCAGGCATTTTATTATGTTGAGTTTGTTGGAGAGTGATGGTATGAGAGAGGTTATGTGTGAGTTCCAGTTGTATTTGTTATTTATGGTTAGTCCGAGTATTTTAAGTGATGTAACGTTCTTTATGCTAGAGTTCTGTGTTACGCTCAGCACAGCGTAATCGGCCTGGGGAAGTGCCAGTGATTATGATCTTTTTGATTAAATCTTATATTGGTAGAACTGTCGATAATAAATTTAAAACAGAAATGACCTGTTTTATTTCCCAGCATTTAGACTTTGCTTTTTTACTTTTGCGTTGTGAATAGCAACTTTTCCATTGTAAATGGCAAGTTAATAGTGGTGGAACCAAAATGATCGTAAATCGGCTGGGTGAAACAGATGAGATAGAATATCAAATATTTTGAGAAAATTTGGCACGGCAAACTCATACGTACTATCATGGGCGGTCGACAGTCGACGGTAGATGGTCCGTGTGTGAATTGACTATAAGGGTGTAAATGCCTTTCACTGTGATCTCGTTGGCATTAAATCAAGACGAAGTGGTTCGAAAATTTCGGCCACAAATTTGGTACTGCAAGAAAAGCGTCATTGGCATATATGCGGTCGAGGAGAAAATAATCCTCACCGCCGAGCATAGAGCTCACAGGTGGAGAACGTAAACAAGTACTCTTCAGTACTACTTCCCGAAGATGGCATAGTTAGCTAGCAAATCGTCGCTAATTGCAAAACATGCAAAAGCGAAGTTTGAAGGCATCAAAAAGCTGGAGCTCAGCGAATCACAATCCCAGCCCACGTAGGGTTAAGTTGATTGACATTATCTAATTGAGAAGAAAAATTTTGTAACCTGCATTGACAAGTTTTAAAACTCGCTGTCGTAGTTCCGATTCCGTCTAGAACCATAGAGGATCTTAATCACCAATTTACAACTAATGAATTTGTTCCAAAGCCAAGGCCATCTGGTGACAATGAACGATCATTGAACTCGCATACGATCACGACCATGCAGGTAAACCATTTTGGCGTCAATTCGATGCGTGCCCTCCACAGAGTCTCCAATGAACAAGTGGAGCTTCCATATCACGCTAATAGAGCTCGCTAGAAGTCTAAAATCGACAAGGCATAAGTATTTGGTGGAATTAATATTACTGGCTGGCCAATATTAACAAATCTATCTCGGTCATAGACATTAAACCGGCCGATGTCTACAGGCACATGATTACGCTCAATAGTTTTCCATGCTTAGGTGAAATAAAGTCAAGAAATGTAAACAGGCACAACGATCAAAAACACACCCATTTGAGGAAAAGCCATCGAGGACCACAGTTCAGGGAATTTTGATTCAGATAATCTCAAATAATCTGAAAAGAACCCTATTGCCGTTTTATAAATTTGTATATTTTTATTCATAGCCACTTGACATACATAAGCTTTTATCAATCGCAAGGCAGACGTATTCGCTACGTATGGAATAAAATATAAATAAACTTATTTAAACAACAAAGTTTACTAATTGCTAGTCTTTTAAATTTAATCCAAAGCATTTGGATAAACAATATTTTGTTTTTTTAGTATAAATCATCATGGCTGGAGGTCCGACTTTAGAACATAAGATAAAGTTGCCATGTGAAAAACGATTCTTCAAATTCACTTTGCAAACGTTGAGTGTTTGCCATTGGGACTTGTTGATAAATCGCAAATGATAATCTCACAGGATATTAAATTGTTTGAACTTAAATGGATTTTAGTTTGATTCATAGGCATAAGTGGTATGAAACAAACTTCTCCTTTTGATTTATCTAATAAGATAATGCAAAACTTTTCACTGCCAATTGGTGAGAGCAAGTTTTGGTGGATTAATATTTCGCAATAATATAATCAGACTTTCAGGTTTTAGATGCGGTATACCACCCGGTTCCATCAAGCAGCTCTGCCGCTTTTTGCCCGCTGAAAGTCATTTTCAAGCAATTGGCCTCGCTGGCAAAGTAATGCGGAGGTTTCAAGCTCGGAGCCAAAATGGAAAGCAATGGTCTTTATAGCTCAAAAAGAGTCGCGGAAGTATCGCGAACAGTCGCGGAAGTATTGCGGAAGAATTGCGAAGAGTCGCGGAAGTATCGCGGAAGAGTCGCGAATATCAGGAAGAATCGCGGAAGTGTTGGGAAGAGTCCACATGTTGCGTCCATTTTTAATGTATCCGTACTTAATTTGCTAGTGACTCGTTTAAAAATTTATTTTATTTTTTATTAAACCTTATTCATATTACAATAGTTGTATTTTTTGCTCTTTTTGTTTGTCTCCTATCAACGTTTCGATTCGATCTCAAAATCGACTGCCGCTCTCTGGGTTTTGATTTTCGTTTCGGTTAAGAGAGTGTCCTAATATCCCAAAATTATTGTCAAAGTAGAATGATCTGAATTGATAAAGAGAATGGCTCAAGAGAGTCGGAAAAGATGATGCAAACTTTCCTTCATTTTTTGCATTTTGAGCTTCGAGGATACCGATCATTTCAGCTTTAGATGGAGGAGTAAGGTGGTTGCTTCGGTTTCTGTGTTTACAATATCGTTATGTTGTTATAGTTCCGTTAGATTGTCCGGTATGAAAATTTCTGTTCGAAAAAAGTTTTGGAAGGTTTCTGGTGAAGTCTTGGGTCTTGCAGAGGTGTTGATGGAATAATTTGCCATGGTGGTTTTGTTTACAAGTTAGGAAGATGTTAAGTAGTTGACATATCTATTATTCTAAATTGAATCGTCCCGATTCATTGCTGATGTTATATTGAATGTTTTGTTGGTTAATTCGACGATGATATTTTCTTCTAGTATTACCATTGTCCGAATATTAGTATATCATTTTCGGATGTATCTGCCGGTTTCTATATGAATTTCTTAGTTTGTATTAAATTTTCGGAATTTGATTATAACCATAATATAAAATATATAGTGAAATATGATTAATATTAATGTAATTTGAGTTTGTTTGATTTGAACAAATGTTAATATTTCGAACTTCCGAATCATTAGATATAATATATTCGGATATAAAAATCTTTATATTTTAGAATTCCAATTCTTATTTTCTAGATTGGTGTAGATATATTATTAATTTTATGGTTTAAAATTTTTTTAAATATGAACCAATTAAATGAGTGTCATTAAATGTATTAATTTACAAAATGGCTACAATCTTCTAACATCTACATTTTATTTTTTCTCGTTTTTTTAAAATTTTTATCGGTTTATCTTTTGTGCGCATAAGAATCTTTTGGGTCAGGTGTCAATTTTGTTCAATGTTGGTGTCGTAAAGCAGGTTGTAATGTTATTTGTTTTCGTTTCAGAACTAGCCTAAGTGCTGCATTCAGTGTGGTTTTTAGTTTGTTAAGCGTAGTTTTTGGGGCGTATCCGTATGTCTGAAGTGCGTAATCGATTTTGGATATGAGTATGGCTTTTGTGATATTTAGTAGGGTGTTTGTGTTGCAGTTAAATTTAGGGCTTGCCAGGCATTTTATTATGTTGAGTTTGTTGGAGAGTGATGGTATGAGAGAGGTTATGTGTGAGTTCCAGTTGTATTTGTTATTTATGGTTAGTCCGAGTATTTTAAGTGATGTAACGTTCTTTATGCTAGAGTTCTGTGTTATAATTGTGCAGATGCATCTCTGTTTCCTGCTAATGTGTAGGTGTTGACATTTGGTTTGTGAAAGGGATGCGCCTGAGTAGTTTCCCCAGAGATCTATTTTCCTAAAAAGATGGTTTAGGTTGACACTTGTGTTTTTCTTGTTTTTTAGTTTGACAAATAAAAGAAAATCGTCTGCGTATGCGCTGAAGTGTATTTGTTTGTAGATGGTAAGGATGTTGGCTAGCTTATTGAAGGCGATTAAAAACAAAACTACTGAAAGTGGGGATCCTTGTGGGATGCCGTTTTCCAAGGGGTAGATGTATGAGTTGTGTGTCCCTATTCTGACTGTTATCTTTCTGTTTTTTGTAAAGTTAATCACGTAGTTTATTATTTTGTGGCCACTTTTCCATGCTATTAGTTGATCTACTATTGAGTGGATACCTACTCGATCAAAAGCTCTTGCAAAGTCAAGAGAGATGAGTGAGGTATGCTTCCTGTTATTAAGCGCCTTCGTAATGATGTGATCTGCATAAAGCAGATTATCCGAAGTCGATTTGCCTTTCTTGAAACCGAACTGATTTGGGTGTAGAAGTTTGTCATTGGCTAGGAACCACCACAGTCTGTTAGCTATTATTTTGTCCAGTGTTTTCCCCAGACAGCAGTTGAGTGAGATGGGTCGGTAGGAGGCGATATCGGTCTTATCTTTTTCGGGCTTTAGTATGGGTATAATTAGGCTGGTTTTATATGATTGAGGTATGTGATTATTGAGGATCTGGTTAAAGTGAGTGAGTATTCTGTTTTGAACTGTTGCTGAGCTGTTCTTTATCATCGGGTATGATATTCGGTTTATTCCTGGTGTTGAGCCTTTGAGGGATTGGAGAGCGATAGTTAGTTCAATTTTGGTTATGGGTTTGTCTGTTTCTGTGGCAGAGGTGGATGGAGTGTGATTGAGGACTGTTGTTTTGTATTTATGTGACGTAAATTCTTGGCTGAAGTTTGTGTCTTTTGAGAGATTGGACCAGTGTTCTGCGAGCAAGGTGGCTATTTTGTTTTTGTCGTTGGTAGATTCATTGTTGTTGATTTTTATGCAATGTATTTGCTTTACAGGGTTGAGACCGCAAAATCGCCGTATGTTGTTCCAGATTTTAGTTGTAGGAGTGTTTGTTTGGATGGATGATGTGAATATGATTGTGGATTCTTTTTTTCTGGCTTTGATTTCTCTCTTCAAGAGTGCGTTTGCTTTCCTGTATGCTATGATCGTTTCTTGGGTTGTGTGTCTTTTTAGTACTTTCCATGTTTGTTTCTTCATTATGTGTAGGTCTGCTAACTTTTTATTCCACCAAGGAACTGTGCGTGAGTGTCTGTTGGGTAATGTCTGTGGTATTGTATGGTGTGCGCTTTGTATAATTATTTTGTTAATTAGTGCTGCTTCTTTGTTTATGTTGGTTGATGTAGGGTATAGGTTGTTAGTGTTGTGTGTGTGTGTAGAAAATTTTATCCAGTTTGCTTCCTTTGTTTTAAAAATTGGTTTCTTTGTGTTGATAATGGTGTCGATCGGAAAGAGTGTAATGAAGATTGGAAAATGATCACTTCCATAAAGGTCATCTATCGGGTTCCAAGTTGTGAGTGGTGTGAGTGAAGGAGAACAGAAGGTAAGGTCTATGTGGGTGAAAGTGTTGTGTGTAGTAAAGTGTGTTGGCGATTTATTGTTTAATAGGGTAAGTTGTGATTGTTCGATAAACTTTGCTATTATTTTGCCTCTTGTGTTCGATTGTGGGGACCCCCAGTTTTGATGCCAGCTATTAAAATCTCCTGTTATCATGACTAGTTCGTTGTTGAGGTTCAGTACGTTGTTCAGGTTATTGCGTGAAAATGATTTGTTGGGTGAGATGTAAATGGAGTAAATTTTGAATTTTTGTTTAGATTTTATTTCTGTTGCTATTGCTTCTACGTCTTCATTAATATTGATTTGTGTGTGCTGAATTGATTTGTGGATTAGCAGGGCTACTCCTCCGAATCTGTTTGATGGAATATTTGTTAGTATATTGTAGTTTATTGGTGTCGGTAGGTTGTGAAAGTGTTGAATGTGTGTTTCTTGTAGTGAGATAATATGTGGAGTGTGTGTTTTGATAAGTAGTAGTAGTTGGTTGTAGTTATTTACATATCCCTTTATGTTCCATTGCAGTATTTTTAAGGACATAATTTAAAGATTTTTTTGTGTTTGTTTTATAGTGTTCAGATTGTAAGAGTTAGGTTTTTGGTCTTTAGCTTTGAGTGTTTTAGATAGGGCAGTTGTGTCTTTGGTTTTGCTTCTGAGTACGCGGTCGCTTGTCGATGTCGAGGGGATCTGTGAGTTGTGATTAGTCAGGGAGTTCATTTCTTCATCATCATAGAGGTCGTAAGTTATGGGGGTTCGATTTGTTGGGTTAGCCTTTTCGAGTTTTTCGTCTAAGTCTTTGAGTATATTATCTATTGTTCTTAGGTTACAATTGTTTTCTTCTTTGTTTTGGGTTTGCGGTTCTTTCGCTTTAGGGGGGCTTACTGTTGGTGCTGAGTTTTTGAGGGTTTCGGAGTAAGATGTTTCTTGGGTTGGGTTGTGGCGTGTATAGTATATAGAACGGGCGGTTTTGTGGTCTACCTTTTCGGTGATCCTGATGGCTATAAGCTCCTGTTCCTTAATGAAAAATGGGCATTTTCTGTCCATGGAGGGGTGGTTATTTTTGCAGTTAATGCATTTAGGTGTCTGTCTACATTCATTACTATCGTTAGTGTGTGTGGTTTCTGAGCAGTTTTTGCATGTAGGGCTATCTTGTTTACAGAAGGTTTGAGGGTGGTTGAAACGAAAACATTTTTTGCATTGCATTGGACGTGGTATATATGGGCGAGTGAACACGATTTCGTAGCCGATCATTACCTTTTCTGGGAGATTGGTTGAAGCAAAAGTTAGAGTAATAAAACCTGTTGGGATTCGTTTTTGGTCAACCAATTTTGTCCATTTGTAGACTTCAGTAACTTTTTGGGATCTTAGCTCGAATAGAATTTCTTCTTCTGATATATTTCTAAGCACATTACAATATATCACATCCTTGGTTTCGTTAAGGCTCTTGTGTTCGTTCGCTTCTACGTCTATTTCACCAATTTTTTTAATTTTAAGAAGTTTGTCGGCTTGTTGGATGTTTTTTGTTTTTACTAGTAGTGTTCCTGCTCTTGTTAGTTTGCATTTTCCAACTTCACCTCCGCAGATGTAGTCAACTGATTTTTTTATAATGAACGGATTTGCAGTTTCTAGGGATATATTGTCTTTTCTTTTTATAATTATATATTTTTGTTCGCTAATTGTGTTTGAGTTTTTGGAAAAAAGTTTATTTTTGTCTGGCGGTATCATTTTGGTGTTTTCGGGGCGAGCCCCTGCTTGTGGTTGTTGTGATCACGTGACTATTAGTTGTTGTTAATTTTTGCGTGTCTCTTTTGCTCACTTGTTTGTTTTTCGAAAAGTTTGCTGATAAGCACTTGTCGCTGGTGGTCTTAGATTGCCGCAGTTGCACGTCTTTACTCAAAGAGGTCTGGAGTGGAACTGAAAAACTTATATTAGTTATATGAAATAAATCTGCGTATGATTTATAAATCAGAACATCCTTGGTGTCCTTAAAAAGAAGGAAATCATGGTTCGTGTAATCCATAATATCGCATTTGGTTGTTGATACAAGCAATAATAAGTACATTATTGAAAACATTATCTGTAATTTGAAACAGATTATTTAATATTATCTTTATGAATAGTTCGGTTTCTGTTATTTATAATAACTTTATTAGGAAGGTTTTCCTTAACTACTTGTTTTTTGTATCTGGAATTAAGCTTGTTTCTTTCCCCATGTCTCTTTTCGTAAATTACCTCTCCTACGTGATAATCCTTATTTTGTCTATCTTTATTATGAAAATGCAACATTTTCTCTTGAGCTTGTTGCAATAATTTAGGAATATCATCGTGCTTGATTTTGTTAAATAATATGTCAAAAGGTCGTTGGTTGGTTATTGAGTGAATTGTTAAATTATATTGTTGTGCTGCTTTAATTATTATTTCGGAATAATCAACTAAATTAAGCTCATCTTTAATACAGCGAGCTATTTCTGTTAAAGTAGAGTGTGCCCTTTCTATTTGTCCGTTGGACGTGCTATGTCGAGGATCTGCAAAGAATAGAGATATCCCATTTCTCTGTGCAAAGGATTTAAATTGTGATGAAGAAAAACTCGGTTCGTTATCTATCATCAAAGATTTGGCTAATGGGAACTGTAGTAAAATTTCTGAAACTTTATTTTCTATATTTAGTTTATTAGAAATTTCTTTTACGACTAAGTATTTTGAATAAGAATCTATACAAGTAATGAATATCAAATTTTGGGCGTGATAGATGTCAAGATGCAAACTTTCACCTTCTCTTTCTGGGATAGGTGCTTGACCGATAGGAATCTGTACCGGATGTCTATTGTATTTGTTCTGATTGCAGATCGTGCAATTCTTTATAAATTCCTTCAGCTTTTTGTATAAATTAGGCCAATAATAAAGTCTAGTTATCTGCCTATAATTTTCATCAAGCCCCTATGAGCTCTACAATGAGTTTCCGTGATTATCAAAGATCTGTCTTCGGCGTTTTCGACATCCTGAACAAATGTCTTAGTATATAAAAATTTATTTACAAAATTTTCTTTGAGTGGTTTTGAATTCTATAAAAGTCTTCTAGATTACAGTGAACTCCTATTGTTATATTGGGTGGAATATATTCTCTTAAGAGTGATATTAAATTTTCCGGAGTGTCAAACTCTATTATATGCCTAGTGTTTCCAAAACATTAATCGACTCATGTATCGTATACCTCCCCGTTGCAATTAGCAATTGTTGCCTAAACTGATTTAAGGGTTTTCGGGTTTCTTGTATTACGTTCTCAAAACTACTCTCTGCTGAATGCTGAGTATTTTGATTAGAGACCGATTCATTACTTTCCGTTAAGTTATTAATTTGGATCCTTGATAAAGCGTCCGCAACAACATTTGTTGCTCCTGGTTTATAAATAATTTTGGGTGAATAGCTTTCAATAAAGGAATACCATCTTTTCATTTCAATATTGGGATTTTTGAGAAATTGAGAATGAAAGTGGTTGGTGATCAGTATAGATCTCGATGTTGTAAGCCCCGTATAAGTAATTTCGAAGGTTTTTAAAAGCCCATACTATGGCCAAAAGTTCCTTTTATTAGTTGCATATAACTGTTCTGTTTTGGTTAGAGTTTTAGAGATAAATGTAATTGGTTTTCCTTCCTGAGAAAAACAGCACCAATTGCTAGGTCAGACGCGTCAGTTGTAAGAGTAAATTTTTATTGTAGTCTGGTTGTACTAGTTCTACCTGTGCAATTAGATTTTGTTTGAGCTCGTTAAAAGCTCCAACAGCTGAATCATCAAACTGTATCAAAGTTTTACGTGATGCTTTTTAGATACTTTGCCGTTTTGGCCTTCTAAATATTTTGTTAAAGGTTTAGCTATCTTTGCGTAATTTTGAACAAATTTTCTGTAATATCCTGTAAGACCTAGGAAGCTTCTAAGCTCTCGAATATTTTAGGGATCGGATATTTTACAATTGTAGCAATTTTTCGGGATCGGTTTTATCACATTGTGAGATACAACATAACCGAGAAAGTTTGTTTCTAATTTAAAAACTTTGATTTTTCAATCGAAATTTTCATGTTTGCGTTCAGCAAAATGTTGATAATGACAATTAAATCTTTGTAATGTTGTTCAATTGTATATGAAAATATAATTATGTCATCCATATAAACATGACATGTTTTACCCACTTGTTCTCTTAAAATATCATCCATCGCTCGTTGGAAAATTCTTGGAGCGTTTGTCAAACCGAAAGGCATTCTTAGGAATTCGTATTTCCCATTGTTAATTGAAAATGATGTTTTCTGTATATCTGGTTCATTCATGAGAATCTGATGGAATCCAGATTCCAAGTCAATTGTTGAAAAGTACTTGGCCTTGCCAAGATTTGATAAAATAACTGCAGGGTCCTGCATTGGGTATCTATCGGGTATAGTGTTTTCATTGAGTTTTTATAATCTATTACGAGTCTGAGTTTTGGACTTCCATCTTCATTGAAACCCTTTTTGGTACTACCAGTACGGGTGAATTATAAGGACTTCTACTAGGCCTTATAATTTCTTCTTTAACATTCGACTTATTTCAGAGTTTACAAAATCTGAAGCTGATAGAGCATAAGGGTATTGTTTACTGTAAATGGCCCTATCGTTTACGGTGTTTATCTCCCCGCGTATGTCTGTTCTAAATGGAATCTGCATATTTATTTTAGAATGCTCTTCATTGATAATATTTAATATATCATTCTCCAGATCCCTTCTTTGGTCTGCAGATGATGTTTTATGTTGTTTATTTTATGTTTGTCGGATATGTCAACGACGGCGTGTTCAGAATTTTAAATTCCAAACTTTTATTTAGGTCGGATATTTCAACGACGGCGTGCTCAGGATTTGTATATCCCAAACTAAATTCGCTTTGATTACCCATCTCAGATTCGGATCTGATTTGAGCCTTTTCATCAAAGTATTTTTTAACTATAAATTCCGTTAATGGAAGAATGGTATTTTCGTCTGATAAAGAATGTTGGTTCAAAAGGTTTCCGTTATCATAATTTAATTTTTCTTCTTTCCCATTATATTTGATAACTCCTTAGCTGTATCAATTACAGCTCCAATTTTTCAATAGGTTATAGCCGATCAGTAAATCTGAGTCTAGACCTTCTATTTCATAAAAATATATGGCGTATCAAAAATAGTTATTTTATGATAATATTTAATTATAGAATATCCATTCACTGTAGATACTCTTTTGTATATTGGAAGCTCGTTTTGTTTTTATAAATGCCTGTTCTAATATAACACGAAGTTGCCCCAGTGTCAATTAATATTTTTAATTTTCTATTTATTTTCGGGTCATTTCTAATTAAGTAGGGTAAGCCTCCTCCTGACTTTGGCCTAAAAATGGCTCTCTTCAATGTTATTTAGTCTCATCGTCTTGTTAACCGGTTGGTTAACAGTTCCAGTAGGTACCCTTTTATTTTGAGCTTGGCCTTGCTGAGTGTACTGGGTCTCAAATTTTTTAGTTTGACCCCACTTGTTCTGGTTATAATTATTATTTGGATACTTATTATAGCTTTTATTATAACCCTGGTTAGCCCTGTTCTGTATCTGGATAGACTCATCTACCTCCATTGGTTCTGGCTTATTTTGTGGCTGCCTATAGGTGTTCCACTGATTTTGTGGGTTATTATTATATCTACCCTGGTTCCAAGAATTATTTTTGTTCTGATTATAATTACCTTGAGAGTTTCTATTTTGGTTGTGGTCATTATAAAACCTTAAATTATTAGGGTTTTGCTGGTTATTGTAATTATTGTTTGGTTGTTTTGGCTTGTGATTGAAATGGACTATTTGACCATTTGGCTCACTATGTTTTCTGTGATTTGTTGTGAAACTATTTGCGAAATGAGCCCTCATGTTGTTGCTTTCTAATTCCTGAACTATGACCATTGCATTTGGTAGGTCAGGTGGATTCATTGAGAAAATTGTATCTGAAATTTGGCCGTTGAGGCCGGTAATGAAAACTCTTAGGGCTGTTTTCCTATGCTTCTCATTTAATTCCGCTGTTATTGGTTTGTTTCTACCATAGGTCATAATAGTTTTATTGATTAGAAGGGTTAATTTTCTATTAACTGCTCCATAATAATCCATTATGGATAATTTACCCTGACTCAAAACACCTAATTCCTGTTCAATAATATGAATTGGACGTTTGTCACTAAAGACAAAATCAAGTCTGGCCATTATGGCATCGAAATTTAATACCGTGCCATTATGGGTTAAGGCATCGTTTGCCATACCTGTTATTTTGTTTCTTAATATTGATAGGGCAGAATAAAATCTTTCACTACCTCTGGCATATTGCCCCATGGCTATTTCAGCTGACTCTCTCCAACTTACATATTTATCTTCTTCACCTTTATATTCTCTGACAGATTTGATGATTTCATAAGATGTTTCGCACTTGATATCTGGATTTATGGTCTCTATCTGATAATCCTCAACCGTTTTAATTTTGTCAGAAAGCTGCGATCTTAAATTTACGATCTCTTCCTTTAATGGATTCAATTCAAAATTTACAATTTGTTTAATTAAATCACCCACATTAAACACTGTATTGTTAGGTGGTTGATGGTTTGTATGTTCTTGGGGCGGATTTACGAGGAGTCTTTTATTTGCTCCAGCCTGACTGGTTGTAGGCTCTGTCATCTTGAGAATTTTTTCAAAATCAGCAATTAAGTCTTCCACTTTGTTTTTATATATGATTTCTTACAAATTTCTTATTAAATAATAATAAAAAAATATTATCGCTCACGAATCGTCTCTTTAATTTTCTTCTTCTCGTAGCTTTGGGGTCGTCCTTCTTCTTGATTGGGGTCGTCCTTCCTGATTGGGGTAGTCCTTCCTGATTGGGGTCGTCCTTCTTGATTGGGGTCGTCCTTCTTATATGAATTTGTATTTGTATTTGATTTGTTCCGCTTTTATTTGTCCTTTTGGTTTTCGATTTTTGTTTGATATTTGTTTTGAGAGTATTAGTTTTTGGAGCAGTGAGTTTTTTTGTTACAAACACTATTTATTGGGTTGTTGCAAGCAAAGGAGGATTATTGCATTTATTGATTTCCACCTTTAGCTATTTTTACGATGCAAACACTTTTGTCATCGGTTGGGTTTTGAGCGGCGCGAATTCCCTTTTGTTTTCGAAAACTGTTTTGTTTTAAAACTTCTTTCAGGAATTTTTAAACAGCACCGCCCCACGTTGGGCGCCAATTAAGTATCCCGCTAGTGACTCGTTTAAAAAAATTTATTTTTTATTTTTATTAAACTCTTATTCACTATTACAATAGGTTGTATTTAACTTCACTGCTCTTTTTTATTTTACTCTCACTTATCAACTGTTTCGATTCGATCTCAAAAATCGACTGCCGCTCTCTGGGTTATTGATTAATAATCAAACCTCGGCTTAAGAGATCTGTCCCTAATATCCCAAAATATTGTCAAAGAGAATGACTCTCAATTGATAAAGAGAATGGACTCAAGAGAGTCGGAAAATGGGATGATGCAATTAGTTAATTGATTTTGCAATTCGAGCTTGGCAGGAAATTGATGTTTATTCTAGCGGACTCAAGGGATCGCTTCGGACTCCGATGTTTACAATATCGGCTGGGATGTTTATAGCATCCGTTAGATTCGGACGGCGTGAAATTGATCTGGGTGGGAAAGAAATTTGCTGACCACTGGTTAATCTTGGGTCTTGACAGAGTTCTATGGGAAATAAGCTCTCGGCTCAAAGTTGTTTACAAGTAGGGTAAGAACCCTTAAGTAATGTGTCATATAACTTACATACTATAATCAACCTGACTGTTGTTATTTAAAGCAGCATTCATCATTTCAGCCAAAACAGCACGACGTGTTCGTGATCGCCGTGAAAGATTCAGTACAGGTACGCGGTCAACAGATCTATTTCGTGCATTACCTTCATCTGCAGTCCGTGATCGTCTTTGTAATACCGCATTTGTACTACGCGTTCGCCAACCTATATTGCTCGACATTTTTTTGTTCATATAAAAAAGAAAAAATGAGAAAAGTACACATTTTAGACGGTAAATTCTAACAATTCTAGACTCATTATTTATACGAACGACAGGAAACGTTTGACAATAATCAACTGACAATAATATCAAAGCAGCTGCCCGTAAACATTGCAAAAAATGTAACAACTGAAGAACCGCAAAACCAATTTAATGCAAACTTCACAAAACCCATCTACTAAGTAGTCCGATCAAAGCCCAAACATTTGATTTAGCTAGATGAGCCCGTTCTTGAGTTATAACATGAAAAATAATTGCCACTTTATTTAATATAAGAGAAGATTTACACTTTAATACACTTTTTGGTGGGCAATCCTATTCCAAACAAAAGTTAATTTAAAACGCACATTACAGGTTCATACCCTTGCTTCTGCTCTCTGCAAATTAATGATATCACCAATACAGTCAATCAGATTTTGAAAGCGTCAAAGCACACAAATAGATTCAGGTCACCTGTACGAGATGTTGTTAACTCGAAAAAGAATCATTATCATGGAATTGCAAAATCATATGCTTGCTATAACTTTTGCTAAAATAAACATAGTTAGTCCAAGTATCTTGGACCACGCAGACCTTGGGAATGTTTAGATCGACGAGCCTACCGATACTCCGATTAAAGATATTTTGTCCATTGCGTCCGTAAAAGTTTAACAGTCCACTACCATTTTACATTTTATTATCAAATTTCCTTAAGTTAAGATAGCTTGTAATAAAATTACTATCTTTCCCGTGGGCCACCATGATACGTTGTTGAATTTAATAGACAATGTAGTAGATCCGCACCGTCAAAAACTGCTCCATATAACCAGTCGCCACCATTTTTCCAACTGTCTGAAATGAATTGTGCACCCAAGAACTCCACACAGGTGGAATAGAGCGACCTACATCCTATTACTTACGTCGACGAGGGAATCATTATCATAAATGATAGACCAGCACGTGTGCGTGTGGACAACGGTACCTTCGTCCATCTAAGAGGCACGCACATGATCACTTTCTCAGAACGTGTCACAGTCAACGACACCCTATTCTTGAATCAAGACGTAATCCAGAAAAGGACCTTAGGGGTGACTCGCCCGCCCTGAACATCTTCATAAAGCACGAAATCCTAAGCCTCCCATATCTTCACCATTTAAGTACACGTAAACTGGAACACATCAATATGTTCGGGGAGGACATCGACAACTATCGAGTGAGCCAGATAACGCTAATTGTAGGAACAATTTGTTGCGCTTTAATCTGCATCGGCCTAACCTGCCAACTTGCCACAACGGCCAGAAGATCCGCGGTCCAGCTAAGGGAAATGATAGCTTAATTAGGGTCGGCCGGGGGCGGCCTCAATTTAGAGGGGGGTGGTTAACTAAGTTAACCGGGCGACTGCAACGATCGGTCGTCCGATGACCAGCTCCGGCCAAACTGCTGACAACTGCTGACTGAGTTTCAAGGCCAGCAGTACATGAAGGGTAGTTTCCCATCCGACACAGTCTTCCTATTGCAACGTAGATGAACTACGACCAACCGGCCAAGCGCTGCTAGCGATATCAACCGGCTCCATCTCACCAGTGACTGCAGCGAAGGATTGACCAGCAGCGACGTTATAATATCTATATATATAAAAGAAAGTCGTGTTAGTTACTGATTTTATATCTCAAGAACGGCAAAACAGATTTGGGTGTAAATTGGTAGGGAGGTTGCTTAGAGCCAGGGAAAGGTTTACCACAAACAAAATTCAGGAAAATGTTCAACAGGAATGCAGAAAAACCGGGAAAGTTTTTTACAACTTTAACAAAAATCTCTAATCAAGTAACCATTCGATTACATGTTGTTACATTGTTTGACAGCTTCTTATTGTAATCTGTTCAGTTTTGGGGTAAAAGTTATTCGTTTGTTAACAGTTCGATTGGAAACACGTTTATTGTTCAGTTTTGTTGTAAAATTTATTCGTTTGTTAACAGTTCAGTTGGAAACACGTTTATTGTGCAAACTTTTATTAAATTTCAACAGCAACCATTTGTCTTGAAGGTGGTAAGTTGATCTGTGTAAACTATGAGGATTGTGCATTTGAGGTTAAATTCACCAGTCTGTCCATAGTCTAAAATGCCTAGAAGACGACGTGGAAACATCGGCCGCCGCACAAGACATGCAAGCCAGCAACAAGTGTATACACAGCAACTACATTGACAAGTTTTTTTGCAATCTGCCAAAGCGATCTGTTTGCACGAACTTTGCTTTACTCGGAGATGCCACGTTATTATACTTGGAATGCTTCATCGAAGAATTTTTAAAGACGGAAGCAAGGCGATGCGGTGCCTGGGTATCCAGATGTGCGTTCTACTGATGCTCTTGGTCGTATGTATACAGTTCATCCAAAGAATGATGAATGTTTCTATTTGCGGTTGTTACTGGTAAATGTGCGTGGGCCAACGTCATTTGAGACACTACGAACTGTTAATGGTGTAATATTTTCAACATATCGTGCTGCATGTGAAGAATTGAAATTATTAGAAAACGATACTCATTGGGATACGACAATCGCTGAAGCCATTATTTCTGCGTCTCCAAGTCAGATACGCACATTATTCGCTATCATAATTTCGACATGTTTTCCATCAAACCCATGTAACCTGTGGCACAAATACAAGGATAATATGTCAGAAGATATTTTACATCAAATTCGTGTCAGTTCCAGAAATCACGATATTGAGATGAATGAGGAGATACATAATTATTAACAAATCACTGTAGTGCTTTATGAAACACGATGTTTTTGTTTGATTACCATAGCCATAGATGTACTTCTCAGAACGCAGTTTGGTTGCTCTTCACTTAAGTACCTTGTGATAAACGATATTTTTTGTTTTTATTATCATGCGCAAAAACAAACAACGCAGTTGGTCTTCCGACCCGTGAACATGCCACGTATAATTGGCCATGAGAAAAACATGGATTTTCTAGGTTTAAGCCACAAACTTTTAAGGATTGTCCTTGTGATTTGTTAATGGTCATTGCAAATGCAAGATAATATGTCAGAAGATATTTTACATCAAATTCGTGTCAGTTCCAGAAATCACGATATTGAGATGAATGAGGAGATACATAATCGTGCTTTACTCTTGATCGAAGATATGTGTTACCTTATGTGCGGTAATTTATTAATCAGGTTGGGAATGCCAGCGCCATATCGTCAAATGAATGACGCATTTAATCGAGAATTGGAACGGGAACGTGAATATGATCACCAGGAATTAGATTTAGTAGTTCAAACGAATGTACCCATGTTGAATTACCAACAAAAGGAAGCTTATGATACTATAATGAAGGCAATCGATGATGAAAATGGTGGTTTATATTTCCTAGATGCCCCTGGTGGAACTGGCAAGACATTCCTTTTGTCATTAGTTTTAGCAACTGTTCGGGCGAGATCCAACATAGCGGTTGCAGTTGCTTCTTCTGGAATAGCAGCCACATTGTTAGAAGGATGCCGTACGGCTCATTCAGCATTAAAATTACCGTTAAATCTTCAAACTATTGAAGAACCAACGTGTAATATTGCAAAACACTCAGCAATGGCCAAAGTTTTAGCGGCATCGAAAATTATCATATGGGACGAATGCACAATGGCGCATAAACGTGCATTAGAAGCACTTAACCGAACATTAAAAGATTTACGCAATGACTCGAGATGTTTTGGAGGAGCAATGATTTTACTGTCTGGCGATTTCCGCCAAACACTGCCAGTAATTCCAAGATCTACGGCTGCCGACGAAATAAACGCTTGCCTCAAATCGTCAAATCTATGGCGCTATGTGAAGAAACTGCAGCTGACAACAAACATGAGAGTTACATTGCTTAATGATATATCTGCTGAAGATTTCTCGAAGCAATTGCTGACTATCGGTAATGGTCAAGTACCTGTCGATGAATCGAGCGGATTTATATCATTTCAAAATAATTTCTGTAATTTTGTCGAATCAAAGAAGAACTTATCAACAATGTATTTCCAAACATTATTACTAACCACAAAAATAATGAATGGTTGAGTGAGCGAGCAATTTTAGCGGCAAGGAATAAAGATGTAGATGACTTGAATTACATAATTCAAAATAAGATAATTGGAACAGAGCATTCATTCAAATCAATTGACTGCGTCACAAATGAAGATGAAGCCACCAACTATCCCATTGAATTTTAAAACTCTTTGGACGTGCCTGGTTTACCACCACACAATTTACGCCTAAAGGTTGGCTCCGTAATAATCATGCTACGAAACATAAACCAACCAAAACTGTGCAACGGTACGCGTTTGGTGGTTAAAAATTGATGAACAATGTCATTTACGCCACGATAATGATAGGAAAATTCAAAGGTGAGGAAATTCTTATTCCGAGAATCCCGATGATCCCAAACGATATGCCCTTTGAATTTAAAAGACTTCAATTTCCGATACGTCTTGCATTTGCAATGACCATTAACAAATCACAAGGCCAATCCTTAAAAGTTTGTGGCTTAAACCTAGAAAATCCATGTTTTCTCATGGCCAATTATACGTGGCATGTTCACGGGTCGGAAGACCATCTGCGTTGTTTGTTTTGCGCATGATAATAAAACAAAAATATCGTTTATCACAAGGTACTTAAGTGAAGAGCAACCAAACTGCGTTCTAAGAAGTACATCTATGGCTATGGTAATCAAACAAAAAACATCGTGTTTCATAAAGCACTACAGTGATTTGTTAATAATTATGATTCTCATGATAAACAATAAAACGTTTACTTTTAAATCCTTATATAATGTTTTTTTAATTTTTTTTTTTTTACAACACCCTATCACGGGTGTCTGTCGGGTCCGCCGCTGCAACGCGTGGCTGGGTTAGCTAGTATTATATATATATTTAATGAACAATAATTTACCAAAAATCCGTATCCAGGAGTTTACAAGTGCAGATAAATCTGTAGTAATTAAATTAGTAGATGCAAATTTAATACAAAGATATTTGAGCAATATAAAACATTTGCATAAATATAGGCCTCCAAGACATATTATATGAGCATGGGATGTCACGCTTGGTGGCTGAGATGAAGGCTAAGTGCAGAGAGAAGGACATGTACATTAATGGACGGAACCGGGAACAGGAGGGATACCAGCGCACCTCCATCGAAATATATGCCAGCAACAATATGGTGTTTTTTTTTTTTTTTCTTGTTTTACGTTGATGCACTATGGTCCGTACACTTGCATCCCAGTTTAAGCCACGAAGAGCGAAAAGTAAAAAGTTATTTTCAACTGACTAAATGCGATTTCTGTGGACGTCCTACTGGGGACTCCAATCGCAGGATCCATATTCTTAAATAGGACGAACTGACGAAGTGTATAAATTCTTCGTGACGTAGTGGTCATCGACTTTCTTCGACCACCGTTTAATAACTCCAAGCACACCCCTGGCTTTATTCACAATGCACGAAATATGATCAATAAACTCCAGCTTAGGATCTAGGCGGATACTGAAATCTTCAACTAAAGTGATCCTTTCCAAAGAGCAGCAGTTCAGCGTATAAGTCGCAAGCATAGGAGAGACACGTGAGAATGTCATCAGCTTTCATTTGGAGCCATTAAGGTTTAATAAGCTTGCATTGCACCATGTTTGAAAGTTATTAAGATCTGTTTGTAAATCCAACTGGCAAGCGCGGTCTTTGTATTGCACACAAAGTTTAACGTCGTCAGCGTACATGAGTACTCTGGAGTTAGTCAAGAGTTTGGGCAGGTCGGTAATAAATAATGTAATAAGTAAGGGACCCAGGTGGCTCCCTTGCGGGACACCAGAGGTCACCCGGAGAACATTCGACACGTTGTGTTTAGATATTCAGATAACTTGTTATCCACCTAAGAAGACCGACAAGAAAATCCATTATAATGAAAGAAGTGAGGTCCAGAAGGTTAGAAGTCGTTGATCTTCGTTTAATAAATCTATGTTGGCATGGAGAAATTATTGACCTACACAGGTGCTGCAAATGGGGAAACATTACGTTTTCAAACATTTTTGGAATGGCTGACAACTTAGAGATTCTTCTATAGTGTTAAGCATCCACTTTGCTAGCTTTTTTGTGGAAAGGAATGACGAATGATTCCTTCCAAATAAGGGGAAATTGGGATGCTTCTAAGGATAAGGTAAACAATTTTAGAAGGGGACTGCACAGGGCCTCTGCACAATACCTAAGCACACAGCCTGTTATTCCCAGAGGCAGAGGCTACACGTGCTTCATTGGGTACTTTCCGCTCCCAAACGCGGAAATGAAGACAGACGAGATCCTTAAGCTCGTCGAGGGCCAGAACAGCGGCCTGTGAGTGGGAGACTGGCGCGTCTTCCACCGAGAAATGAGGCAGAGCATGGCCCTCATCACGATTGCGCTGGATCCTGTTTCGGCCAATCGTTTGAAGTCGCTGGCATACCAGCTGTCCTTCGCGTGGGGCACGGCTACTCTCAAGCCAAAGGCCAGCACTCAGCCGAAGACGCAGACGGTGGATCCTGCTCTCGCAGCGGAGAAGCCCACCTGCTCCAAGGCAACACAGGACACGGCTGCGACAACGGCACAGAATGCCGCTGATGGCACAATCCGGGCAGGTAAAGAGGCTAGCGGCAGCACAGCTGCCCAAGAGCCCGTGCCACCGAAGAAAATCATGCGCCCTCTCCTCTACGGGCGTATCACGCGTGGAACAGGGCGCATCAACAAGGGTGTGAGGCGCATACCTGAGGAGGAGGCCCTTCTGCACACGAACTGAGGCCGGAAGATGGCGGCCAGGGGCCGCAAGAGGGTCGGACTAATGTCCCGTCCTCCTCCCCCCACCCTCCCCAACACCCGGAGACACCTCAGATGTCTCCAAACGAACCTCCACCATGCAAAGGCCGCGTCTGACGTCCTTTGTAAGCTGCTATATGCAAACGGCCAACCTCGCCCTAGAGCGGCTTTGATAATAAATAAAAATCTAACATTTGTTCCCCTTTCACAGTTCATAACTGAGGACCTGGTGGCGGTCTGGGTTAAAATACCCACTGCCCATGGCGAGCAGGAGGCAGTGCTGGCCTCTGCTTATCTACCCGGCGACACTGACGATGTGCCTCCGGCGGCTACCTGTGCCCTGGTAGAGCACTGCCAACGAAACCGGCTCCGGTGGATAATCGCTTGCGATGCCAATGCGCATCACACGGTCTGGGGGAGCAGCAACATCAAAAAAAGAGGTGAGTACCTTCTTGAGTACATAATTAGTAATAACATAGGTTTACTAAATCAGGGCAGCGAGCTCACATTTATCAATGCAATTAGAGAGGAAGTCCTCGACCTAACTCTCTGTAGTCTGAATATGTTGTTCGTTGTCTCAAACTGGCACGTTGCGAATGAGATCACTATGTCAGATCACCAGCACATCAGATTTGATATAGGAGGTGCCTTGCAATGTAGCCTAGTTACTAGAAATCCCAAAAATACAAACTGGGATCTTTTCTGTTTTGAACTTGAGCAATCCAGAGACTGCTTCACCCGTCCGATACTAACAATAGACGAGTTAGAGCGTGAGGCTACTGTGCTTCATACAAACATTGAATCGGCATATCACGTCAGCTGCGAACAAAAAGTTCGTAAGATCAGTCGGGCTGTTCCCTGGTGGAATAAGAGGCTTGACGATCTTAAACAAGCTGCGCGAAGGCTCTTCAATAAGGCGAGAAAAGGGAAGGCCACTTGGGATTCCTACAAATCCGCCTTAACGCTATACAACAAAGAGCTGAGAAGGTCAAAACGGGCTACGTGGCGCCAACACTGCGGGCAGATTTCGACTCTCCCGGAAGCTGTCATGCTACAAAAAGCCCTCTCCAAGGATAACTCAAACGGCACCTGTACGTTAAAAAAGGCAGATGGAACCCACACAAATAACCCAAAGGAAACGAGTAGTCTTCTCCTAACTACTCACTTTCCTGTGTGCGTGGCCATGGAGCAATCCATCTCAGAAAGTGAGGCACCAACCTACCTCTCTGGGATTGGAGAGTGCCCACACCTGCGCGTGGCTATTGTGGCAGACTCCAATTGGGCTGAAAGAAGGGAACTCCCCTATCAATCAGAACGTATTGGGAACATGCCCTTTAGACTGTTTCATTAAAATAGCGTACAATGGGCCATACAAAGTTTTAGCCCATACAAATCCCCTGGACCAGATGGAATTTATCCATGCCTATTGCAGCGGGGACTGCACCAATTTGCACTCCCCCTGGTCCGTCTATTCCGAGCTAGTCTCGTGCTTGGACACATACCAAGCAAATGGGCTAAAGTTAAAGTTGTGTTTATTCCTAAGGTAGGGAAGAAAGATTCCTAATTGCCTTAATCCTATAGACCAATTAGTCTTAGCTCCTTCCTTCTTAAAACAATGGAAAAGATAATTGACCAGCACATCAGGGAAGTGAACCTCAAGCATCTTCCCCTACATAAGTACCAATATGCGTACCAAATTGGTAAATCAATTGAGACTGCCTTACAACAGTCATTGAAAAGGCCATTGGCTCTCAACAAATAGCACTAGGTGCCTTTCTAGACTTCTCAGGAGCTTTTCACAACACGTCATACGAGGCAATCCGTGCCTCTCTTGCACGTAAAAATGTCGCCACACCCATGATTAGGTGGATTCTCGAAATGCTCAAGTCCAGAATCATAACTGTAGACCTAGGAGGAACCATGACCTCAATCACAGCCACAAGGGGATGCCCTCAAGGAGGAGTACTCTCTCCTCTCCTGTGGACTCTGGTCAAAGACGAGCTACTGTTTGAGCTCAACAACGCTGACGATCTAGTCATCTATATAGTGGGCTGGCATGAGCAAACCATCTCGGACCGCATGCAGCAAGCCCTCAATATAGGATAAAGGACTATCCATAAACCCGTCTAAAACTGTTCTAGTTCCATTTACCAGGAAAAGGTCTCTCTCTCTGACAAGACCATCCCTAAATGGATCAACCATTGACTTTTCGGTTGAAGCTAACTACCTGGGAGTTATACTTGAATTGAACCTCAACTGGAACTCACACCTTGAAAAGATCATTAACAAAGCCACTCGAGCATACTTAGCTTGCAATAGGCTTTTCGGTAGAACATGGGGCCTAAGTCCAAAAATGATCTACTGGTCTTTTAACACTGTGGTAAAACCGATCATATCCTATGCATCTCTTGCTTGGTGGACGAAATCTACCCAGAAGACAGCTGCGGCTGCACTTACCAAAATACAACGACTGGTCTGCATAGGCATCACTGGAGCCATCCGGACATGCCCCACTGCAGCACTTGGAGTTATAACTGGCATTCCCCCTCTACCCATCGCCCTGAAAAAGGAGGCCTGCCTGGGGGCACTTCGCCTCCAAAACATCACCAATATGAAAAGTGGTGATCTAACTGGGCATCTACGGGTACTCGAACCCCTAATAAACGAACCCTTTCTGCGTATAACTGACGAGCATAAACCAAAACTTGTTTTCCACAGAAACTTCTCTGTAGTCCTGTACACCAGACACGACTGGACAACAAAATCAATATCTCTGTCCAGTGGATCACAAACGTGGTACACTGACGGATCGAAATTGGAAAACGGCGACACCGAGGCTGGTATTTTCGGACCAAGGTTCAACAAATCCATAGCCATGGGAAAGTCCCAAACCATCTTCCAAGCAGAGATACACGCCATAGAAATCTGTGCTCGTGAATGCCTTCGCAGGAATATGCAAGGCGCACGGATTTACATCTTCTCTGACAGTCAGGCGGCGCTCATAGCGCTGAGATCTTTTACGATCACCTCCAGACTTGTAGAAAACTGTTTCCACCAGCTGAACGCCCTTGCCTCCAAAAACACCTTAACGGTGGGCTGGGTGCCAGGGCATGAAGGCCATATAGGAAACGAGGTGGCAGACTCCCTAGCAAAACGCGGGGCGATGACACAACTAATCGGCCCTGAACCATTCTGTGGACTTTCGAAAGGACACAAAAGGGAACTGGTCACGAAATGGGAGGAAGAGGAGATAAGTCGTCACTGGACCGACAGTGCAGGGCTGAGACAAGCCAAACAATTTCTCGTCCTCCAGATATCGCGATCCAAACGCATCATCAATCTAAAAAAGAGTGAGATTCGCACATTAACAGGCTACCTAACAGGTCACTGCAACCTAAGGTATCACCTTAAGAAATTAAAACTTTCAGAAATCGACACATGTAGATTCTGTGAGCTGGAGCCAGAAACATCAGGACATGTTCTATGTGAATGCCCCTCACTAATCAGACGTCGACTTCAACAAGTAGGAGGTGAACTTATCCCCCCATACAGGATTTGGGAAGAGATAGACCTCGCCAAAGTGCTCTCCTTTATTAGAAGCCTAGGAATAGAGGCTCTACCTTAATCCTACAGGCCGGCACAAAAGACCTAACATCTGGTCGCGGTGCAATAAGGCTCTAGTAATAATAATAATAATATGCTTGCTTAGGCTGGAGCGCGAGGGTATATGCACATACATGAGGTCCGCGCGTGTTATGCTGACACTTGCACTTTCTGTGTGAGGGCCAAGGCATAGCGATCGGTTCGTATTTCGGCCACTTGGGTTTAGACCGGGACTGTTTTAGTACTCTTGGTACAGTGGGTACTCGATCCTTTTGTAAAATAACGTAATCTAATGAAGTTATTTTTATTTTTTTTTATGTTTAAAGTTAGTGTAAAATATAAAAAAAATTGAAAAAGGAAAAATGTGTTAATCTATTGTTTTTTTTTTTTTTAATCATAAAGAATTGGTATTAATTTAATATTTTATATTGGTATATATTATTATAACTTATTTGGTTGATCAGACCATTGGTATTTATTTAATTGAAAATTATGAATGAAAATTCTTCAATCTTTCTTTATAAACTGTTTGATTTTAATTTCTATCATCAGAGATTTTGAAGTTATCTCTTTTTCCGATGTGTTCTACATTGTAGGGCCATGTATATTTGAAATCTAGCTTATGTCCAGTTTCGTTTTTAAGCAAAACTAGGTATCATATGTCGAGATTAATATCTCTAGATTCCTATCATATAATTCCTTATTTTTAGTCTTATTGTGATCCAACATTATTTTAGCTCTTTTATAAGCTATTTCTAATCTAAATTTAGATTGCTTAGAATAGTCATCTACATTGTAGAGTGGTTCTATTCTATCTATCCTATTAAATTGAATTGGTATGTTTGATGCTGTAAAGCGGTCCCAAAATATAAGACGTTTACATGTAAGTTTTTGTAAGAAACTTAATTTATTGAGAGCGGTCTCCGCTTTATATAGGTCCTAGCTAAGGTAGATAACATCAAATCTTATTCTAGATATACATTCTTGAGTGCGATAGGGGTGAACACAGGATTTGTGGATCCCACGCAGCGTTTCAAAATACATGTACATATATATATACAAGTGTTTTGTGTTATGCCCGTTTGGCCGCTATATTTAAAGATATGCTGAGATCCCACGCAGAGGATCGGTTTACATATTTGTGTTACGTTCAACTTGCCGCTAAGTTTTAGAGTCATGCGCACATGCGCTAAGCAGCGTACAGCTTCATTAATTTGTTAAAGATAAATATATATTTATATATAAACGTGTTCATGTGTGAACATTCTGCCAAAGGCCGACAAGATTTAGGTTATATTTTAAATTAATATATTCTCTTCATAGTTGCGGTTAAACATTAATGACGTTTTTTTGGCGTTATACATATTAAACCTTTTTTCTTTAATAATTTTATTTTTTAATTAACTGTAAAGCGGTCCCAAAATATAAGACATTTACATGTGAGTTTTTGTAAGAAACTGAATTTTTTTAAAACGATCTCCGCTTTATATAGGAGATTTGGGTTCTAATTTTACTCTATGACCTAGGCAGACCGCACATCTGCTCGTCTAATCTTCTGAGGTCTCACGCAGGAGTATCAGATAACATATACAATATTTGTCAAGTGCCCAAGTGGCCGCTATATTTAGAGATAGGCGCGCCTGCGCCTGCAGAGCGCATCTGCATTGATTTGTATATATATATATATATACATATATACGTGTTCACGCGTGAACATTCTGCCAAGGGCCAGCAAGAATGGGTGTAGTTTTTAAATTTGACAAAATTGGATTACATAAAATATGTTGAACAATTAAAATTGTTACTTCAATTAAGTGGACTGTAATTTTTAACATTTTTTTTTATGAGGATCTTCTATTATTTTTTTAGTTTAATATTTACTTTACTCCGTAGTCCAACCGGTGAATATGTAGACTCCGCTGACGTTGAAGACGTAAAGTTGAAGTTGAAGACCTCTGCTGATTTGTCTGCCTCTGGTGTGCAGACGATGATGATGTAGTGGCCAGCCGATGATTGTAATCTCATGGCCGAGCCGATTTAGTGCTGGCACTTTCTTTCTCCAGCTTTGGTTTCTAAGCCGATCCAAATATTTCCGATGACTCCTCCCAGTTGTCGTCATCTTTTATTATGGCTTCGTTGGCACGTTAGTCCAACAGCCCCAAATACATGCTCATAAATGCATGCATATTTGCAAAGATTTATACAATCTGTGGCCTTTTGTATAAACGCGACTACGTTCCTTACCTCATGGATGGGAACTTTTAGTAGCCTTTTAAAAATTTCGATTTTTTCGACACTATTTTTTCAGATAAAAATTGCAAAACTTTTTCTATAGATCGATTTTTATATTATCGAACACAATTTTTTTAGATAAATGGCAAACTGTTCATACAATAAGGACTCTTTTGTATCCTTTTGCATAAACCAAACTATGTTCCACCACATGGGGCGAAACTATAGTACCACCAGCAACCTTTACCGCTTTGCCCGGTTTTTATAAGGTGCTATCCTCCCTCTGAGTCTCTTACCACAGGGGGGAAAACTGCAGAGTTGCTTAGAAGAGACCAAACATAGTAGAGTGGTTCTTCCTCTGAGGCTCTTACCACTAGGGGGAAACCTGCAGAGTCGCTCGAAGGTCCAAAATGTAAAGCGGTCCCAAAATATAAGACATTTACATGTGAGTTTTTGTAAGAAACTGAATTTATTTTAAACGATCTCCGCTTTATATAGGAGATTTGGGTTCTAATTTTACTCTATGACCTACGCAGACCGCACATCTGCTCGTCTAATCTTCTGAGGTCTCACGCAGGAGTATCAGATAACATATACAATATTTGTCAAGTGCCCAAGTGGCCGCTATATTTAGAGATAGGCGCGCCTGCGCCTGCAGAGCGCATCTGCATTGATTAGTATATATACATATATATACATATATACGTGTTCACGCGTGAACAATTAACAATTTGTTTTTAATTTTATTTAATTATTTTATCATTTAACAAGTTAAATTAATAATTAAACATTTTGTATGGCTTGTAAATGCCTTCGTATTTTTCTTTTTTGTTCAAAATATATAGTTAATACAAATATTATTATTATTATTATTGCCAACATAAACAATGTATTACCAATTTAATATTTAACTCTTCTTTATTTCTACTGTGTGATAAATATTTAGTGTGCCTAAATGGTTGCTGACAACTTCGAAGTCTGGTATTGTACCTATAATTGACAAATCTTTTATTCTGAATACTGAAATATAAATTTATTTTCGAGTAGTGCTAATAACCTTTGTTTAGGTTAACTGACTTTCTCAATTTTGTAAATTCTCGTTAAATCTTATTAATGGTATTAACATATTAATATTTAGTCGACAAGATTGATGTCAATAGATAGGATTGTACTTAATCTCTGAATACCACACACATAATTGTTCCTTTTTAATTACCACACTAGTCCTAGTTATTTTCCTCATTCCCTCTAAGGAACAAGTTGAGCTGCCCTATCAGCATTGCTCTCGTGCCTTTTCCGATTTACCCAAACATATTTTTTTCTATTTTTAATTATTTGGCACCCATCAATATTTCAAGCTTTCTCCTTTTCTTTTGGTTCTATAATTTGATTTGACCTTTTGATATATTTAAAAGTATTGTCGCCCCTTGCTTTTCCTAAATAAGATTTAACCCCAGTTGTACAAACACCTCCAAAGTGAGGTCCTGCCAGGGGAATCACCTGACGACCACTTTTATCCTTTAAATTTTTTGATTTAACCCCAGTTATACAAACACCGCCGAAGTGAGGTCCTGCAGGGGGAATAAAAGAACGGTAACTTTTCTCATTTAAAGTTTTATTTGAAATTCTTTTTCCTGAATATTTATTTTAAAGTTTTTTTGATTTGTATATATCCTCGTGAGTGAAACCACCAAAATTTAGTTTCTTAAAGCCTAATACTCACTAGCGCTAAACCCTTAGCTAGCTGAAAGGGTTTTATAATTCTGGTGTAACCAGGTTTTACGAAACGGCTAAACGGCCATACTGTCCTCTGTGTTTATCTACGATTCAAATTAAACGCAGCCAAGCCGCGTACCCACAAATACGTGTAAAATGAAGAAATTATTTATTTATTTACTTAGATTATGATTTTCAATGTAGCGGGGCCAGCTCCCGATACCGCCGAGCTGCTCCTGGCAATATGCTCTTGGCCCTGCAGCTGCTGCCACTGCTGGAGATCCTGCTAGATAGTGTTGACCGAAAGACATCTTTGTGTCTGCTGCTCCTCCTCCTCATCCAGTTGGCTGCTGTTGGATCTCTCCGCATTGTAGTCGTAGAACACCTGCGACGTGCCGCATCGTTGGGCACATCCACGTCCACGACGGCTGTTGCCTCAAACTTGGTGCTGAAGTCGCCGCGCGCTGATCCTTGGGACTGACCACCATGATCTCTCTTCATCCGCTCTCCACGGAACCCAATTGTGGTTGCTTGCCCAGTCCTCCCAGATCATTTCCATTCCCGTTGCCACTTCTCCTTTTTGTAGTCCTTGTATGCATCGAAGCACCATCATTTTGTGGTCGTAGCCAACTAAGAAAAGAATCCCAGTAGACGACCACTGGTCAGGGACGAGCAGAGGAGAAGCAATTAGCTTGCCCTTAATTTTATAATTTGGGATTTTGGACCTTTTCTATTTTATTTGCTTATTTTCCTGTTAAATTACATTTTTTAGGACTTTATTTTATTTTAATACTTTTTATTTGTATTCATTTTATGGCCAAGATCCCACATTCAAACTTCTTTAATTGTATTGTAAATAAATTCATTTTCCCTGCTGCAAAGATCTGCAATACGGCCTATTGCCTGTCTCCACTTCGCAAAGGTATTATCAAATATTTCCTTTCTCCCGCTCCACCCTGGCTAATGGTCATCCGATTTGAAATACCTAACGCGATATTCATTCTAGTATATACTATATATATTCTAGTATTTCTCTTAGCTCATCTGCGAACCGACCTTACTAAGAGGCGCCGAAAAAGTGTATTCACCTCTCGCTCGCACTCATTTGGTTGCTAAATTTTAGCGCTAGTGAGTACGCAGCTTAATTGTGGATTGGGTCATCAAAATCGAACTTGTTACGACTGATTTCCTTACTTTGGACTTTGAATATCCAGAAACAATCCACCCGAAATCCGTTTTTTGACCAAGAAGGCCGTTTATTTTAACAACTCCATCATGAAGAATGTGAGTGTACAGATCTGATCCAATAATAAGATCAATACGGCCTGGCATATTAAAGTAAGGATCCGCTAAATTATAGCTGTTCCATTTGGCCTTGTCAACATCAATCTTGCTGGCTGAAAGAGCTTTCAGTAAATTAGGAAGTACTTTTGCTTCCACTTTTAAAACTTTTGGGGAACTTTTGCTTTTAATTAACAGAACTACTTTGTGCTTTGAGATGCACTTTCCTGTGGAAGATACTCCACTGATCTCTGTTTGAGACCTAATTTTTGGTAATTTTAGAATCTGTGCTAATTCTTCTGAAATAATTGTGCTTTGTGAAACACTGTCAACCAAAGCTCTAAAATTTTTAAATTTTATTATTATTTTATTTGCACAGTAGCTTTAGCTAATAATGCCTTGTCCGACGTCAAACAAGTATTTACTTTTTAAATTTTTGTAAATATGTGTAGCATGCTATTGTGATTTCCCCTACAATGATCACACGAAATCACTGCACCTTTGTGTTTACGAGTGTGTCAAACATTTAAAACACAAACCTGCCCGTTTAGCTTTTTCCATTCGTTCGGATGGAGTTAAAGCTCTAAATACATAGCATTGCAATACATTGTGTCCCAAACCTCTGCATATGGGACAAGAGCTTTGTGAATATTCTTTATTCACCTCAACTGAGCTTACCGAACTAAGACGTTGCTCTAAAAATTCTACAACGTCGGACAATAAGTCGACCTCTTTGGTCTTTTTAATGGCTTTCATATAATTGAAGAGGCTCTTTATTAAATTTTCTCAAATTAATATGTGCAAATATTATATCGATCTCATCAGAAAGTTGTGCCTTTAACTTTATCAAGTGAATTGACTCATTTATTGTGTCAATAAACACACCTAATTGCCTACTTGGTTCAACATTCAAGTTTTGAAGATCAAGCAGGCGATTTAATTGTTCTGAAAATACTTTTCTTTTATTTTCATGGTTAATAATTAACAAGCGGCCTCATAATTTTCCCCTGAGCCCAACAATAAGTGAGAAACCACTTAAGGGAGAAGCCAGAACTCTCTCTTAAGTGAGCTTTTCAAAAATTTAAATGTATAAGTTTATTACACAACTCATAAAATAGGTCCCAATCTTTGGAAGCTCCAAAAAATGTGGGAACCTGTATTTTTGGTAGAGTTGGCAAATCATCAATTTTCATATTTGCAACTTCTACCTTTGGCACTACTTCTTTTAATTTCGTTTTCATGTCGTTTGTGACAGTATCGATTTCAAATTATAATTCTTCAAAAATAGCATCATAATTCCTATTAGTGACATCAATCTGGTTGACTTTTTCAATTTAAGCAGTCTGTCCCAGTAGAATTTAATTACAAACGTTTTTTTTTATCTTCCTGTATTGCTTTAAACGTTTCCTTTAAATAAACCTCTAGCTGCTCTAGTGCTCTATCAAAGGCTTCTTGATTTACCTTCCTACTACTACTTGTGTCTGCTTTTTGCAGGACCTGCTCTATTTTACATTGAATTCTATTAAATGAAGACGTCATTTCCTCAAAATGTTTCTTTTTTAAGTGGTCGTGATCGACTACTCCAATTCTTAACAGAGCCGTATGATTGCTAACACATTCTGCTTTAAGCTGTTCAAAATGTTTTATTAAATCAAAACTTAGGCTTGGAAGGTCTTCCAACTGCCTACTCTCTGTCGTAATTTCTACCTGTCTCTTTATGAGAGCAATAGTCTCCGCGGAGAACATCTTAATTATATTTAAAAAAAATGCTACTTTTTCTAAAATTATAAATTTAAATCTGACTTAGCTGCTGCTTCTGCTGCCGTCGCTTCTGTTGTTGTTTCCGTTGCTGTAGATGCTGCGTTGACGTTTTCGATGCTGCTTTCGCTGCAGTAGATGGTGCTGTTGACGTTGCCGCTGTAGTAGACGGTGCTGTTGACGTTGCCGCTGTAGTCGATGGTGCTGTTGACGTTGCCGCCGCTGTTGTTGATCTTCCTTCTGGTAGTTTGTTTGTCTGTTTTGTAGTTGTAGTAGTTTCAGTGGTTGGTTTTTGTTATGAAAATATATTTTTCACGTTTGTTGACTTTTTTTTTTTGTGTCACTGATAGTCTATTTTTACTTCGATGTTTTGGCCTCGAATACGCCCCACAAACAATAAATTTATTTATTTATTATTTTTTTTTCGTTTTAAAAATATTTTCCATTATTTAACAATAACGAGTTACTTCCGTAGAGAGCGGACGTGTTTCGTGCGAGCTCCGGGAAAATTATAGAAAGTGGATGATTTAAAGACAAAAATAAAGTTTAAAATACTGGAGTATTCCAAGATAAGCGAAAAGACGCTAAAACAGAAAAAAATAAATAGTTATCGACTCACAAAATTATTGATATGATTAAAACAAGTGCATATTTATTTTATAAAAATAAGTGCCACGCGAAATAGCTCAATGAGCGACGAACAAAAGAAAGAGCGTAGAAGCTCCGTGAGCCCAAGTAACGGGTATTTCTCGTACATCTCAGCGCGCGACAACAACGAAACGGCGACAAAGAGCAACCGTTTGGCGGTCGATAGCCAAAGAGCACACACTTGCTCACCCGCTCTTCTCACTCCTACGCCTACATCATGGAGTTCTCAGTGCAAAACCCCAACAACAAGCACTGATAATATTTCTGCAACGGCAGCAAAAGCAACAGCAACAACAACAGTGACGGCGGAAAAGCAAAACAGCAACCACAGAAACGGCGGTAAAAGCAACAGCAACAACTACAGCAACGGCCAGTATTGCGGTAACGACTACGATGTCATCGACTGCAAATACAATGACAACCAAAACTGCAAGCTCCAAAGCCAATATCGGCAATGTTCAACAAGCGGCCCCGGCCATACAGACCGGCATGGATCGCTACATCCAAATTAAGCGTAAGCTTAGCCCACAGAACAACGCCGTCGGTAATAAGCCAAAAATAAACCGTGTACAAAGAGACAACGATCAACCCGGGAGACCTAATAACAACAGATTTGCCCTCTTGGCGGATGAACAACCGGAACTGGGTCAAGAGACCCAAAAGAAACCGAAGCCCCCAACAATTTACATTAGGGAGAAAAGCTCGAACGCCCTGGTCAACAAAATTGTTGCGCTGGTCGGGGATGGAAATTTTCATGTTGTTCCGCTCACTAAAGGGAATATACAAGAAACGAAACTGCAAACAAAATCTGAAGAACATATCCGAGCAGTGTCCAAATACCTGGATGAAGCTAAGAAAAATTATTACACGTACCAACTAAAAAGCAGCAAGGGCTTGCAAGTAGTATTAAAAGGAATCGAGCCCGACGTAACTCCCAACGAAATTATAGATGCCCTTAAAGAAAAGGGGTTTTCAGCAAAGAACGTTAGCAACATAATAAACAAAAATAAAAAGCCGCAACCACTCTTTAAGGTCGAGCTGGAGCCTGACAGCAAAGCCTTGAAGAAAAACGAAGTGCACCCCATTTATACCAGGACGTACTGCACACTACGTTCAATCTGTGTAGTTTGCGGAGACTTCCACAATTCCGCAAACTGCCCTGCCAACAGAGAAGACCCCCAGAAGAAGAAATGCGGAAACTGTGGTGGAAACCATACAGCAAACTACAGGGGCTGTTTGGTCTACAAGGAGCTGAAGAACCGCATGCGACGAGTGACAGCAACTCGCCATCAGAATACACGAAACGTGTTCACTAATTCAGAAACGACGCCGGACGTATTTTTCGCGAAGGCCGCAAGATCTTCATTTGGTCCGCTGAATGCTCAGAAGGGCTTATCCTACGCCGATGCACTTCGAACAGGAATGGAAAACCCACTCCAGTCGAATCTAGGAAACGTTCAACAAGCCCCAGGACAGCCACAAAGCACAATGGAGGCTATGATGGTTACCCTGCAACAAAGTTTGACGGAATTAATGTCCTTCATGAAAACGACCATGCAAACACTTGTTCAAAACCAGAACATGGTAATGCAGATGCTTGTAGCTCAGCAGTCCAAATAACTGATGTCTAGTCTACGAATAACCATGTGGAACGCCAATGGCGTCTCACGGCATAAACTTGAAATAACACAGTTCCTGAATGAACATCATATCGACGTTATGCTGCTTGGAGAGACGCACCTCACAAGCAAATACAACTTTCAAATAAAAGGTTACGCCTTCTACCGCACGGATCATCCAGATGGTAAAGCCCACGGCGGAACCGGCGTCTTTGTCAGAGAACGCATCAAGCACCACTTTCACCAAAGGTATTCAACTAATTACTTGCAGGCGACGTCTATTAAAGTGCAGTCAGGCAGCGGCAACCTTTCCATAGCCGCTGTCTACTGCCCGCCTCGCTTTACAATTTCTGAAGCTCAATTCATGCATTTTTACAACTCACTTGGAGATCGCTTTATAGCTGCAGGAGACTATAATGCCAAGCATACGCACTGGGGATCGCGTCTCGTGACCCCCAAAGGAAGGCAATTATACAATGCAATCATTAACTTGAGCAACAAATTGGACTATGTTTCCCCTGGTAGCCCCACATATTGGCCAGCAGACCCCAGAAAGATGCCAGACTTAATAGACTTTGCAGTGACAAAAAATATTTCACGCAACATAATAAGTGCCAAAGCGCTTTCGGATCTTTCATCAGACCATTCGCCAGTGCTTATAACACTTCTTCAAAGCCCAGAAATTATCAATCATCCCCACAGGCTGACGTCGCACAGAACTAACTGGCTTAAATATAAGAAATATGTAAGTTCCCACATTGAACTAACCCCACAGCTCAACATCGAAGCGGATATCGACTGCTCTACTGATGCTCTTGAAGACGTACTCACTGCAGCAGCCACTATTTCAACACCACAAGGGAAGGACGTACAGCCCAACAAATTCAAAACTAATCAACAAATTGAACAGCTTGTCCTGGAAAAAAGGCGTCTGCGACGTGCTTGGCAAACCAGCAGATCGCCATCTTCAAAACAACGTTTTAAGGAAGCCACTCGCCTACTAAATCGAGCTCTGAAACAAGACGCTGAAAACGCACAACTACGGTACATCGAAAAACTTTCGCCGACCAGTACAAGGCATCCTTTGTGGAGGGCTCACCCAAACCTAAGCTCTCCAATCGAAACAGTCACCCCTATAAGGAAATCAACAGGTTGCTGGGCCCGCAGCGACGAAGATAGAGCCGAAACATTTGCTTTACATCTACGAAGCGTCTTCCAGCCGAACCCGGCCACTAGTCCACTTGTCCTACCGCAAATTCAAACTAATTCTTTGTCTCTACCAACATTGTTTCAGCCAAATGAGATCGCAAAAGTCATTGGGAACCTGAAACCAAAAAAGGCTCCGGGCGATGACTTAATAACTCCAAAAATGATAATTGAACTTCCAAACTCAGCTATAGAGGTTATTTGTAAAATCTTCAATGGGATTATATGTCTCGGCTACTACCCAAGGAAATGGAAAAAATCTGTCATCATAATGATACCGAAGCCCGGAAAAGACCACACAGCCCCGTCATCCTACAGACCAATAAGTCTATTATCGTGTCTGTCCAAACTGTTCGAGAAATGCCTGCTAACACGCATAATACCATATCTGGAAGCACACAACGTTATCCCGGCTCACCAATTTGGCTTCCGTCAAAACCACGGAACCATAGAACAAGTCAACCGAATAACATCAGAGATACGCACAGCCTTCGAGCATCGGGAATACTGCAGCGCAATATTCCTCGATGTATCCCAAGCTTTCGATCGAGTCTGGCTAAATGACATTTGTTCGCTGACGACACTGCGATCCTAAGCCGCTCGAGGTGCCCAACCCGAGCAACAACACAGTTAGCAAATCACCTCATGGTAGTTGAGAAGTGGCTATCTGACTGGCGTATTAAAATTAATGAACAAAAATTTAAACACATAACTTTTACCCTCAACAGGCAAACATGCTCTCCAATTTTCTTGAATAGTACGCAGATTCCCCAAGTCAACGAAGTAACGTATCTCGGCGTCCACCTCGACAGACGACTAACCTGGCGAAGACACATCGAATGCAAGAAACTCCATCTAAAATTAAAAGCCAGCAGCCTCCACTGGATTTTAAACGCCCGATCGCCACTGCGTCTGGACTACAAGGTCCTGCTCTACAACTCCACTCTCAAGCCTATCTGGACATATGGCTCCCAGTTGTGGGGAAACGCGAGCAGCAGCAACATAGACATCATCCAGCGCGCACAATCGAAAATCCTGAGAACTATCACTGGGGCACCATGGTATATTCGCAACCTAAACATCCACAGGGATCTCGGCATTCTTGCAGTAAAAGATGAAATAGACAAACAAAAGGCGACCTACAATAAAAAACTTACTGAGCACCCAAATCACCTGGCAAGAGGCTTGACTCGGGTGTCCAGCAGAACCCGCCTGCATCGGAACGACCATCCAACCCAGCCATAATTATTAGGGACATTTAACTCTGTGCCAGTCATATGACTGTTAGTTAGGTTATATCTATAAGATTTGTCACACTTATTGTTAGTCTCTAAGAAGAAGACCCAATAAAAAAACAGCAAAGTATAAAAAAAAAAAAAAAAAAAAAATTATTTAACAATAAGGACTCTTTTGTATTTTTTTGCTTTATAGGTATACTCTGTTCCTTACCACTTGGGGGGAAAATAAGAGTCCATTATTTTCCAGCAATCTTTAGCTGCAAGCGTTAACACTTTGCAATACTAGAGCGTTAACACTTTGCAATACTAGAGGTGCTGTCCTTCCTCTGAGTCTCTTACCACTGGGGGGAAAACTGCAAAGTTGCTCGAAGGATCAAAATGTAAAGCCGTCCCAAAATATAAGACTTTTACATGTGATTTTTTTTAAGAAACTGAATTTATTCGGAGCGGTCTCCGGGCCCGTTTGCCCGTTTTTAAAGATATGCTGAGATCCCACGCAGAGGATCGGGTTACATATTTGTGTTACGTTCAACCTGCCGCTATGTTTTAGAGTCATGCGCACATGCGCTAAGCAGCGTACAGCTTCATTGATTTGTTAAAGATAAATATATATTTATATATAAACGTGTTCATGTGTGAACAGATGCCTTACCGAAAACTAGCTCCAACTAGTCTTAGTGTGTTTAGTCGTTTTAGACTTTTGACATTTAGGAAATTTTCTTATGTACTCTTTTATATCTTTAGACATATTTTTCCAGTAATAGTGTCTCTGGACCTTGGCCAAGGTTTTTGTAATGGCTGTGTTGTTGGCGAGAATAGAGTAGGTTTTACAGCAGCGCACCACAAAAAACAGCCACAGACGGATAGCGATAGTTTTCAAATAAGTATATTTATTTTCAGCTTCCGAATCGATGTGTACGTAGAGTTTTCTTAAGGCGAGGTGCGCCAAAGCGCGCTTAAAAACTTTTGTCTTCTTTCTTTCTCTTTTGCCAATTGAGTTTGGCGTCCCTTTTTTAGAGATCATACTTAATGAGTAATGACATTTGTAATGTGACGCCCCGTTCCGAGCGCACAATACATATTTCCAATTTATATATATTATATTTTTAGTTTAAGTTTCTCTTAGTGTAGCCAGGGCAGTGCAGCGACAGAGCGGAGCCAAGAACAGCGAGGAGAGAGAGGAGGATAGTGACAAGCCGAGCACACGACCCACGGAGATAGCTTTGGAGGCTGCGCCGCGAGAGCAAGCTTTCACACCGCTAGATAAGAAAAGGGCGATCGGTTGCATCGCTGCAGGTGCGAGCACAAGAGGCCACGAGGGAAAGCCGAGAGACGTGCATGTGGACTTCCATACCCAAGCGTCGGTACATGCAGGGCGACCCGAACGAGCGGGAGCGGTAGAGCCGTAAAACCCTTTCGCGATCGGGATTGGCCAACTGCACCAAGCCAGAGAGCAGGTATGCAGACAAAGCGAAGTTCAAGGGGAGCTTTGCGATCTGAGCCGGCTTAGCAAAGGTACAGCGCCGGAGTCGGGGTCAGTCGAGTTTTGGGACCCAGAAAGAGGAGTCAAGTTTTGGGTCCGGGAAAGAGGAGTTACGAGCGCGTCTCGCGGGAGTCCGCAAGTTCAACACGTGTCGCCGCCATCGCTCACCAGTGCTCCACGCCGCCGCTTAGTTCCACGCCCACGTTTGGTACCTCAGTGCATAGTTGCGCATATCACCCCGCTCGAAAGTGCTCCGCGCCGACGCCGAGTTCCTCGTTGCCGTACGCCAGTGTCCACGCAACCGCCAAGTGCCACGCCCCACCACGTGCTCGCCCATCGCGCGAGTTTAACCAGCCACGCCCGCCGGACTCAACAGCCCACCAAGTGCCCAGCGAACGCCGAGAACCATATCCAGCCCGCTCTGCCGTCACTGTTCTGTACGGAGTGAGTAGAAGAGTGTATGGGAGTGCGGTTAGGTAGGAATAACCACGTTCACTAGAGCATCCGACCAAATAAAACTGAAGTACTAGAATCTAAACTCTAATCTCGTCTCTACCCTGGGAACTATTTACAGCCGCGCGTAGCCCGCTCCGGCCCGGTAGTACTTGCTTACAACTGTGGTTTAACCCTTGTTTGCAATTGCTCTGGGCTCTGCCTCATTTTCACCCGCGCGTAGCCCGATCCGGCCCTGTAGTGAAGCTGACAACTGTTGTTTTAACCCTTGTTCGCATTTGCTCTGGGCTTTCTTTTAGTTTCCCCGCGCGTAGCCTGTTCCGGCCCCGTAGCACTTGCTTACAACTGCGGTTTTAACCCTTGTTTGCATTTGCTCTGGGCTTTCTCTTAGTTTCCCCGCGCGTAGCCCGATCCGGCCCTGTAGCGAAGCTTACAACTGCGGTCTTAACCCTTGTTTGCATTTGCTCTGGGATTTCTCTTAGTTTCCCCGCGCGTAGCCCGGCCCTGTAGTGAAGCTTACAACTGCGGTTTTAACCCTTGTTTGCATTTGCTCTGGGCTTTCTCTTAGTTTCCCGCGCGTAGCCCGATCCGGCCCTGTAGTGAAGCTTACAACTGTGGTTTAACCCTTGTTTGCGTTTGCTCCGGGCTCTCTCGTTTCCACCCGCGCGTAGCCTGATCCGGCCCCGTAGCACGTGCTTACAACTGTGATTTAATCCTTGTTCGCATTTGCCCTGGGCTTTCTCTTAGTTTCCCCGCGCGCAGCCTGAACCGGCCCCGGAGTACATGCTTACAACTGCGGTTTAACCCTTGTTTGCGTTTGCTCTGGACTCTCTCTTGTTTTCACCCGCGCGTAGCCTGATCCGGCCCCGCAGTACATGCTTACAACTGTGGTGTATCCCTTGTTTGCATTTTCTTTGGCCCCGTGCGTAGCCAATCCGGCCCTGGAGTCCAGGTGTACAACCGCGGTTTACCCAAGTTAGCCACGCCCACTAGCAGCCGCCCAGGATCGCTCAACCGACCTAAGCTGGGATCAGGGCAGCCAACTTTCTCTCTGATCCTGTCCTACCCCAAATCGGTCCCAAATCTATAAATTTTCTGTAAACGAACCCTGGCCAGACTGAGACATATCCCAGCCCAGGACACTACCTTACAGATGGCGCCCGAACAGGACACTCCATCTTTTGTGACTTAACCCTTTACATGGTGGTGATGCATATCTGCATCATACCGCTTCAATTCATTTATTTTAAAATGTACGGTTTAAAATTGTCAAACACGTATTTGATGCAGTTCTGCAACATTCGTTTTCTATATAAAAAGAGTTGGTCACTCAAAATTAGTTCGAATACTGAACAGCTGGCAACTTTTCCCGCCAATTTCGTAAATGTGGTAAACACAATTGATTGCGCAGTTTCCACTCACAGAACTAATAATAATACAAGTTTTATAGATAAATCAATTATCATTTATAAAGAGGTAAATATAATACTTACTAGCTAACCCAGCCACGCGTTGCAGCGGCGGACCCGACAGACACCCGTGATAGGGTGTTGTAAAAAAAAAAATTAAAAAAACATTATATAAGGATTTAAAAGTAAACGTTTTATTGTTTATCATGAGAATCATAATTATTAACAAATCACTGTAGTGCTTTATGAAACACGATGTTTTTTGTTTGATTACCATAGCCATAGATGTACTTCTCAGAACGCAGTTTGGTTGCTCTTCACTTAAGTACCTTGTGATAAACGATATTTTTTGTTTTATTATCATGCGCAAAAACAAACAACGCAGATGGTCTTCCGACCCGTGAACATGCCACGTATAATTGGCCATGAGAAAAACATGGATTTTCTAGGTTTAAGCCACAAACTTTTAAGGATTGGCCTTGTGATTTGTTAATGGTCATTGCAAATGCAAGACGTATCGGAAATTGAAGTCTTTTAAATTCAAAGGGCATATCGTTTGGGATCATCGGGATTCTCGGAATAAGAATTTCCTCACCTTTGAATTTTCCTATCATTATCGTGGCGTAAATGACATTGTTCATCAATTTTTTAACCACCAAACGCGTACCGTTGCACAGTTTTGGTTGGTTTATGTTTCGTAGCATGATTATTACGGAGCCAACCTTTAGGCGTAAATTGTGTGGTGGTAAACCAGGCACGTCCAAAGAGTTTAAAAATTCAATGGGATAGTTGGTGGCTTCATCTTCATTTGTGACGCAGTCAATTGATTTGAATGAATGCTCTGTTCCAATTATCTTATTTTGAATTATGTAATTCAAGTCATCTACATCTTTATTCCTTGCCGCTAAAATTGCTCGCTCACTCAACCATTCATTATTTTTGTGGTTAGTAATAATGTTTGGAAATACATTGTTGATAAGTTCTTCTTTTGATTCGACAAAATTACAGAAATTATTTTGAAATGATATAAATCCGCTCGAATCATCGACAGGTACTTGACCATTACCGATAGTCAGCAATTGCTTCGAGAAATCTTCAGCAGATATATCATTAAGCAATGTAACTCTCATGTTTGTTGTCAGCTGCAGTTTCTTCACATAGCGCCATAGATTTGACGATTTGAGGCAAGCGTTTATTTCGTCGGCAGCCGTAGATCTTGGAATTACTGGCAGTGTTTGGCGGAAATCGCCAGACAGTAAAATCATTGCTCCTCCAAAACATCTCGAGTCATTGCGTAAATCTTTTAATGTTCGGTTAAGTGCTTCTAATGCACGTTTATGCGCCATTGTGCATTCGTCCCATATGATAATTTTCGATGCCGCTAAAACTTTGGCCATTGCTGAGTGTTTTGCAATATTACACGTTGGTTCTTCAATAGTTTGAAGATTTAACGGTAATTTTAATGCTGAATGAGCCGTACGGCATCCTTCTAACAATGTGGCTGCTATTCCAGAAGAAGCAACTGCAACCGCTATGTTGGATCTCGCCCGAACAGTTGCTAAAACTAATGACAAAAGGAATGTCTTGCCAGTTCCACCAGGGGCATCTAGGAAATATAAACCACCATTTTCATCATCGATTGCCTTCATTATAGTATCATAAGCTTCCTTTTGTTGGTAATTCAACATGGGTACATTCGTTTGAACTACTAAATCTAATTCCTGGTGATCATATTCACGTTCCCGTTCCAATTCTCGATTAAATGCGTCATTCATTTGACGATATGGCGCTGGCATTCCCAACCTGATTAATAAATTACCGCACATAAGGTAACACATATCTTCGATCAAGAGTAAAGCACGATTATGTATCTCCTCATTCATCTCAATATCGTGATTTCTGGAACTGACACGAATTTGATGTAAAATATCTTCTGACATATTATCCTTGTATTTGTGCCACAGGTTACATGGGTTTGATGGAAAACATGTCGAAATTATGATAGCGAATAATGTGCGTATCTGACTTGGAGACGCAGAAATAATGGCTTCAGCGATTGTCGTATCCCAATGAGTATCGTTTTCTAATAATTTCAATTCTTCACATGCAGCACGATATGTTGAAAATATTACACCATTAACAGTTCGTAGTGTCTCAAATGACGTTGGCCCACGCACATTTACCAGTAACAACCGCAAATAGAAACATTCATCATTCTTTGGATGAACTGTATACATACGACCAAGAGCATCAGTAGAACGCACATCTGGATACCCAGGCACCGCATCGCCTTGCTTCCGTCTTTGAAAATTCTTCGATGAAGCATTCCAAGTATAATAACGTGGCATCTCCGAGTAAAGCAAAGTTCGTGCAAACAGATCGCTTTGGCAGATTGCAAAAAAACTTGTCAATGTAGTTGCTGGAGGTGTTTCAGCACGTTGCATAGCATTCGAAGCCGTGAAATATACTCGTTGACCATTCTCCAGATGCACCGCCAAATGCATAACAGTTGGATGACGTTCGTGAATGGGAAATGAGAGTATACGCCAAATCGCTTCATTACAGTTCACATAACGACCAACTTGATAGCGTGAAATTTCATCGTTGGTGTTCGAGGATTGCAATCCAAAAACCGCCATATCACTGCCTTTCGTGACATATTTGCAAATATATTTTATTGACTTAACTGAATTGCAGTATTCAACGTTGCAATGTGTCTTGAACGTTTTAGAAATAAGTGGCGAATATGGAACAATCCAACTGTTGTCGACAACGAAATCCATTCTTTTCCCTTTCGTTGTGACAGTTCGACCGTTGTCATCTGGTGATCGACGCCGATACAGCGGATAACCATCGTTGAAAGTGACAGTCTCCGCCGTTAATTTCCGTGGATATCGTTTAGAGCATTTTCCATCGACCATGCAAGGTGATTGGGGATTGATGGCACCACACGGTCCATGAATCATATTAGTAGTAACTACATCATGTAGGTCTGGATCGACTTCATGATCAGGAATCTCGGCACATATGATATCATCTATTTGGTCAGGCTGAATTCTTTCCACTAACCAAATAAGAATGTGTGCGTGCGGCAGGCCTCGCTTTTGCCATTCGATTGAATACATCCAGCATCGAGTATTTCCAAAGACGCGTTGTTTAACAATAAAGTTCATCAGGGACCGAATTTTTTGCCTGAATATACGTGCTGTGATGTCGTGTCTATCACTTGATGTTTGTCCGGGAAGCAGCAATTGAGTAATTTCTATCCATTTTGGATTACACGTAAAAGTAATAAAGAGATCTGGCCGACCGTAATGACGCACATATGTCATTGCATCCTGTGCATATTCATGCATATGACGTGGACTACCAATGTACGTCGCCGGCAGAATAGTTAATCTACCAATATTAGCTGCATTTCCTTCAGTACTAACTGCATCACGTAAATGGATGTACTCCTCAGAACGCAGTTTGGCTTGGTTGAACCTAATGAATGTTAAACGTTCCGTTTCTATTTTTACATACATGTCAACGCAATACTGCTGAAACAATCGACGAAACCGCAGCAAATAGTTGTCAGCATTTTGACGAATCATCAAACGATATGCGTAATAATTCATTGAGCTAACTTTCTTTGTGGTTTCTTCACCATTCAATGGATTTATCATTTTAATATTAAAATAATATCCATCTTCTCCTTGCCAAAACATCAGCGGGTATTGCAATGCGTCATATGATCGATGAGTTTCAGATATATGTTGTAGTTGCCCAGTATTGCGACGTGTAAGCACAATATCGCGTTTTTCAAATTGTTCACCAACAATCAGGATGGCAACTTCGTCTAATGTTGGAGCATTAAATGTGCGTTCGTGTGTTCCAGATGGTCGTTTATCTGCTTTGATGACAACTTTATAGTCATCATTTGGCATGCGCTCTAAAGCACTCTTAAACAACCTGACCAACGCATGATGTTCATGAAGCAGACACTGCAAGTCTTGAAGAATTGCTCGCTTCATTCCTGCATTGATCCCTAGGCGTCGATCAAGTTGTTCTTCCATGTTGCCCATAAAATATATTTGTAAAAATTTATTCTGTGTATCTTCGAAAGGTAGTAATGATCCAATTCGATGGTGAATCTGTCCTTGTATCTTAAATGTCGGATTAAATCCTCGTTCTTCGATAATATCTGCCCCAAATGACGTCATTTGGAAACAACCATTGTATTTTTGAGTGTTTGCAAGAAAGTGGCGTGATTCTTGTGTTTCGCCACGAAGCAATGAATACAAAGGCTCATGTGGCGGAGTCAACAACGGCAATTTCACTTTACCATTAAGGCAGCATAATCCAGCCGTTTCTCCGGAAAACTTTAATGCACCACAATACTCACAAACAACATCCATTTGCCCAATGCAAACGCTACGATGCAAGCTGTAATCGACGCGGCAATCGTATCGAAAAGCTGCTCGATTCAAATCAGCTCTTGATAAATATCCTCTGCGTCGCAAATCATCTATTTGTTGACCTCTGTTGTTCGCTCGACGATTCCGCATTGCCAACCGAGCTGTTTCACGGGCTGCTTCACTTTGCTCTTGTGATTGAGAAGCACGAAGTCGAGCCATACTTTCGCGGCGCTGTTCACGTGTATGTTCTTCAGTTCTTTCATTTGCAGTATTTCGTTGCTGTGTATACACTTGTTGCTGGCTTGCATGTCTTGTGCGGCGGCCGATGTTTCCACGTCGTCTTCTAGGCATTTATATGGACAGACTGGTGAATTTAACCTCAAATGCACAATCCTCATAGTTTACACAGATCAACTTACCCCCTTCAAGACAAATGGTTGCTGTTGAAATTTAATAAAAGTTTGCACAATAAACGTGTTTCCAACTGAACTGTTAACAAACGAATAAATTTTACAACAAAACTGAACAATAAACGTGTTTCCAATCGAACTGTTAACAAACGAATAACTTTTACCCCAAAACTGAACAGATTACAATAAGAAGCTGTCAAACAATGTAACAACATGTAATCGAATGGTTACTTGATTAGAGATTTTTGTTAAAGTTGTAAAAAACTTTCCCGGTTTTTCTGCATTCCTGTTGAACATTTTCCTGAATTTTGTTTGTGGTAAACCTTTCCCTGGCTCTAAGCAACCTCCCTACCAATTTACACCCAAATCTGTTTTGCCGTTCTTGAGATATAAAATCAGTAACTAACACGACTTTCTTTTATATATATAGATATTTGGTTCAACCGTATACGTGCATGATTAAATGCGGAAAAGAAAATTTGATGACAAATCATTCAAATGTATACTGGTTGACTATAATTGAATATGGCTATAAGTTGACATAAGTTGGGACATAAATTCAAAGAAGTTTTTGGTAGCTAGAGACGTAGTTGTTGATGAAATGAATATGGAGAATACTACGACTGTGGCCAATCTGAGTCATTTTTTCAGAATGAAATTATGGAACTGGTAGAAAGTATTCAGAATGATAGTATGAATAATCTACAATTGTCGACTGAAATAAATTTAGGAGCAGAGGAGTCGAATATCCCGAATGAGAGTACGGATGGAAAATCTGATCATTTTGAATCAGATAATTAGCCTAGTGAGACAACAAATTGCGAAAATGCCGATTCAATCATTGGTGAAGAATTGCCTAGTATGCAATTAAAAGTAGATGAAATTGAAGTCAGAAGAAGTGAAAGACTTAAAGACAGGCCAAAAACGTCTTATCGGTTCTTAAACAATTGCTTAATGAACGCTTACGCCTTTTGTGATGATATCCCAAATAACTACAATGATATTAAAGATAGAACAGACACAACTAACTAAATGGGATGAAGCCGTAAAGGAAGAATTAGATTCGCATTTTTATAATAAAACTTGGACTTGGAGTTTAGTTTTCTATAAAAACTAATGAGCATGGCAAGCAAATCAAATATAAGGCAAGATTAGTAGCTCGGGGATTCACTCAAGAGTATCTTTTAGATCATGATGAGACTTTTGCTCCAGTTGCAAGAATATCTAGTTTTCGATTAATTTTATCCATGGCAAACCAATTCAATTTAAAAGTTCACTTATGGATGTTAAGACAGCATTCCTAAATGTTATTTTGAAAGAGGAAATTTTTATGAAGATTCCGGAGGGCTTGCCATGTGAGGATGGTAAAGTCTGTAAATTGAACAAGTCTATTTATGGGTTAAAACAAGCGGCACGATGTTGGTTCGAGACATTTGAAAATGTTTTAAAAAACATCGGTTTTATTAATTCGGTAGTGGGTAGATGTAACTATTTACTAGACCATGGGGATATCTTAAAAAATTTCTATGTGCTTTTATACGTAGATGATCTTGTAATTGCAACAAAGAGCATTGACACAATGAACAATCTTAAAACATTCCTAATGAGTAAATTCAGGATGAAAGATTTATGTGAAATCAGACACTTCATTGGAATAAAAGTAGAAAGAAAAGATGGTTATTTATATCTTAGTCAATCAGCATACATTAAAAATATTTTAAAAAATTTTAAATTGGACGAATGTCATGCAGTCAGTACACCACCTTCAACTAAGCTAAATTATGAAGCTTTAGACTCAGATGAAGAATGTAATGCGCCGTGCCGAAATCTGATTGGGTGTTTGATGTATCTAATGTTATGTACGCGTCCTGATCTAAGTACAGCAATAAGCATACTTAGTAAATATACAAACAAAAACAATTCAGAATTATGGCAAAGTTTAAAAAGAGTTTTGAGATATTTAAAGGGTACTGTGGATCTAAAATTAACTTTTATCAAAAATGAAAATTTTAACGGCACAATTATTGGGTATGTTGACTCTGACTGGGCAGGAAGTGAATCTGATAGAAAGAATACAACAGGTCCTATATTTAAAATGTTTGACTCTAATGTGATCTGCTGGAATACGAGGAAGCAAAATTCAGTGGCTGCTTCTTCGACTGAAGCGGAATATATGGCTTACTTGAAGCAGTAAGGGAAGCTTTATGGTTAAAATCGTTAGTCTCTAGTATAAAATTTGAATTAAATAAACCAATCAAAATATTAGAAGATAACCAAGGTTGCATTATCATAGCTAATGATCCTACATGCCACAAACGATCCAAACACATTGATATAAAGTACCACTTCTCAAGAGAGCAAATTGAAAATAAATTAATTATCTTAGAATATATTCCCACAGAACACCAGGTTGCTGATGTCCTCACGAAGCTGTTACCCGCTGCAAAATTCTTGACACTAAGAAACGAGATGGGTCTTAAGAACTAAAACTATATACTATATACTATAAGCCAAAAGAAAAAAAAGGAAACTATTGTAACTGATATTTAATTTAGAACTTAGCTTAAAGAAAAAGATGAACTGATAATTTAATTTAACTAAAATTATGAATTTTAGTGTATTTATTAGCTAGAAGCTAAGAAAAATTTAATTTGTCATATGAAATTTTTTTTTGTTATTTACCAATGGTTCGATTAAGGTTTTACTGGGTTTCCCTTAATCCTAGAACTAGTTTGATTTGATCTTAACAAAACTATTTCTAGATGAATATGGATCATTATTATTGTTCCCAGAATACACAACTGTCCAAATAAGAATATTATTGTAATACTAATTTAATTTTAAATTGTTAAACATATCTTTTGAGGAGGTGTGTGAAAAAAATACCATCTTCGTATTTTTCTATAAGCAAAAGATTGTTCAACACCGAAGGGCTGGTCACACTGAAAGTGGCTTGATCTCTCTCTCTCTTTGACTTTAGAACGGACAAGTTGTGTGTGTTATAAAAGCATCTATTAAAAAGAAAAACTTTGAACTAAAACTAAAATCGTGTGTGTAATCAATTAAGGAATCGGGAGAAGGCCTTTACTTCCAACACGGTCCAATTCTAGTTAACGTCGGGAGGCGCAAAGAGAAGAGATGGGTTGCGCTGTTTACCTGCTTGACCTTGCGTGCAGTTCACTTCGAGATCGCCCACAGTCTCGATACAAGCTCCTGTGTGGTGTGTCTGACGAATTTCATGGCACTTCGCGGTACACCGAGAGAAATTTATTCCGATAATGGCACTTCAAGGCTACTGAAAAGGCAGTGCGAGAGGAGTTAATCCATGTTAATTTCGACAAAATAGCCATTAAGTTCGATGGCATTATATGGCAATTTAACCCTCCAGGCGCCCCCCACATGGGCGGAGCGTGGGAAAGATTGGTCCGCACTACCAAGACAGTCCTAAAACACATCTGCCCGAACTACTCATTCAACGACGAAAACCTGAGAAGCGCTCTAATGGAGGCACAATTCATCATGAACTCACGTCCGTTAACCTATGTCAGCCTAGACTCTGAGGACGATTCCGCGCTCACTCCGAACCACCTGTTAATGGGATCATCAAACGGATACAAACCGATCAACCCGGAGAATTTGAATTTGAGACGTCACTGGAACGAGGTAAAACGTTTTGGAGATTGTTTCTGGAAACGTTGGGTGAGAGAGTTTACACCGATGCTCACTAGAAGAACAAAATGGTTCGAGAAGTGCCCGCCGATAACGGTCGGAAGTATAGTCATCATCGTCGACGAGAACTTGCCCAGAAATCTATGGCTTAAAGGACGCGTAACCAACACTTTTCCAGCCAAGGACGGCCAGGTTCGTCGAGCTATTATTAAAACTCAGCATGGAATTCTCGATCGACCAGCTACCAAGATTGCGGTTCTGGATGTCGGCGAAGGAGACGGTAACTGACCACCCTAGGATCAATTACGGAAGGGAGAATGTTGCCGCCATAATTTAATTTAATTTCATTTTTTATTTTATTTAAAACTTTATCTGTTAATATCGATGTATCGATATAAGAAATATCGATACTTTTCAAATGTCATTACTCATTAAGTATGATCTCTAAAAAAAACTCAATTGGCAAAAGAGAAAGAAAGAAGACAAAAGTTTTTAAGCGCGCGTTCGCGCACCTCGCCTCAAGAAAACTCTACGTACACATCGATTCGGAAGCTGAAAATAAATATACTTATTTTAAACTATCGCTATCCGTCTGTGGCTGTTTTTTGTGGAGCGCTGCTGTAAAACCTACTCTATTCTCGCCAACAACATAACCAATGGTTTACCATTTTTCAGCTCCATAATCCATAGCAATGGCGACAACACGACAGTAAGTGTCTAGCTCCAGTTAGCATCGATAAGACTGCTGTCATTATCGACGAACTAGTCCGAAGACTTAAGAAAACCAGAAGCACAACACAACAACACCACAGGATAGTCATTGGCTGCGACGCCAATGCTTATCATGTACAGTGGGGAGGACAACAACAGGGACGAGTCTCATTTCAACTTTATTCTCAGTTCGAATCTTTTTCTCTGCAACTGCGGCAATACTCCCACTTTCATAACAAAAACCAGCCAGACAGTCTTTGACTTTACTCTAGTTTCAGGTCCGATATTAGAAACAGTAAAAAGCTGGAGGGTCTCGGAAGAGCTTTCTCTCAACTTGCCTGTCAGATCTCAGAAATTAGAACTACCAAATTTGGTGACAACATTCCTTTCCTATCGAAAATCATGACAAACGTATAACTGAGCATAGTCGTGAATTTATCCATGCTTTACCATCGCATCTTCATTTGTCAACATTTTCATTTTTCCATGTCCATGTGCTATTAAATTTCACCCACAATGCTTTGGGTACGGGGGCCCAGTCGGTCACACTTGACTGCAGCTTTTCTACTTGTTTTTTCTAAAGTAGATGGAAACAAGCTCACAAAGCAAGAAATCCATTGAAAAATATAAAATATAAAATATATAAATATATATGTAGAAACGGTTCCCATAGTGCTGACGAAATATATCGGCAAACATTATATGAAATTGTCTTTATTTAATCCACCAATGTTAAGTTGTCTTATATATATGATTCGCACACCTTGCGGCACTGTCAAAATTTAGCATTATCTCTTTCAATTTCTTTAGCTTTTCAATGTGTGCCCTGTGAATCTTTGTATGGACACTTTTGTATTTCACGCCCTCTATTAGTTTTGCAACTAAGTAGGACAGCCATAGAATATTGGTTTTTGGAGAAAAGGAAGACCAGTTGTTTCTGAAAAAAAAAAAAAAATCTGTTAATAATAATAATTATTTAATAATAATTAAAGTATATAAAACAGTCCATATTTGGCAGGACGAAGCTTAAGCTAAATACTTTATTCGAGTTTGGTATTAATTTAGGTAGGTCAAAAAAATTACCAAAGCCCCAAGAGACAAAACACTGCGCGGTGGCAAAAAAGGTTCTTCACGACCAAATATGAAAATATTTTCAAAAATTCGTATTTTCACCATATTTATTTGAGAATTACAACCATTATTACATAATATATAATAACAAAAAAAATGTATTTTATGACCACACCATTTCTGTTGTTTTTGTTATGATACATCAAAACAGCAAAGACTCTGATAAACAAATTTAAATAAAAACAACATTAATACGTTGTAAAGCATTCTTAGGTGTGGGTGGTATGGGTTCACAATAAACATCAGAATGAATGGCAAACAAGCCGGATTCGAATGCACAATGCTCGAAATGAGTTGAATGAAAGTGACAGCCACGCGGGTAAGAGTCTCGACGTCTCAGTGGGACGACCAAGCCCGACAGAAAATGAAATGAGTGAGAATGAGGCGTTTATTTTGAATAGATTAAAATTCTGGTCAGAAAATATAACAAAGCATAACAGAAGTCAATAATATTCCTGTTTTCTATTATTTGACTTCATTTCAATTTCATTTGTTTCGCTATAGACTAAAACATACTTAGCTTATATTAGAATGTAAAAACATATTCGTCTATTCCGTTTAAGGTACATAAACAAACAGACCGACGGAATTCGAATTATTCAAATAACTCAAATATGTTTCATTCTTCCTTTTTCCACTCAATGTCATATAGCCTTGCTCCACTGATCCATATTTTCGAAAATGGACCGTCGGTTGTTCCACAGTTCCATCTACATTCTCCGGCGGCATGTGAAAGGAACGAACAGCTGATCCGGCGTTGCTTACATTTGAAGTGTGTTTTTTAAAATTTTAAAACTAAGTTGCGTTAACAAAATGGGTGATAATGTGGAAAATAAACAAGAAAGAAAGCTTAATTCGGTAAACCAAAGTATGTATACCCTTGCAGTCTGCAATTTGATCGTTAAAAATCGATCCATTTTGGTTACAGTTGAAAATATATCAAAGTTTATAAAAATTGTACATTTTACATGTAGAATTTTACATATTACATGTAGAATTTTACATTTACATGTAAATCGACCGATCGTTTCTATGGCAGCTATACGATACAGTTGTCCGATCATAAGGAAATTAATTCTAAACCCCTAAAAACTGCTATATCTTAAAATTGATGACATTAATTTCGCCATCATTCCTATGGCAATTATAGGATATAGTGGCTCGATTGCTATAGAATTGAGACTATGCTGATAGACAGCCCGATAGCTCAAACACTGAGAGACTAGTTCGCGTAGAAACCGACAGACAGACGGACAGACAGACGGACATGGCTAGATCGACTCAGCTGGTGATGCTGATCAAGAATATATATACTTTATGGGGTCTGAGATGCCTCCTTCACTGCGTTGCAAATATTATGGCTAAATTATAATACCCTATCCAAGGGTATAAAAAGATAAGCTGGATCAACTCAATGCTATCGTGGCACTTAGCAGCTTGGACGACGAGGAAGGCGATCTCTTGGAGCGACTCATCGCATTTGCTGAGGAGGAACCACTGCCACCACAATTGTATAAAAAAAGCTCAAATCTCCGTGTGTCTGGGCATTTGTAAATAATAAAAAGTAATAATCCAAGACGATAACTAAACCTATACTGAGTTACAGAATCGCAATGGTAGGTTTTAAGGAAATAGACGTGCCAGAAAATTCCGATGAATTTTTTAAGGAAAGTTTTCGCATGGAAAGAGAGCACTTCGCTATTTCTTCGGATTACAGGGACACAAAAAGAGACACCAATTTTAGGGAAGCCATCCCATTAGATAAACGTATAGCTAACGCCTTGTATACACTGGGGTCTTCAGCGAAGTACCGCACAGTTGGAAGACTTTTTGGAGTGTCCCCCGTCCGATGGTAGGCAAGATTTTAGACGAGTTCTGCAGGGAGTTGTTCAGAGTATTTTCCCCGAAGTACTTGCCTTATGAATTGCTTACGCAGAAGAAGATAGAGGAGTGCGTAAAAGGATTCGAAGCTCAGGGGTTTCCTCAAAGCTTTGGAGCAATCGGTAAGTTATTATATGAATACAACATTAAATAAAATAAGTCTATCTAGTCTAATAAGTAATAATCTAGCAGATGGAAGTCATATAGAGATTCACCCACTAGCCGCTGAAGCAGTTCACTATTACAACTATAAGGGTTGGTATTCAACTGTTCTATTTGCATTGGTGGACTACAGGTAAGCAATTTTAAAGCAATACCAAACAAACTCTTGATTTATATAATAGGTACCGATTTATGTATGTTAACGTGGGCTGTCCGGGTCGATGCAACGATTCTTAGCTTTATGAGTGTTGTACCTTGAAACAGCTTGTGGACTCTCTATCGGATCTTTTAAGGCAAACTCAAAGTGTAGGGAAAAAAGCCATATCAAATTAGGGGAGAGGTCCCGGTTGTGGAAACAGCTTTTAGCTTTTTCTAGCTAGACAGAGGTTATTTGTTGTGAATTTCTATCATATTTTTTAATTTTAAGCCGATTTTCCAGAGGTGTCCACAACTACCCTAAATTTTTCTCAAAAAAAGGTTACTTCACTAAATTCTTGATAACATTTTTCTGAATAAATGAATCAACTTAGTTCTTTACTGATAGTTAGCTAATTCCTCTAGCTTTAAATTGGTACATATATATTTGTATATGCAATTGGTCAAAAGTTATGAGTCAAAAACGAAACTGTGTCCACAACCGGGACCATTCCCCTATAAAAATCAAAACATTTATCAATTAAACTTCATATTTTTATTAAAAGAGCTTTATTTTCTATTAATTTTCTTATTATTAAAGCTATTTTCTCTTTATCTTGTCCGTGATGTTTGCACGGCGCACAGTGGCTCATTTTCCAAAAGTTCGTTGCAAAAGTCGGATTTCGTGTTGTTGAATTTAGAAAATCTTTTGATGTCCTTCAATTAGAAATTGATCATGCTATTCAAACCCAAAATTTTATAATTTACAAACAATTTTTAATATTTTTAATCGCTGCTCAAAATTTTTCTGTATTTGAAGAAAAGTAAAAAACCGCTTTAAATTGGAAGATTTAAATTAATTTTTCCAAAAAAGTACTTAAGCTAAAAAAAAATTTGTTTTCTGTTTTAAAGAACCAATTCTAAATCTGAATTAAAAATAAAAAGGAAAGTTTTTGTCGTTTTTTTATTTTTTTTAGATTTAAAATTTTAGTAGAGAATAAAAAAAAAATTCATATTTCGCCGAGCTCTAGATAATACTAAAAAATAGTGGAGATATTCAACTAACAAAAAAAAAAAACTTTGCTACAATTGTGCGCATTTCGAGATATTGATAATTTTTTATACCAACTCATGCTTCCAAACTGACTATGGGTTCAAATATAAAAAAAAAAAAAAAAATTGTTTGTTCAACTTTTTTTGGTAATATGTGTATATTTATTTTAAGAATGAGGATGTAAAAATATCACTTTCAATTTTTAAATTCATTGGTGCCTATTAAAAATGTATTATTTTAATTCTGTATTCAGATTTTTCGTGACCTGTATTTTCATTATTCGTAATTTGCGCCAACTCGAGGTCTATAGTCAACCTGATCTTCATATACAGAAATAGGATTTGTTGACCATTAATTGCCAGATACACAGATCGTTTTTGTCAGAAGACAAATGCAGCAGCTTTGTTCATACAGCCTATTTCACTCTTACCAAGGAGATCATCAGTGAACTTTGTAATAGTTCAAAAGTTATTAATTTTGCAACGTGTTTTGAGCAAACGAGCCACTGTGCGCCGCCCCACTGCTGCATTAAAGTCGAAACCAAGGTTTACGAGCTCATCAGTCCGACGATTGGTTGCTTTAATTCAAATTTGCAAATCTGGCGACGCTGGCGACGCTGCGACCCAGTCGATGTCGTGGCCTCATCCGAAAGAAAGGTTGCGTCCCAGGACTCATTGGTCTCCATACACTGTGTGTTTTCTGTGTTCTTTGAATCTAGAGATTCAATGCAAACAGCAAAGGCCGATGTAGCGTTGTCGCTAAATCCACGGTGAAGGTGCTCCTCCAGTGGTACCCCGCTCTTTGACTTCATTCCTAGAATATAGATACTTTATTTATAAAAGTTTCAATAATGATGGTTTAAACGTACTTGTACTTTCTGGTCAAGTTGTCTATTTTCGTCCTGACCTCATTCGCCTCCACTTCTTCAAAGCCGGCTTCAACCAACTTTTCGGTCATCCTTTGACATATGTGGTTGTTTTTCTGTGCAGACTGCATTGGAACTATGTTTTCCATCTACATATCCAACACAAGCCCATTATGATGCGGCGCCCAAGTAATGGTGCGTTTGCGTTTGTTTCCACTCATCTTTATGAAAAATATTTAAAAAAAACAATAAGAAATTGCGCTTACCGTTCACTTTTTCAATCAACTGTGTTTAGATAGGGCACTCACAAAATATCGTCAATAATCGATATTTTTCGGTATTTTTTTTTAGTATGTATAGAAACCGTCGGGGCGAATGGTGAACGGATGGTCTGTCAATTGTTGATGGACCATTCTCCCTTATGGGACACCCCCATGTAAAAGAATGGACCATTCTTGAGAATGGAGCAGATGGTAGCAGTGGATCAAGGATATTATTGTCCGAGACTAAACACGCACTCATATTAACACAACTTCGTTTCATTGTGTGCACGGCACTCATTTAACTCAATTCAATTTGAATGCGTTCAGTTCAAAGTATGTTCTAAGTGATGCCATGCAGATGTTTAGTTCACAAGAGCATGGCAAGATCAGCAAAGCTCTTGATGATTTGGCATTACTGGTGCACCAAGTCGACTCATAGGTGAATATCAGCATGTTAGACACGCGGGTATATTATACCGCCAAGTTTCTAACGCCCATTGGCAATATGTCACTTTTAAAAGTGTCATAGCGCCCAAAGTCAAAGCGTCAAAGTGTAAGAAGTGTCATAACGCCCTCATTTTCTTAGAAACTTGTAAAGTGCATCAGCAATCAATGAGATTACAGATAAGAAACATACCGTTCATTATGTCATCTCTCTAGGAATCAAGTTTTCCGCACAATAATAACAATAATAATAGACAGTTTGTCACTGATAATATAAAGTTGTGACAGGCTTGCGAGGATATTCGAATTCTTTAATGTTAAAAGTATATCTAAAACCACTTCGCGTTATATTTTTTATATAGAAAATTGAAGCGTCTCAGTGCTCTGAGTGCTAGAAGTCTTTGGAGCAACGTAGAAATCATATTGCAATCAGATAGCTGAAAAATCTGATCATCAATAAAATATAAATCATTTCTTAACAAATGTTGAGACTTTGGTGTTTCTTATTTATTTCTTAATACAAATAACTCAATATTTGTTGTAAAAGGAAGCAAACAAACATTCCAAAATCGTACAATTTTCTTTACAATGAATTGCTTTTTATAATAAATTTATCGCCCGTGGGCGTTATGCCACATTATTGGGTGTCATAACGCCCCGCAACTCTTTAGCATGTATCTCCGATAACTTCTGTATGCACAACAAACCAGGTTTTCGTTTAATGAAATCTTAAAAAGTGTCCCATGGTATAACCATATATCCTTGCAGGGTATTATAATTTCAGTCAGAAGTTTGCAACGCAGTGAAGAAAGCATCTCTGACCCCATAAAGCGTATACATTCTTGATACCGGATTCAACCATATATTTTAAATTTTATCCAAATCGGACCACTATATTTTATTGCTGCCATAGAAACGATCGAGTCAAATTAGTCGACTTTTTTTGTTTTTAAAGATATCGGATTAAAACTTAGTAAAATGTCATTTAACTTAAATATAGAGCTGCCATAGAAACGATCGAATCAAACTAGTCGACTTTTGTTGTTTTTAAAGATATCGGATTAAAACTTAGTAAAATGTCCTTTAACTTAAATATAGCTAACATTAAAATTTCATCCAAATCGGACGACTGACTATATCCTGTAGCTGATATAGGAATTTTCGCATGGGTACTTATTGGACGTTGATGCACTACTGTCAGTACACTGAAGCGGCCCTTCGAACCCAAGCACGTCCTTGTTAGTGCTATAGGCCCGAAAGAAAAGTATAGGTTAAAGAATGCGAGGAAACTACCCTACACCATATAGACTAAAAGCGCGCAGCTTGATTGCTATCTTGCATGTGTACTAAGTGGGTTAAGATTAATGTTTTTAGTTAGGGAAGGCTATCTACAGATGAGGTAATTTTGTACAAATCATAATAATTTGCACATAGTACTCAAAAGGGTTCATGCATTTCACATGATGTTCTGCAATGGTGCAAAACTAAAGGCATGTAGGTTCTAGTGGTTCTATATGGTACGTGGGAATTCAGCTGACCCGATAGATCGGTGCTTTCCACGTCACCTCGGAACAGGTTATTAATAAAGGCAATACCTAGCATCGTTCTACGGTTTGCTAAGGAGGGTAGGTTAATTAGGAGAAGTCTTTTAGAATAAGAGGGCAACCTAAAGTTTGCATCCCAGTTTAAGCCACGAAGAGCGAAAAGTAAAAAGTTCTTTGTTGAGTCAGTACTCAATGCGTTTGTTGTGGACATCACACTATAGACTCCAAACGTAAGATCTGTATTCTAAAATTGGACAAACCAACGAAATGTAAAAATTTTTCGTGACGTAGGGGTCATCGAGTTCCTTCGACCGACGTTTATTAAATCCAAACACACCCCTGGCTTTATTCACACTGCAAGAAATATGATCAATAAACTTCAGTTTAGGATCTAGGCGGATAAGTATCACTAGAGTGATACTTTCTAGAGAGCAGCAGTTCAGCGTATAAGTTGCAAGCTTGGGAGCCGTTTAGGTTTAATATATTTGCAGTGCAGCATTTTTAAATGTTATTAAGATCTGTTTGTAAATCCGACTGGCTAGCGCCGACCTTGTATTGCACGCAAAGTTTAACGTCGTCAGCGTACATGAGTACTCTTAAGTTAGTCTAAACTTTTGGCAAGTTGCTTAAAAATAATGTAAAAACTAAGGGACCCCACCCGGAGAGCATTCGACAAGTTGTTTTTAAAGAGGACCTTCTGCGTCCTGCCATTCAGATAACCTAAGAAGATCGACAGGAAAATCCATTAAGTCGAGTTTTTTAACAAGAAGGGAATGATTATCGGAGTCAATTGCTTTACTGAAATCTGTATAGATCATATCTGTCTGCAAATTTTATGGAAATCCCCTTATAATAAAAGAAGTGAGCTCCAGAAGGTAAGTAGTCGTTGATCTTCGTTTAATAAATCCATGTTGGCATGGAGAAATTATTGATCTACACATGTGCTGCAAATGGGGAGTAATTACATTTTCGAAAAGTTTTGGGATGGCTGACAACTTAGAGATTTCTCTATAGTTGCTAGCATCCACTTTGCTAATTTTTTTGTGAAGAGGAATGACGAATGGATTCTTCCAAATAAGGGGAAATTGGAATGCTTCTAAGGATAAGGTAAACAATTTTAGAAGGGGACTGCACAGGGCCTCGGCACAATACCTAAACACACAGCCTGGTATTCCATCGGGACCTGGCGAACAAACCGGCTTGACACGTTGAAATCCAAATGAAAGGAGCTTTCGTTTAAGCTAGGACTGTAGATTAGGTTTGATTTGATCATGCTATAAGAATAGATCTGGTTTAAATCAGTGTTGTCCACGCGCCCGACTCACGAGTCTGCGAGTTATTCTGCCGGCGCTCTGCCGCGACACGGACACTGTAACTTTGTGGTGCGCACACAAATACACACAAATCTTACATGTCATTGTATTTGTGTGGACATCACTGGTTTAAATCGATTGACGAAGAATAAGTAGCTTAAAAAAACTGAGCAAAAAGATCGGCGATTGCCTGATCATTGTTTGCTGTCGTATTTTCAAATGAAAGCGAGGAAGGATATGTAATAGGCTTACGTTTTGTAAGAGAGGCTGCAAATTAAGCAAACGTCTACCTTTCTTGATTTGATAATTCAAACTGATTTTATTAGGAGCGGACTCCGCTTTATATAGATCCTAGCTTAGGTAGCTTACATCAAATCTTATTCTAGACTTATAGCTAGACTAACGGAGTGGTCTGTTTATCCATTAGCAAGGGATACTTTCTTCAGTGCGATAGGGGTGAACACAGAATTCGCGGACCCCACGCATGGATTCAAATTACATATACAAATAGTCAAGTGTTTTGTGTTAGGCCCATTTGGCCGCTATATTTAAAGATATGCTGAGATCCCATGCAGGGGTTCAAAACGTGTTCATGTGTGAACATTCTGTCAAGGGCCAGCAAGATTAGGAGTAGTTTTAAATTTGACATATAAAATACAAAATTTGATAATAGACAATCATATTAGACCATTACACATTTTATACAACGATTTAGTGGACTGTAGGTTTTTTTTAACTTTTTGCAAAGGCCTGGCAAAGGTTATGGCTTGTAATCTTTGCTTAACTGTACATTTTCTTATTATATATATAATTAACATTACAACAATAATCAAACATATGGTTAAAGAGGTATGGCCAAATATGTGGTGCACATTCAACCCCTTTAGTTCCGTATAGACTTCTTTTGATTGAGGTAATTCCTTTGATTATCCATAAATTTCTGCACTGATTTAATGAGTGCCTTTTAAATGGGCTCCAAACGATTTTTGGTATATCCGTGATATCCCCAACATAAGTTGATGAGAGCACGTCTTGCCTTTGTGGTTTTATATTATGTTAGGCTACTAAAATCTTATCGTCTGTGCGAGCTGTGCAATCAGACCTTAGTGTTAGAACTCCTTGCTCTGGAAAGTTGACTAACTCCATTTTTGAATTTTCGCATTTAATTCTTACTTTAGCATTATAACTAACCTTAAATAGCCAGGTGCTTTTTGCTTCTAATCCTACCCAATACGAGTTAGAATCTAAAACGCGGTTTTACCTGGTTTAAGGGGTCTTTACTCACATGCTTAATTGTTGGCATTACTCCACGGCCAGATTCCCTCGCAAACTTTTCTTTGAGCCTGCCATTTTTGGCATTTATTCAGAGTGGTCTCCGTCATTAAATGATATGCATCAATGTCAAAATTGTACACTAAATACTCTGGACTTAAGTTAGCTATTAGCAACCTTTCCTCTGACCAAACTGGTACTAGAATTACACTATATAATTTCGATGGCTGTCTCCTAAACAATGGTATCTTAACATTTATTATTAATTGCTTGACTACAAACAAACCCCTAGCTGTCAACAGCGTATATACCTCTTTAAATTCTGTTCCAGTTCTTTTCCCTGGTAAAACTAACTTCTCAGATAGACTTTCCATGATCTTAGATATTTCGCCTTTCAATTTACTCGGTTTTAGAATATTATTAGATTCATATCAATCAGCAAGCTTATTATGCCTGTTATGGATTATGGTTATTAGTTATGGATTCCTTATAAACATGGTAACTTTCTTGCAGTACAGCCGTCATATTCTCTATCCGTTTGTTCATATATCTGAAATTATTATTAACTTCCTCATTTGTCTTTTTAAGAATATTAGCCGTTGAATCAACTATGGACAGTTGCCTTTTACCTAGTTCATTGTGGCTGCGTTGAAATCTAACAAATTTCTCATATTTTACTCCATTTGTACCCTATCATCCTCATCCATTATTCCAAACAGAATATGATATAAGCATCTTATGAATTCAAATGGAGCGCGCTTTGTTCTTCGGTTGCTATGAGCCATAAATAATTTATTGTTTTCTTCTAACCTAGTCAGTTGTTTTAACGTATTGTCTAAAACAAGACTGCACTGATCTATGAAGCTTCTCACAAACCCGCCTCATCTTGTTTAATAGCGCATTTCCATTGCTTATCAGTTCAAAATAAGCATCCATGTTATAGAAAACGACCGAATTCCAAGAGGATTCTTCTGAATTCTTCTTCATTCGAATTCGTTTTCTCTTTCAAAGTGAACGGTCGTGTTTTTGCTTTGCGCCTCGTATTTGTGTAAAATCGTTGCTATAAACCACCGGGGTTTATTTAAAACTTCTACCTTGTGTCAATAATAATTCACCGTTTCACTTCGCGTGCGCATGCAGCTGTTTTTGTGTACTAATAACTACGAGGTGTGTTCAAAAAGTATCGCGCATTTTGTTTTTTCAAAAATTATTCATTTTTTCATGTAATCCCCATGAGATATTTTACACTTGTGCCAACGGTTTTTCCAATCTTGGAAGCACTTCAAAAAATCATTTTTATTTATCTTGTTCGGCTCCTCCTTCGAAGCCGTTTTTATTTAGTCAAGCGTAGCGTAACGTCGTCCTTCCATGGGCCTCTTCAGTTTAGGAAACAAGAAAAAGAGGGCCAGATCTGGGGAATACGGTGGCTGCGGCATCATTAATGTGTTGTTCGCGCACAAGCAACGATGTGTAAGCAGGGGCGTTATCGTGGTGCAAAATCCAATTTTTGGCCAAAAGGCCAATATTCTCGGCCTTCTGAAAACATTTTGTGCCACCGCACTATGGGTCCTCTAGAACAAACGGCGTTGCATACATTAAAAATTGTATGTTCGCGTTCGATGTTTTGAATACGCAAATCTTATAGGTAATTGATCAAAGATAACAAATACAAAATGTTAATAGCGTACGATTTTTTTAAAAGATATACCGTATCAAAGTTGACCAATTTTTCATTTTCAACAAAACACATTTTTAGGAAATTTGAGCAAATTTCAGGTCGAATTTCAAGAAAACTAGGTAATGAACCCTCTTATTTTTTCATTTATTAATGTACTTATTAGGTATAAATTAAAGAAAACATTTTACTGTTTGCTTCTTGTTTCTTTGGGTAATTTATTTTTTACCAACTGTCCATATTTTTACTATTTTTCAACTTTGATGGAAAATAACAAAAATATAAATTTGTATACATTTGCCATATTTTTGCAAAAAAAATCTTTGAATATTTCTTAATCGAATTCAATAGAGTCTTGCTGCTTTTGTCTGCAGGCCCATACACCTCGAGGCAAAAAACGAAAAAAGTCACGGTTCCAGAAGTTGTATTTCGTGCAGCCGTGGTGTAAAATCCCTGATAAACGTACGCCTGCTGGAGCAAAACGAAATTTTACAAAATAAAAAAAATCTCAAAACGTGAAAAAAAATTTTCTTTGTAAAATAAACGAGATAGTTTCTATGATATTTACAAATTTTGACTTTGATAAATCATAAGAAATATTTAAAAAATCTTAGCACCTTTTTAAAAGACGTTTTTAATAAGTTCAACATATACCTATCAATGGTTATTTTAATTACTCAATTATCTTACTTGGTTCAAAAGTTATGATTTTTGCAACGCAAAAACTCAAATGGCCCCACTGTGCACCGATAAACGTTGCTTCGGTCCAAGGTTCGTCCATGTTGTACTTACAATAATTAAGTATTCACATTGGTTTTATTTTAGTTCAAATATATTTCGATTTATTAATTTGGTTGGAGCAGTTGTCGTTGCCGCTCCAAGCTCTCAGGTGTTTCTAAAGAAGTCTCGCAGCTGCGCTTCCAACAGCGGCAGCGGAGAGACGGATAAAGTATATATATTCTCGATCAGCATCACCAGCCGAGTCGATTTAGCCTTGTCCGTCTGTCCGTCCGTCCGTGTGAAACAACGGATCTCAGAGACTTTAAGAGCTAAAGTTTGTTTTAAAATTTGGCCACGCCCACTTCCGCCCCCGAAAATAATAAATAACAGGTATATAACCATATGCGTGACTTTCGGCATAAAGTGAATAATTAAGCTTAATAAGTAAGCAGTTGTGGACGTGTTCTGAAAATTTGAGTAAAATCGGATGATCAACAAAGAAGTTATTAAACAATAAAGTTTCTGAGAGAGAGAGAGAGAGAGAGAGCGCGCACGTGCGTGTTGCTCAAAATGTTCCTAGCAACATTTGTCTCTTTTAAGTTATGCTTAACATATTTCTAGCAATATTTGTCTCTATTTGTCAACATTTCCTTTTTTCACATGTGCTGTTTAATTTCACCCACAATGCTTTGAGTACCGGGTATCTTACAGTCGGTCACACTCGACTGTAGCTTTCCCAATTGTTTTTATTTATTATTATATTATATTCTCTGTTCCTTACCACGGGTGGGCGGGAAACAAGAGATATTTATTTTCGCTACCTTAGCTGCGGGTGTCTAGCACAACATACAGACTCTATGGAGCTGGTTTCAAAACTCTGAACCTCTTACCACAAGGGGGAAAGTTACAGAGTGCTTCGAAGGACCAAAAATGTCTACATTTCTTGAGTTAATAATTCAAATTGGTTTTATTAGGAGCGGACTCCGCTTTATATAGATCCTAGCTTAGGTAGCTAAAATCAAACCAACAGAGTGGTCTGTTTATCCATTAGCAAGGGATACATTCTTCAGTGCGAAGGGGTGAACACAGATTTCGTGGATCCCACGCATGGATTCAAATTACATATACATATAGTCAAGTGTTTTGTGTTAGGCCCATTTAAATATAAAAGTTTACAGTACATTGTTTACATTTACATTATTTGTGTTACGCTCAACCTGCCGCTATGTTTAGAGCACATGCGCTAAGCAGTGTACAGCTGCATTGATTTGTTAAAGATAAATATAATATTTATATATAAACGTGTTCATGGGTGATCACGTTTAGTGTTGACAAAATTATAAAACTATTTTGCGACTTGCGCGAAGTGAACCCTACAACAAGTCAAATTGTTTTTATAAAACTGCGCGTTAAGCACGGTGAGCGGAGAATGGACAGCTTGAGAACCGGTACGTTTTAATTTAGAATAGAGATTGGACTTGACATTCTTGAGACGAGACAACTCTTTGCTAACCCTGGGTGGGTTTTTTTTTTTATACAAAAAAATGAATAACCATTTCTAGTAAATGTCTCACCTTAAATAAATAATTTAAAAATTTTCGAACGCCTCTTCCATTTGGCCAAAATTTTTTTTTTAAATCCTTGTTTTTTTTTTTTTTTTGTGCTGCTTAGATGTTACTTTTTAAAATTTTAACCAAATCGGACCACTGTATCTTATAGCTGTCATAGGAACGATCGGTCCAAATAAGGTTGCTTTCAGCAACCAGTTTTCTTCGCTCTGAAAAAAAATACCTACACACATTTTAAGGTGCTCCATGTCCATATAATGACCCTTAAATATTTTTTCGTTACCATCAATACTTTTCGAGATAATCGCTGTTGGATTAAAAATTTTAAAAAATTATAACATTGAAATGGTGTATGCAATTTGAAAGACTCCTTTATTTGTGTTTTCCAGGATCGAGGCATTAGAAGAGCGTATGAAGAAAGACGTGAATTTCAAATTGTAAGTTTTAATCTGGTGGACAGGAAATATGGTTTTATTTATACTTTAAACCATCTAAGTCATTTTTTAGAGCAATTCTGTTGGCTATTTTCTAGATGACATCGAGCGGCTGGCAAACCCAGATTATGAGCCCTCGCACAAAGATATATTACACTGTCGCAAAGCAACTAAAGGTGTTTATGAATTTTGTGTAAAAGTACAGGTGATTTTATTGATTTTATGCATACTCTAAAATGGATTAAAAAACATCTGGTAATTGCAGAACATTCCATTTGTATTTGTTGATGTTGGTGGACAGCGGACTCAGCGTCAAAAGTGGACTAGATGTTTTGAAACATCTGTGACGTCGATTATATTTCTAGTATCTAGTTCGGAGTTTGATCAGGTGCTTGCAGAAGACAGGTAAGTTACTATATATAATATACTACACCAACATAATTGTGAAGCAAAGACAAATTTATTACCATTACAGAAAAACAAATCGCTTAGATGAATCAAAGAATATATTCGATACTATTTTCAACAACAACACATTCAAGGGAATTTCAATTATATTATTTTTGAACAAAACCGATTTGCTTCAACAGAAGGTCGATAATCCTGATATTCGCTGGTATTATCCGCAGTTCAATGGAAACCCCCACTCGCTAATGGATGTGCAAAACTTTATATTGCAAACGCTTATGAGCGTATGCCGCAGCAGCAGCCCCAGCAGGATCTACCATCATTTCACCACCGCCATTTATTTAAATATATTAATATTGTGTTCAATTCCGTAAGGGATACGATATTGCAGCGTAATTTAAATGCTCTTGTGATGCAGTAATTATGGAATTTTGCAAACAATTTTGGAACAACGTTGTATATAATTTATAACATATATTATATATATATAATATATAATATATAATAAATAATATATAATATAATAATATATAATATATAATATAATATAATATATAATATATAAATTTAAACAAATATAACTAAATTTTGTATTCTGATTTTTACCAACGAAAGGGTCAGCTGTCAGGAATACATATTTAACTTTGAAAGGGACCCAATTGTTGATAACTTTTTAAAGACGGTTATACTATTTAGTAATTTTCAATTGAATGAAATTATATGACTACTATATTTACACGAAAGTTTGCATTTTATTTATGATGTACAACTGTATATATACAGTGCTGAAAAAAAAAGAAGCCAACTACATGAAGCTTAAATATTAATTTTGAGACCACATTATTCCAAGGAATTGTACTGGATATGGTTTGCTTATCAATATACTGCATATGCCAGGTATTTAACTAGGAAATAATAATAGAATCTCATTACACTTTGGTCCAAATATTTCAGAAACTATACAAAAAAAATATATATATTCATATGCTTAAAATATTTCATCACCTTCAACATAATTCATTCAACAAACTCAATAAATTCAATAAACTATGTTGTATAAGGAAAAAAAACTGGAATTGTGCTAAGACATTATAAATTTTCTTGATATTTAATACTCTGTTTAAAATGGGTCCGCAACAACTAAAAAAAAAGGCGCCACATCACCTTCCTTACCCATGAGCTCTGTGCTAACAAGAGACAGGAAAGAGCCGGAACAGCGAGATCTTGCGTGCTTGTGTATATGTTGTATTTTTTCTCATATTTAGGTAATTTTTGATAGCTCAAAAACTGAGAGACTAGTTCGCGTAGAAACCGACAGACAGACAGACAGACGGACAGACAGACAGACAGACGGACATGGCTAGATTGACTCGGATAGTGATGCTGATCAAAAATATATATACTTTATGGGATCGGAGATGCCTCCTTCTGCCTGTTACATAATTCTCGATTGGCACTAACTTATAATACTCTATGGGTACCGGGTATAAAAATTTAGATAGTCCTTTTAGCGAATGTGAAATTTAACACCAAATTGTTTAGTAAAAATGTACTTTATTTTTACTAAACAATTTGGTGTTAAATCAACAAAATAATCAAAAGGATGTCAGTTGTGCACATCAGAAAAATTTAAAAGTTTATTTCGAAAAAGTGAGCTTATATAAATGGTGAATGGTAGTTATTGACGAAATTATGATAATATTTTACGCAATTTTTAGCGAAATATTTATTTTTAACTTTCGCCACAAAATGAATGCAAGTAAATATTGATATTATTTGAAATCATATTATATTATTTGCCACATTGCAAACAATACATTAAAATCAGTTTTAAGTTTTATTTTTAATATTTTAAATATCCTGAGCCTAAAAATTGTGAGCATATATACAGTATGTAAACGAATTGTTTGCTTAATAAAAACAGGCACAGAAATTCATTTTCAACAATATTTTTTATGGTCTTACATGGGCTTTTTAGATTTTTTTTACGTTCTTAATCTAACTCAAATTCTTAGTTAATACATCCGCCATCATGTTTTCTGTTGATACATACTTTATGTCAGTTAACACAAAACGATCTCGCATCCGAAGTTGGCCACGAGCATCCGGTATTGCACCGGCAAGAAAAAGTGCCAGGGCTACTTCCCGGCTTCGGTCAATAACTCCCACAAAGTGCTGACTGCAGCGTCTGGTCCACTTCCCGCTGCAGCGACGACAACGGCAAAGCTCCGACGTTGGCAGAGGCAGCGACAAAGTTATTGGGTATAAGTATGGCAATTTCTGTACACATAATTTAGTTCCAATTTTTGTGCAAATAAATACGGACCAAGTGTCCTACAAAATATTATTTTTTTAAATAATAAAAACCATCGCGTTTAACTGGCGCCCAACGTTTAATCCTTGGTATCGAATCAAAGTAACACTTGTTAAAGCACCCCATAGGCTGCCCGGGTTCCACCGATCCGAAAAAGAAGTCGCAAATCCAAAAATCACCAGCAAGTGCACCCCATAGGCTGCCCTGGTAACACCGGAAAAAAGGCGCACCAAAGGAATCCAAAAATCACCTGCAAGTGCACCCCATAGGCTGCCCTGGTAACGCCGGAAAAAAAGGCTGGACGACCCGCCAAGAAAAGGACTCACTTACATCATGCAGGCTATCGCCGTGGACAACTGGACGGGAGTGTCAGGAAAAGGTACCCCAGTAGCAAGGAGCAAAGAGGACTGCTACCAACTGGTCGGTTCAGGATGTATTTTATTTTACTGTAAGCTAACTTTTAATTACATAACACAAACAAAATAAGAAATTCCAATAGTGAAACATACCTAAAAGAAATCTTTTTAAACAAAAGCTAAAAAGCTAAAACAAAGGCAAAAAAGCTACAACAAAAACAAAAAAGCTAAAACAAAAGCAAACAAACGCACAAAAAAATCAAATCTAAAATTTAAAAAATGTTTATTTTAAGAATTTATATTTTACACACAACCCTACACATCTCTACACATAAAAAAAATATTTTATTTTTTTTCACAAAAATACTTACAATGGCTAATCCAAATAATCTGATTAGGCCCGCGATGCTAAACAATAGTGGATTACAAGCCCCTGAAGTAAACCAAGTCCCAGCAAACTTAGTTAATATGCAAGCCCAAATACAAGAAATAGTAGAAAGAATTTTAAATCAAAAATTAAACCCAGATTCAGTGCCGCTACTCGATCAAACCTATACTGCTAATGCAAATAATATGAATGAATTTGACAGAGTCCCAGACATAGTAAAAAGCCTCAGGGAATTTTCTGGCCTAGCAGGATAATTAAATAAAAATATATAAATTAACAGAAGGATCCCCCAGGTATTATTCAATTTTAAATGTTATTAGAAACATAATAGTAGGTAATGCACACCACTAAACTGGACACTAATCTCTAAATGTTTAACAGCCCACTACCCTGATAAACGAAACATTACGACATTAGAATATCAGATGTTTTCGTTAGTACAATGTAATCAAACCACAGCAGGTCTATACTCTACCAACAGGTCTATACTTACTTATCACTCATCTTGAACAACATTTCATGCATGGAAATGGGAAGAGAATCTATCGATCTATTTGCCAAGTCTTACAGAGACGAGACGCTTGATACATTTATCGGAGGTCTTAACGCCGACTTGCCTAGGTGGCTAGGTAGCAAAGAGCCGGCAGATCTTCCATCTGCACTTCAACTATGCGAAAGACTAGAACATCAAAATTTCAGAACCAATTACGGCAATAATAATAAAAAAAAATTGAAGAAAATTTGAAGGACCTACTAGAGGACCCGCCTTATCAAAAAAATTCGTACAGCAACAATCCAACGTTACTAGACAACCATTTATCCCACATTTAGCTCACGTTCCACAGACCCGAAAACGACACCCTATTTTCCACAGCAGCAAATTCAATATAGTGGACATCATCAACAATATTCTGCTTACCCAGCAATACAACCACCACGTCCATGGGCTCCAAAGGCACAGCCTAAATCAGAACCTATGGATATAGATAAAAGTTTACAGACAAGACAAATAAATTATATGAACAGACCAAATAATGAACTGCAGGGAAAACGACCACCACCTCAAATGACAGGCGGTAGATAAAAGACAGAGAAATTTTCACATAAACACTGAACAAGAACACCCATTAGAAAATACCGGCCAATTAACGGAAACTGACGAGACAGCAGCCAAATACTACGCGGAAATTCCAGAATTCGAACAAGAAACAAAGGAAACCGAATAAACTGTCCTTCATTTTTTAGAGTACAATCGTTTTCATTACCTTACTTTCAATGTAAAACCGGTGATGGAGAGATGATCAAAATGTTAATAGACACCGGCTCTAATAAAAATTACATCCAACCGCGACTGGTAATAAAACCAATCGAAAATAATAAATCTTTTTATGTAAGCTCCGTAGCCGGACATGTCCATATCACACACCAGACAATTGCCAACCCATTTGACTTAAAAGATACATTTGTTAAATTCTTTTTACTACCCTCATTAAAATCTTTCAATGCTATTATAGGAAATGATACACTTCGCGAAATTAACGCTCAAATAAATATGCTGGAAGGTAACATTTCAATTAAAAACAAACGTAGAATCAAAATAAAACAGAAAGCTTCTCCCGAAGTCAACAAGTTGGATATTCGAATAGAGCATACAACAGAAGCGCAAAAAAAAAAAATTTAAAAATTATTTGCTTAAAATTTCCAAACTTATTTGGCGACCCGGACGAAAAACTGACATACACTACCAAAGTAGAAGCCACTATAAGAAGTACAAACGAAAGTCCAATATACTCGAGGCACTACCCATATCCAGAAGATCTTAGGCCAAAAGTTGAAAAGCAAATACAAGAGCTACTCGAAAACGGCGTAATAAGACCTTCAAGGTCCCCATATAATTCTTCAATATGGTTCGTACCCAAAAAAATTGATGCCTCCGGACAGAAAAAAACATAGAATGGTAATTGACTGTAGGAAGCTTAACTTGGTCACTATTCCAGACAGATGCTCTATACCAGACATTAACAATGTACTGGCACAGCTAGAACAAAATACATTTTTTTCTGTATTAAGCCTAGTACTAAGATCAACGAAAACCACTTACGGAATTCCGCGAACTAAATTGTGAGATATTTCGTTCGGGAACAAGTGTGACCGAATAAAACAAAGAAAATTGTCAAAGTCGGTCAAGATCGGTCACACTGACTTGTATTTCCAGCTGTGTTTTGTTAACAAATTTTATAAATAAACTTTAAAAAGAGAAATTAAGTTAAACGCATTTGAGTGGGCGTATTATTAATGTAATGTTCCGTAATGGAGTTGAAGGCAAATAATAGTGGCGCCAACGCCATCGCCGTCAATAAAAAAAAAAGTGCAAGTCAATAAAAACACAAAAAAAATATAATTTATGTACTAAATTGCATATAATGGGGCTTGCCTTTACGACTTTTATCAATTTCACATTATTCTCACGGCGGTCGAAGCGCTACAACCGAGCAGTGATTACCTCCTCCCCCTTCCCCTCCATGCTGCTTACGAAATATATGCAATTGATATATTTCGCTTACGGAATCACAGCTGTTTATACCCGGTACCCATAGGGTACAAGGGTATTAAAAGTTAGTGCCAATCGAGAATGTATGTAACAGGCAGAAGGAGGCATCTCCCACCCCATAAAGTATATATATTCTTGATCAGCGTCACTAGCCGAGTCGATCTAGACATGTCCGTCTGTCTGTCCGTGTAAAACAACAACACTCAGAGACTATACAAGTTAGAGTTACCAAATTTGGTGACAACATTGGAATCTGTTGCACGCAGATCAAGTTTGTTTTAAAATTTGGCCACGCCCACTTCCGCCCCCGAAAAAAATAAAAAACGGTATATTAGCTATAGGCGTGATTTTCGACTTAAAGTAAATAGGTAGACTTAATAAGTAGGCGATTGCGGACGTGCTCTGCAAATTTGAGTAAAATCGGAAGATAAACATGGTTGTTAAACAATTAATGCTTTCATGCTCTCTCGCTCTATCGCACTGCTTAGGAATGATTTCGCGTGTCTGAGCACTTAGCTTTTGGGTGGCAGTAGCGAAAAAAAGTGTTGCGTGCTTTCGAGCGCAGTATTAATTCGTAATGCAGCTGCATACAGCTGCAGAATTTGTCTTTTTTGAACGTTGCTCAATATGTTTTTAGTAACATTTATTTGTCAATTTCTTGTTTTTTCCATGTCCGTGTGCTATTTAATTTCACGGGCAATACTTTGGGTACCCGGTATCTCACAGTCGGTCACTCGACTGTAGCTTTCTCACTTGTTATTAGTGTCTTTTGCCAACTGTTTTACCCCGCTCGCTCACGGAGTTCGGTTCATCTTAGTACCCGACCAAACGCAATACCACAAAATTCTTCTTCTTGCTCTTTTCGTTCTTTTTTTATACCCTTGCAGGGGGTATTATAGTTTTGCCATGATATTTTCAACGCAGTGAAGGAAGCATCTCAGACCCCATTAAGTATAAATATTCTTGATCAGCATCACCAGCCGAAATGATCTAGCCATGTCCGTCTGTCTGTCCATCTGTCTGTCCGGCTGTCTGTCCGTCTGTCTGTCCGTCTGTCTGTCCGTCTGTCTGTCCGTCTGTCTGTCCTGAGAGCTATCGGGCTGAAACTTTCAGCATAGTCTTATTTCTTTAGCACGCAGTATATATGTCTGATCGGCCGAAATCGGACCACTATATCCTATAGCTGCCATAGGAATGGAATTTTGTACGGTTATAGAATTACGGTTTTAATTTCATTAAGATCAGACAACAATATAATATACATAGCTGCCATAGAAACGATCGGTCGATTTATATAAAAATACTAAATTCTACATGTAAAATGTAAAATTGTAAATGTAAGATATTTTTTTTAACTGTAATCAAAATGAATAGATTTTCAATAATCCAATTACAGACTGCAAGGGTATAAAAACTTCGGTTTACCGAAGTTAGCTTTCTTTTATGTTTTTATATGAAGTTTTACGTTTATGAATTTTTTTCGTTCATCTTAGTACTAGGCTTTAGACCTTAAAAGTGGATTTCACCAAATCCCACTCAGACAATCAGATATAGAAAAAACAGCATTTTCAGTATATCAAGGCAAATATGAGTTTACCAGACTCCCGTTTGGACTTCAAAATGCCCCTTCCATTTTCCAAGGAGCGCTAGAAGACATTCTTAGAGAACATATAGGAATTAGGCGTTTCGTCTACATTGACGACATTATTATCTTCAGTAAAAACGAAGAAAATCATCTAAAACATAGAAATTGTATTCAAAATTCTTGAAGACGCAAAAATGAGAATTCAGTTAGATAAATGCGAATTTTTTAAGAAAGAAGTTGAATTTTTAAGATTTTTAGTAGCAGATACCGGAATTAAGAACAACGCGGAAAAGGGGAGAGCAATCGTCGAATTCAACGAACCAAAGACATTTAAAAATCATTGTTCCTTTTTAGGACTATCAAGGTTCTACCGTCGCTTTATTAAAGAATATGCAAAGCTTGCAAAGCCTTTAACAAAGAAGAGGGCTCAAAGAATACCTCAAGCAAAACTCTGATCAATCTCGACAAAGTGGCAAGGGAAGCATTTAGAAAATTAACACAAACTCTCGCCTATGAGGAGGTAATGTAACCATATCCAGACTACAATAAAGAATTTCAATTAATTACACTTATAACTATAAACTAAAAACATACGGCCCAATATTGCCATTTATAACTGAAGAGATTAGAATTTCAAAAAATTTAATTATTAACCGTAAGATTAGGAGTAAAAGGAAAAGACAATAGACTTGTTAGGCAGCACCTGGAAATGGCTAGCTGGATCTCCCGACAATAGAGATTTCGAAAGAGTTCAACAAAAAATAAATTCAGCATTAAATAACAACAACAAAGTTATTCTAAACAGCCTTATCGTAAAAAAAAATGCAAATCTTATACATAGCTTAAAATACGGAGGAGACCCTCTAAGGGACACTAGCACAATATTAATGTTTCAAGTTAAAATGCTTAAAGAAGAAATTGTTAACTTAAACCACGCAATACCATGGGCAAAAGCAGATATTAGTAACGCCCAGATATTAGGAGATGAAGAGGTAAATTAAGTTATAAAAACACTAGATCAAGACCAGTTGCAATACACTAATTTTGAAGAAGCCATGAAAATAGCAGAAGTAAGCGTAAAATTCCTATAACCGACACCAGCTTTTGTGAAGAACAAACCAATAAAAATTGGTCAATATGTCAATAAAATTGAAAGCGAAAATGTAATCAAATGTAAATGCAAAAAATTGAATATGGGACATTCCATATCAACTCGGCCACCCCTGTTTTTTTTTCGCTCTGAAAAAAAAAATGCATACCCACATTTTAAAGTGCTCCATGTCCATATAGTGACCGTTAAATATTTTTTCGTTACCATCAATACTTTTCGAGATAATCGCTGTTGGACAAAAAAATTTAAAAAATCATAGCATTGAAATGGTGCATGCAATTTGAAAGACAAAAAATACGGTTATCCTTTTTTCAAACATATTTTGCATAAAAAAATACTAAACTAATCTTGGTTCAATATTAAGCGGGTTTTTAATTAAAAAAAATGGTTTTTAATTTTTTTTTGTCTTAGGGCCAGTCGATATTCGCTCAAATTTGTTTTTGCCAGGTAGAGGAGGTTCAGATACATAAGAAACAAAAAATCTTGGAATGGTAAAATTGTGTTTGCTAGGAAAAATTAATTTATTTTCATTGTTTATCCATTAATTACTTTTGGAAAGGGATATTTTTTGTTAAAAGTATTTAAACAATAAATTAAACTGGTTGCTCTCCTTTTAATTTTACAAGCATTTTGTAAAATTAAAAGGAGGGCATTAATTATGTTCAAAGAAGATAAAATAAGGTTTTAATAAATAAACCAGTTTAATTTTATTGTTTAAATGGTACTTTTACCATTTAAAAAGGTATAAAAGTTCCTCTTTAAAGAGTGGCAGCGCTCTTGGGCCGATAAATAAACAATTTCTACATTTATTTGTGTTTAAAACAAACAATTAAAAAAAGTAAAGGCATTTAAACATTCCGTTTACTTCTCAAAACATCAAAGTCAACTGTTTAAGCAATAAAAACAAGTGAGAAAGCTACAGTCGAGTGACCGACTGTGAGATACCCGGTACCCAACGTATTGTGCGTGAAATTAACTAGCCCACGGACATGGAAAAAACAATAAGTTGACAAATGAAGATAAAAATGTTGAGCAACGTTCAAAAAAGACAAATTCTGCAGCTGTACGCAGCTGCACTACGAATTTATACTGCGGCCGAAAGCACGCAACACGTTTTTTTCACTATTGCCTTTGTGGCTCTAAAGAAGAAGAGCATTCACAGAAGCTTTATTGTTTAATAACTTCCATGTTTATCATCCGATTTTACTCAAATTTTCAGAACACGTACACAATTGCCTACTTATAAGGTCTATCTATTTACTTTAAGCCAAAAATCACGCCTATAGCTTATATACAGTTTTTTATCATTTTCGGGGGCGCAAGTGTGCGTGGCCAAATTTTAAAACAAACTTGATCTGCGTGCAATGTTGTCACCAAATTTGGTAACTCTAGCTCTTATAGTCTCTGAGATCTGTTGTTTCACACGGACAGACGGACGGACGGACGGACGGACGGACGGACGGACGGACGGACGGACGGACGGACGGACGGACGGACAGACGGACATGGCGAAATCGACTCGGCTGGTGATGCTGATCAAGAATATATATACTTTATGGGGTCGGAGATGCCTCCTTCCGCCTGTTACATACATTCTCGATTGGCACTAACTTATAATACCGTTGTACCCTATGGGTACCGGATATAATAATTAAATATTTCGATAACAAAACGATGAGAAAAAGTTTGTGAAAACCGGAGCACCTAAAAACGAAAACGTACGTTTTTGGTCTAAAACAGTGATGCCCAAGCCCCCGCCACATGTGGTTGGTAAAAACTCTGCCGGTTCTCTGCTGCTACACAGACAGTGTAAACGTGACGTGAGCAGCAGCAGCAAAGAGAGAGAATGAGAGGTCGAGTGGTGCGGTTGCCAGAGCAGTGCAAAACATTAAATTTTAATGCTTTGCACTGCTCTGGCGACCGCAATGTCTCGCGCGAAGCCAACTTCGTTTTTCTCTTACGCACACAAATGCAAGTCACATGTCATTGTATTTGTGTGGGCATCACTGGTCTAAAACGAAAACGAAAAACAAAAGTAAAAACCGGAGCCTGGCTGTATCAGTCACTTTAAAGTCACATTAATCTGCAAAATGTGGTTAATAGCTTCTCATCTAAAACATTTTGCAACTCTGTGCCATGCAAAAGTACTAATCTCCGAAATTACTCTAAATATACACCTAGACAAAGCACAGCAACATGAGACATAAAAAAAACTCAATAAAGCGACACAAAACTGGTACTCTTCATTACCACGTACCTGGACAATAGTTTTCCATTTTAAATCTTTGCACTTATTGGAAAACTTTCGGCCAAACAAGAGACTAAGGTAAAACAATTTTTCCCGCCAATTTCAAGCAAACAGCGTGGTATTCAGATGTTCAAAATTTCCTAATATAAAGCGTTTGCCAATATCTATTCATATTTACTTTATTTTTGTATTTATATTGACCTGAAAAGTGATAGATCTAGTCGCGATGTTCTTTAATATTTTTAAGTCTTAGTTTCTAATTTTCTTCGTAAAATAGTAAAAGATTGAACATGTTAATGTTTACAGATATTTTATGAAACAACTGTGGCCGACTGTGAGATACCCGGTACCCAAAGCATTGTGGGTGAAAATGAATAGCACATAAACATGGAATGTTGACAAATGAAGACAAATGTTGCTAGGAACATGATGAGCAACAGCCACCCGCAAGTGCGCTTTCAAAATCTCTCTTTCTCTCAAGAAGATGAAGAAGTATACATAGAAACTTTATTGTTTATAAACTTCTATGTTTATCATCCGATTTTTCTTAAATTTTCAGAACACGTCCGCGATTGCCTTCTTATTAAGTCTATCTAATTACTTTAAGCCGAAAATCAGGCCTATAGCTAACGTTTTTATGATTTTTGGGGGCGGAAGTGGGCGTGGCCAAATTTTATAATTGCGTGTAACAGATTCCAATGTTGTCACCAAATTTGTTTACTCTAGCTCTTATAGTCTCTGAGATCTGTAGTTTCACACGGACAGACTGACAGACGGACAACCAGACATGGCTATATCGACGCGGCTAGTGACGCTGATGAAGAATATATATACTTTATGGGGTCGGAGATGCCCCCTTCTGCCTGTTACATAAATTCTCGCTTGGCACAAACTTATAATACCCTTGCACCCTATGGGTACCGGGCACAAAAAGTAAAGAGAGAACGCGTGGAGGGCGATTAAGGGTTAATTTTTGTTATCCTTTATGCTTATTGAAATGTGTGTTCACGATGAAAAAACACTATAAGTCTGCAAATCGAACGAAACTGATCTAGCTAGCGAAATTTTTAATTTAAGGGGGTAGATGCACTTATTTTCAAAAATTTATTTTTTATAGTAATAAAATATATTTTACAAAATAAATTATACGGAGTTTTAATGCAACGCTATTACTTAATTAATTGTTAAAAAAATATAGTGATTTTTAACAAAAACCAATAACCTTCCAAATTTCATCAAAATCCACCGAGGGTTTTTTAAGTTACAGTGGTCACCCAATGAAAAAACACAGTTTTCAGAAAAACGCGTTTCAAGTTTTTCAAATGTGTATCTAGCGGTTCGACTTTACTTCAGAAATTATTGAATATTTCGAAAACTATTTATCAGATTAACTTTCAGAGAATATTCCTTAAGCATCTGTAAATGGATGGCTTTTAGAGTGGTTTTTATTGGGTTAAGTTTGTTATAATTAGTTTTAAAGTTTAAGATGTTAATTTATTTGGTTTATAGTTAACAATGAACTGCTAACTTGCATTAACATAGCTTATTACTAAAGTACGAGTATATTAAATAAAAAAATTTAACAAAGCGAGATTATTATTACAAATTATTCGAATCCAGGAAGGAGTAAATTTTACTTGATATGCATACAATTGAATCTTCGAAAGAAACCACAGTATATAACAAATTATAATTTGAACACATTACCCTAAAGGGCTCATGAATGGCAAAGTTTGATCTACATATTGGCAAGTGAATTGGGCGAAAAGTTCGAGTGAATCTCAAAGGGACAGCGATGTCAATGTAGCTTAGGAGAAGGGGAGAGTTCACCTCACCTGTAAAAAGTTTGTGTAAAAGAATTACTCCACCGCACATTCTGCGATGTTTTAGAGATTGTAAATCAATTAGTTTTAATCTAGATGCGTAGGGTGGTAAGTGTCTAGTCGGATCCCAATTCAGCTGATGAAGAGCAAACAATAAAAACTGTTTTTGAACTGACTCAATCAATTTTTGTTGCTCAATATATTGAGGGCTCCATATACTTGAGCAATATTCCAAAATAGGGCGAACCATGGAAACATACAGAGTTTTTTTTGTGTAAGGATCGTCGAACTCTTTGGCCCAACGTTTTATGAATGCTAAAACCCCCCTAGCTTTACAAATTTTTTTTTTTTTCATTGACGTTGTTGCACTAACGGTCAGTACACTCAAGTGGCCATTTGAAACCAAGCCCGGGCTTGTTAGGGTTAGGTGTTAATTGGCGCGAAAGAAAAGTATATAAAAAAGAATGCGAGGAAATATAAACTACTATCAGGCAGCTCGATTGCTATCTTGCATGTGTACTAGGTGGGTTAAGATTAATGTTTTTAGTTTAGGAAGGCTATCTACAGATGAGGTAATTTTATACAAATCATTATAATTTGCACATAATACTCTAAAGGGTTCATGCATTTCATACGATGTTCTGCAGTGGTGCAAAACCAGTAGGATCTTGTCGTTCTACATGGCACGCGGAATTTTAACTGACCCAATAGATCGCTGCTTTCCACGTCACCACGGATCAGATTATACATAAAGACAATGCCTAACATCGTTCTACGGTTTGCTAAGGAAGGTAGGTTAATCAGGAGAAGTCTACTATAATAAGAGGGCAACCTAAGGTTTGCATCCCAGTTTAAGCCACGAAGAGCAAAAAGTAAAAAGTTCTTTTGAACAGACTCAATGCGTTTGCTGTGAACGTCCCACTGGGGACTCCAAACGCAAGATCCATATTCTAAAATAGGACGAACTAATGAAGTGTATAAATTCTTCGTGACGTAGGGGTCATCGAATTCCTTCGACCACCGTTTAATAAATCCAAGCACACCCCTGGCTTTATTCACAATGCACGAAATATGATCAATAAACTCCAGTTTAGGATCTAGGCGGATACCCTAATCGTCAACTAGCGTGATCCTTTCCAAAGAGCAGCAGTGCAGCGTATAAGTCGCAAGCATGGGAGAGACACGTGAGAATGTCATCAGCTTGCATTTTGAGCCATTCAGGTTTAATAAGTTTACATTGCACCATGTTTGAAAGTTATTAAGATCTGTTTGTAAATCCGACTGGCAAGCGCGGTCCTTGTATTGCACACAAAGCTTAACGTCGTCAGCGTACATGAGTACTCTGGAGTTAGTCAAGACTTTGGGCAGGTCGTTAATAAATAAAGTAAAAGTAAGGGACCCAAGTGGCTCCCTTGCAGGACACCAGAGGTCACCCGGAGAACATTCGACAAGTTGTTTTTAAATAGAACCTTTTGCGTCCTACCATTCAGATAACTTGAGATCCACCTAAGAAGATCGACAGGAAAACCCATTAAGTCGAGTTTCCTAACAAGAAGGGAGTGATTAACGGAGTCAAATGCTTTACTGAAATCAGTATAGATCACATCTGTCTGCAAATTTTGTGGAAAGCCCCTTATAATGAAAGAAGTGAGCTCCAGAAGGTTAGTAGTCGTTGATCTTTGTTTAATAAATCCATGTTGGCATGGAGAAATTACTGATCTACACAGGTGCTGCAAATGGGGAGTAATTACGTTTTCGAAAAGTTTTAGGATGGCTGACAACTTAGAGATTCCTCTATAGTTGTTAGCATCCACTTTGCTACCTTTTTTGTGGAGAGGAATCACGAATGATTCCTTCCAAATAAGGGGAAATTGGGAAGTTTCTAAGGATAAGGTAAACAATTTTAGGACAATTTTTTTGTCCGGTCTGGGTAGACTAATTCCTACCGGCCTTCTTTTCTTTTTCTTGGCTTCGTACTCCTTAAAAACAACATACTGCGGCCAGAAATTGGCAGAGCATATTGTGTTAAAGAGTTCGTCAGGGACATTTATTTTGAAAGATGAAATATCCCTAGCGTAAGAAAATTAAAATTTTTCCACCTTAATTTTATCGGACTTCGTTCTGTCTCAAATAAAGACAGTAACATCTTCAGATGTTTGAGATGGGTGAAGCCGAGAGACAAATATCTGCCTCGTTGGTGGTACTGCATTAAGGGCTTTTGGCAACACAGACTGGTTGGCTGTATTACCAATTTCGGCCGGTAATCCAGGCCTGTCACCCTGGGGAGCATTCGGGACAAGGATCTGAGGGGTCGTTAATTTTGATTTTGATCCGCCAGCGGACTCAACATACAACACTGGAGCTGCGGTCCCTGTCACGGCACATTCGGAGACCGAATCTTTTCTTGCACCCGACCTCAATATCATAGGAGTTTGATATATTGGGGTCGGGGGCTGTGCCGAGGGAGTGAGCTGTTGAAAACCTGCGTCGAGTTGCAGGGCAGCGGCCAAATGCGGTGTGCAAACCGTGGTTTTCTTGCGCTTTGGGGACTCGTTTAACAGCTTTAGGCCATTAAACTTGGAGTTCAGCGCCATGAGCACCTCATTAGTTTTGCGAAAACTAACAAGTAGCTCTTTGAAACCATTTTTGGTTTGCCGCATGAATGCCATAATTTCCCTTTCAACATCGCGACAAGCCTCACAGCAGTAGCGCAATCCAATGTTTTTGTTAAAATTATCAGCCAGCCGGCCTGTGCGTTCGACATTGTCACACAGCCAGCAGCCAATAGTAGGGTCCTCTGCAGAAATTACTTTCTTGCAGGTTTTTATTACACAGACAACATTAGAAGACATTATAGCGACTTACCACTGTACCAGTCAGAAGTTAAGAGAAAATAAGAGTAGTTACGTGCACTAAGAGAGAGCAAGAGAGCGAGAGTTACGGAGCTTAAGCCGTCGAGCTGTAATTTCGGCGTAACGGATAAAGCACAAAGAGGAATGCAAAAATGCAGATAAGCAACTCGCTGCACAAAACTAAAATTGCAATTAATATAGTTATTAATACACAAAAACAGCTGCATGCACACGCGAAGTGAAACGGTGAATTATTATTGACACAGGATAGAAGTTTTAAATAAACCCCGGTGGTTTATAGCAAAGATTTTACACAAATACGAGGCGCAAAACAAAAACACGACCGTTCACTTTGAAAGAGAAAACGATTATGATATGGTAACGGAGATATGACTTTTAAAACATAAATTGCTATTAAACAAAACACCTAGATCTTTGACTTGGGAAATACGTTCCAGACTACAATTTCCAAGATAGTAAGGTTGAGAATGAGCTGAAGTTCGATAAAACGACATCGACTTGCATTTCGCATGGTTTAGATAAAGCAGATTGATGGAGCACCATAACTGTAATTCGTTTAGATCCGATTGCAGGAGAAGGTGGGAGATTTGATCGGAGTATGATAGGCAAATTTTTACGTCATCAGCATACATTAAAGTTGTGGCAAAAGACATGACGTTTGGAAGATCGTTAATAAAAAGGACAAATAGTAATGGACCTTGCTGAAATCAGTAAAAATAACGTCAGTTTGGCATTTGTTAAGGAAACTTCGATGAATGAAAGAAGAGAATTCGAGGAGATTTGTAGTGGTAGACCGATGCTTAACAAAGCCGTCCTGAGCTGAAAAGATTATGGAGGAACACATATGTTGAAGTTGGCAAGTTATCAACTGCTCAAAAAGCTTAGGTATGGCCGAGAGTTTAGCGATACCGCGATAGTTTTCAACTTCGGACCTTGAGCCTTTTTTATGTAGAGGAATGATAAAAGATTCACTCCAAATTCTGGGGAATTCTGAAAGATGTAGGGATTGGTTGAAAAGAAATGTGATTGGCCAGGACAAAGCTTCAGCACAGTTTTTAAGGACACAACTTGGAATCTTGTCGGGACCCGTTGAAAAGGACATTTCAAGGGAGAGCAGGGCTTTCAAGACATCGTTGACATTAAAATACGGAACATTAATATTATTAATGTGGGGTAGAGGGTAAGGATAAGGAGTAGATGAGCTATAGGTCTGTAGAGAGTAGGTTGACTGGAAAAATTTGGCAAAAAGATTGGATATGTTTAATGATGAGGATTCTGTAGAACTTTGATAATGGAAAGATGAGGGATACACATTAAGATCTGCGTCTTTTCATTTTCACTGTGACTTCTCTAGTGATCGTAACTTCCCTCTGTGATGATAACTTCTCCTCCCAGTATCGATATCGACGAACCATCGAATACCCAACGGTGTAGTGCTTTTAAAAGCCCGCTAACAGTTGATGTTGACTAACCGTCCGTTAAAGTCGGCCTTTCCTGATATATCGCAGCGTCCTCGCAAGATTCGTTGCTTAGGTCGTCTTCCATGACGTCATCTTCTTCTGGATCATTGGGTGGGAGTTCGCACCAGCGTTTCATCTTATCAGACGAATACACTGATTTGTAGTGCCTTTGCGTTCGTTGTGCATGTGGGATATCTTCAATCAGATACCTATCATTTGGCAGAACCTTGTTGATAATAAAAGGACCTTTATAGCGACGCTCCAATTTGCGTGATGTGCCCGTACTATACGGCTCGTTTTCTACTAATACCAGATTGCCAAGGTTGTAGACGGTTGGCTTGGAATGCTTGGCACAGTATCGTTTTTTGGCAGCAGCCCTCTGATCGTTGACTACATTGGCAGCGTCTGCTCGTAGACTTTCCAACTCCGCATCTGTCATCATCTTGTGATCCGGACCTTGGATCACGCTCGTCATTGTGTTCTTGAGGATATCTCGTGACTCGTAACCGTACAAAAGAAGGGGTACCGGTTGATGAACTGCTCGTTTCACTTCAGCGTCGCCTGGTTCCAAATTCAACGACAGATGAGCGCTAATGATGACGTCCTGCCCCAACAGAAAGTCCTCCTGCAGAAGATCGTCGTCTGCTACGTATACTTTTGCAGTAACTGTTTTTCCATCAATGTCCATGTCCACAACCATTGCTTCGGTAAGGACACATGAACCTCCACAAATGCCTCTGACTTTCATAATGCACCTGTGGCGATCAGCGTTGATTTCTTGGGCCACTGACTGACGAATAATACTAGCCTGGCTCCCAGTACCTATGAAGGCGCTATAACGGTGCGAATTTATGCTGATTTTTCTGGTAAAGAGCTTGTCTTGATTTGCGGCGTCCAAACGTATCACATTTGCCGCCTGGCAAATTTCGTTTAGTGCATGAAATTTATTGCATTTCGTACAGCGCGACTTCTTCCTCTCCTTTGGGCACGAATTAGCAAAGTGTCCCAACTCTCCGCAATTGTAGCACTTCACAGACGCTATTGTCTTCATCGGCTTGACATCGTTGTCCTCCTTTGACTCAAAGCTGCTACCTTTTGAGTAAACCTCCTTCTTATTTGCAAACGACCGACCTCTGTTCACAAAATAGGATTCGTCCGCATCACGAAACTGTTTCATTGTTGAAAAGTGAATTGCTGCAATACTGTTTTGCAATTCTCGGTGCTGTAGACCTGCTCGAGCGTAACGAATAACTGCTACGTCGCTAAGCTTGTAACGCACGCCGAGGGCGGACATCCAGAAACAGTACTCCTTCAACGTCTACTTCGGTCGTCTGGCTGCACTAGCCATGTTGAAATGAACTTCAGCCTCGTCTGGTGTTGCTCCGAACTCATCCCGTACAGCTTCTGCGAAGTTGCTCCATGTGGTGTGTAAAATCGGCGAAGAACCGAGCCACGTCTTAGCTGGACCCTTAAGCCTCGTATAAATGGCGAATAATACGAATTTATCATTCCAGTGGAACGCACCAACCACTTTGTTGACACGATCCATAAACTGGTTAACTGATATGGCGGTATCGTCGCTGGGATCAAAGTCCGGCAAGGAGTTTGTTATCTCTTTGACGTTGTTGGTAGCCCGGCCACCAGGATTGTTTTCTGAAACATCGTCTCTGCTTTGCTGTTGCTGGGTCGTGGCTGCTGCTACCGCTGATGCTGCTGCTCCTGCTGTTGACGATGCTGCTCCTGCTGTTGACGCTGCTGCTCCTGCTGTTGACGCTGCTGCTCCTGCTGTTGGCGCTGCTGCTCCTGCTGCGCTCCGCGTTTGGATGGTAATGAACTGTTTCATTATGTTCTTAAGTTCCGCCATTTGAACTTGCAATTGTGAAATCGCCGCTCCTTCTGACGACAGCGTTTCCTCATTGACTCCCGCTGTTTGTGGCATCTCCACTTCTTCCGATTGCTCAAACTCCACTAGTACAACGACTAGCTCTGCTCTGGACCCTGAAGCTGATAAGTCCCTCTATCGAAGAAGGAATCTTAACTGGTCTGCCTTCAGTTCCGCTATTTGGACCATTTTCCTCGATTTCGATCTTCGCTCTTTTTGTTCGCTTTATTTTTGCCCGCACAAACACGCATGTGAGCAAGCGATACAGCTGCAATGTATTTCACCACGTCGACTCGTTGAACTTGTGAATTTCACCACGACGCTAGATATACACACACACTCTTTGTATATGTATTTTCAGGCTCACACAGATTCCTGATGCAGTTTCTATAGAAACTTCTCCTCCGGTTCACACAGACACCTTTGAGACTTCTTGAGACACCTTCTCTTGTTGATCGCTGAATTTTGAATCCGTCTGACACGTAGTATAGGAACACATCCGTTATCTGCACTTTTCTTTGTCACACCGACCGTTGGGAACATATCCCATTGCAAATTTTCCACGCCGACGCTGTTGACTCTCTCGCTATGTTTTTAATCCACATATAACCAACTCTGATAATTAGAGTGGTTTTTAATAGGTTAAGTTGGTTATAATTAGTTTTAAAGTTTAAGATGTTAAGATCTGCGTTTTTTATTTTTGCTGTGACTTCTCTTGTGATCGTAACTTCCCTCTGTGATGATAACTTCTCCTCCCAGTATCGATATCGACGAACCATCGAATACACATCACACTTTAAGTAAGGGTATTTTTCCACTGCGTTGCTTTTTCCAACTATCGCACGAAAATCACGAAAAGCAGAAAAGGTGTTTCTACTAGGACTATCGTGAACGGCAAAAGCTGTTTTTTGTTTACGTTTTGATTTGGCGGAAAATTAAATTCAATTCAAAATTCAAACCAATGTTTACTAAGATTATAATTTAATGAGCTAGACATTATTTTCTATTTGCAATAATTCTGCCAGGCAGCCGCTTGACTGGAGGAACTTGCAGGAACCACTTCAGTCAACTGAAATCTCATAGACTGAAGCCACAACTCGGATGCAGACGCATCAACCCGTCTCTTCTTAAACAAGTCTCGTATGATCCCGAATTCACATCACCTGGCCCTGCCAAAGGAGGAGTAAGTGGAGGCGGTCGTGCCCCGGAAGAGAAAGATAAATCTGGGTATACGCCCCGCGACCGACCAAACTCCGCCTCCGCTTCCGTTAAAAACATGAAGCGAATTTAGAAAAGTGAGAGGATCCCTGCGCACCGTCGCTGACGCCACTGCTGCGCACCAACGTCCTTCTGTCCACAGGGCTCAGCTATCTGAAGGTGTCAGCTTGCAAGCTATTGCAATGCCCAAGTAGAGTTTTACAAAGCCGAGCAGCTGCAGAGAAAGTGGTCGGCTAGAAAGAGAGGACGCTCTTTACGAAGGAGGAGGCGGTGGCCGCCAGTGCAGCATGTACGCCAGCTAGGATCGTCCAGAAGTGCAATAGTTCAATCCACAGACCGCTAAACGAAATATGTATTAAATGCTTATTAGTTTACAAAACGTGGAGAAAATCATGAATTTGTTCAATATTTATTAAGCCAGCCAATTTCATTTGTTCAAAAAACAGCTGGCTAGTAGTGATAGTTAGGGAAAATCACACATCGATAGGCAGAAAAAGACTAAAATAATCGATACTATCGAACAGGGAAAAAGCTGCTTTTTCGGGAAAAAGCAGAATTGGAAAAAGCAACTGTAGTAGAAACAGGGCCTAAATGACAAAAAAAATTTTAAATCGATTTTAAAAAAAAAAACAAAGTGCATCTACCCCCTTAAACAACATTTGTTGCCTACAATTTATTGGCAAAACTTGGAGCCTTGACTGATCGCGAAATAAATTCATTTTCCACAATTTTGGGCTTTTAAAAAAAAAGATTATTTTTATTATACTAGTCGATTACTATTAAAACTTATTTTGATCATAAACAGTTTAAGATAATACAAAAATCATGATTCCCAAATTTTTTTTAATACTATAACACCAGTTTACAAAATAAAAAAAAATAAATGCTCCAAGCCTGTTGATGCGAAATTCTGGTAGAGTTGAGTCCCCAGATCACGAAAATGGCTTTAATTTTTTTTTCTATGGATACGTTTTTTTTAAAGAATTTTTAAAGTTTTACACAAAAAAATTCTGCTTATTTTACGTTTCTCATTTTATAGCTCGAGTTGTAGCCAACCAATTTAGCCGTCGAATGTTTTATTTTACAGGTAAACTAACCTTTCGATTTTTTTACACTTTATTTATATTGGATAAGTACTTTGTGTGCTAGAGGTCGATTAACTTGAAAAAAGTGGAAATGTTAATCTGTTAACTCAAATGTTAACATGCTGCTAGCATCCTAAAAACTCTAAAAAAATCCGTTGAAAAATCAAAACGTGTTTTTTTCTAAATTTAATCGCCCAAAGTATCAAACAGGTCTCAACTCCAGAAATCCGTTGAAAAATGGATTTAACGTGGATTTTCAAAGTTAAGTAAAATGAGAAATTTTTTAAAATTTTTGGCCAGATGTCTACTAGATTAAAGGTACAGTGTTGGACACCGCCTTTAGATGGTCTGTTAACTTTGCTAGATGTGATGAACAGCCAGATTTAGCTATGAAAAAAACTAAGTTTTGTTAAATAAACAAAAATTTACAAAATTAAGTTGAAGTAAGATACAAATTAAATAATCGCCTTTATATACATACATAGACAATGTATTAATTTGACTGGTACCATTAAGGGGTTAATCGTCCTCGCGGCCTCAAAACGTGGCATAAAACAAAAAGGACGCAAGGGCTAACAGATGAAGCTAAACGTATAAATAAGAAGAAATATTTACTTATTGAAAATAAAATTAAAACAAATAAATATTTCTGTATTACTTTATATTATTATTAACAGCCCGCCGCCCTTGAAATTAAAAAAAACGATTTCCAATTTAACGAATAGGCAAGATCTTGACCACATCTCAACTAAAATTCAGGAGTAATATTGATTTGAAGGGGCGCTCTTGTACAGAATACTGCTGCTATATTTTTCTGCAGAAAGAATGGTTTGTTTTATGCCACGTTTTGAGGCCGCGAGGACGATTAACCCCTTAATGGTACCAGTCAAATTAATACATTGTCTATGTATGTATATAAAGGTGATTATTTAATTTTTATCTAATTTCAACTTAATTTTGTAAATTTTGTTTATTTAACAAAACTTAGCTTTTTCATAGCTAAGTCCGGCTGTTCATCACATCTAGCAAAGTTAACAGACCATCTAAAGGCGGTGTCCAACACTGTACCTTTAATCTAGTAGACATCTGGCCAAAAATTTTTAAAAATTTCTCATTTTACTTAACTTTGAAAATTCACGATAAATCCATTTTTCAACGGATTTCTGGAGTTGAAGGCCTGTCTGATACTTTGGGCGATTAAATTTAGAAAAAACACGTTTTGATTTTTCAACGGATTTTTCGAGTTTTAGGATGCTAGCAGCATGTTAACATTTGAGTTAACAGATTAACATTTCCACTTTTTTCAAGTTTATCGACCTCCAGCACACAAAGTACTTATCCAATATAAATAAATTGTAAAAAAATCGAAAGGTTAGTTCAATACCTGTAAAATAAAACATTCGACGGCTAAATTGGTTGGCTACAACTCGAGCTATAAAATGAGAAACGTAAAATAAGCAGAATTTTTTTGTGTAAAACTTTAAAAATTCTTTAAAAAAAAACGTATCCATAGAAAAAAAAATTAAAGCCATTTTCGTGATCTGGGGACTCAACTCTACCAGAATTTCGCATCAACAGGCTTGGAGCATTTTGAGTGTAAACTAGTGTAATCTTCACGAATATGTCAGAAAAATTGTGTGTATGAGATTGTGTGTTCGGGAGATGGCTTTTTAGTTTTTTTAAATTGGCCTTATTAGCCCGTTCGTTCAAATGGCAGATATATGTAAGATATAGTGGCCCGATTTCGCCAGGTCCTTCATATACACTAATGAAAATAGAAAGAAGACTATCTGAAAAGTTGGATTTAGATAGCGGTAAAACTGAGAAACTAGTCTCTGCGGAGAAATGGCCAGTCGAAAGGACGGACATGGCTAGATCGACTCGTCTGCACAGTGGTCGGGCTTGTATGGAGCCGCGGCCATAAATATTTCTAGATGTGCTGTAAAACGTCCACTAAAAATCTAAAAAGATGAAAATATTATAAATATATACATATATAGTAAAAAAGTTGATCAGATCGTACCACTATATCTTATCGCTTTGATAGGAACGATTGCCTCAGTAATTGTGCTTGCATGAGAAAGCAGTCATATACTGAGTCTATACACTGACTCGAATACATGTATTCATATTGAAGGATGAGATGCCAGATCTGTCAATTGAATATTTTTATCTGCTTTTTAAACAGTAATATACTGGGTTTAATATAGAACGAAATTATGCATCTAAAACATGAAATGGTGTGGCGCTATCAACTGAACTCTGTTTAATAAACGCTCTGTTTAATAAACGCTATAAACGCTATATAATAAACAGACAGGAGTTTCGACCTATTTAAAACCTCAGTGAAACCATTTTTGGATGTCCACTATGTAAATTGATGCTTATATTTAATTATAATTAATAGGATGTGTACTTCATTGGGGGGAAACCGGGGGAAAACACTAAAAACTTTACGTAAACTTTGTAATGCACAACAAATACAAACTAAAAAATACGCACTTTAAAAAAGATATACACAAGACACATAATCTTTAAAAAGTTATACACAAAACACAGCTCAAGTTATTTATATATTTATCATAAATAAGGTATATAACATTATGATAAATATATTTATTGGAGTCGTATTTGGTTTACCCGTGTTTTATAATTCATTTTACGTTTTTAAATTCGGTGTGTTGCACTGCACTGCTAATTGCAAATACGTAAACAAACTGTATTGTATCGTTAAGTTTGGACAATCAGCTGATCAAAAAAGTGGTTTTCGCTCGAATATCTCAAGATACATTTTTTTTATTTTTGGCTTATGGCAGCGACCAGTGTGGTCTGGTGATGCTTATCAAGATTATATATATACTTTATGGGGTCGGAGAAGCAAACTTCTGACTTAAATAAATAAGCCCCATAAGGGTATAAAAACACAAGGTTGATCGGAGCAATAACATCGGAGAGTAAAGTTCCTTCGTAAAGTTTTAACATAAAATGTATAATTAAGTTCCGAATGCCAACATTTTAGTGCTTCCACTAGTTCTTCCACAATGTATTAAAGTGATAATATAATTAAAGTAAGGGCGGTCGATCTTTTTAAGTGACTATCCCTGTCTGAATTAAATCTGAAATATAACTTACTTTAATTCATTCCGCATCATTCGGTAAATATCATATTGGTAGTCTCCAGTTGCTGAAAAAAGTTCTTCGTCACTTGACAAATCATTAAAATAGCAAGATTGGCCAATTGTTATTCTTGATAGAGTGTAGTCAATAATAGATATTTTAACTCCTTTTGAAGGTATTATCAAGACCTTGCTTTTAAATTTAAAATAAATGTCTTTCTGGTTGGTATCTTTAATTAAAATGTTGCCCCAATGAAGATCTCTGTGCTCAAACTGACACTCCTCTTCACCAATGGCCAGAGTAAGAATAATCTACAATGAAAAAAGGTCAAGGTTTCATTATATTTAACTTTGGAATTCCATTATAAGAAAATGTACCTGTTGCAACGTAAAATACGATTGTTCCGCATTGTTAAAGCTAAAATTTGACATGTCGATTCCCGAAAACTCCAATTCTAAGACTATAAATAGTTGTTTGTCTCCAAAAACTCCAGGATGGTCATTCTCAGAATTATTTTCGTCGTCGTATTGTTCCCAAAGCTGTATCAAATGTTGTGGATACTTGCCCCTAACTAGAGATACCTATCAAATAAAAAAATGCATTATTATTAAATCGAAGATAGAAGGCTAGTAAATAAAATGACAAAATTTAAGAAACTTAAAATGGGTTGCTAAAATTAAAATAAAGGATCATACTTATGTAAACATTATGTAACTGGTAATCCCATATCTATACAAACAACGAGATCGGCTTATTTAGCCCGATCGCTTTTATGGCAGATATAAGATATAGTGGTCCGAATTGAATTAAACTTAAAATGTCTGGCTATAATTAAATTAAGGGTTTATATATTAATTTTGAATCCCATATCTTTTAAAACAACGAATATCTACTAATTTGACCCGATCGCTCCTATTGCAGCTATAAGATATAGTGGTCCGATTCTTGGATGAAATTTTAAATGTATAGCTTTATTTAAATTCAAAGACGATTTACTAAGTTTTAATACGATATCTTTAAAAACAACGAAAATCGGCTAATTTGACCCGATCGTTCATATGGCAGGTATAATATATGTATAGTGGTCCGATTGAAATGAAACTTAAAACGTTTAGCTATAATATAATTAAAAGATAATGTATTTAATTTGAGCCCAATATCTAATATATTTTTTAATGGATCGAAAATGCTTCTTTAACTGCGTTGAAACCCTGCAAGGGTATTAATATGGTAAATGTACAAAAATGTTGTTATTTTCGATCAAATTTGAAAAGTAGTGAAAATATAGACAATTGGCAGATACTAAATTTCCTGGAAAACCAGAAGCAAACAGAAAAATTCGTATATTATTGTATACCTTATAAGTACATTATTTTATTTTAATTTTCGAACCTTGGCACTTTCTGATCTAGAAATTCAACCACCTTCTTTTTTATTTCCTCGACTGAACCATCTTACTTCTGTGAACACAAGTAGGTCTTTTCTTTGATTCTCACATACCTCAAAAAATAGTTTAAGTTTGCGGTGGGTTAAAGAGTAATGCCCCCCTTGTATTTTGTTGATACATTTCACAACAATATTTATTTGGGTGGATATTATTTGCCAATTTGCCGCACAAGGACTCTTGATGGATGAAATGATGGTACTTGAATTTTATTTTTAATTAAGGGGGTCTTCTCATTGAGCAACTTTTTTTTTGCATTTATTTATAGCTTGGGTAGCTGTGAATATGCCCCTAAAAGGATTTTTAGAAATTCGAAATACTTTAGAAGATACAGCCTTTTATGTGAAGCAAGGTCTTCGTCAAATTTTTTTTTTAAGTACTTCAAACTTTAAAAGCGTTTTTCTCGAAACCACGTTTTTTGAACTGGCGGCCATGATATCTCCAGTTCAACTGAACCGATTTTCATGAAACAAAGTGGAGTCGACGCAGAATTGTCACCATTCTCGGGTGAATGAAGACCATAATTAAAAAAAATTTTAATATTTTTTTTTTACACTAAACTAAAAAAAAAGCCCGAAATTGCAATTTTTTTTTAATGGCCGCTATTTTGTCAAAAAAATCACAAATTAAGGTCGACATTCACCCGAGAATTACATCTATACTGATTATAGCCCCGTTTTATTTTTTTCATTTCAAACGCCCCGGAGACCCGGAATCGTGGCCGCCGTGACGACACCTTTTTTTTCCACCACCAACTTTGAAGTCTCATTACTTTTTGAACAGCCCTTGTATCGAGGCAAAAAAAAATTTGTTATTTACTTTGAACCTTTTGTAATACAATAAATAAAAAAAAGTTTTCAATTATTCTTTGCGTTTTCAAATAAGAATTTTTTTAAAAAGGGTCCAAAAAAACGGGTTTTGAATGAGAAGACCCCCTTAATTGTCCAATAGAGCCATTTTGTTTTTCTAACATAGAAGATAGTTTTTTTACTCTTTTATTTAAATTCAAAAGTTCGGTCCCACATTAAAAATTTCAACTCGCCTAGTGTTTTCAAAATGTCGAATTAGTCCATCTATTTCTTCAGTTATATTAAACTCATGGGAAACCATTCCAATTGCCAATATTAATTGACATTAAATGCAATTGAAAAGAATGAACACAATTTAAATTTTGCGGCTATGGCAGCTAAGGTATAGTTGTCCGATCATAATTAAATTAAAACCGTAATTTTAAAACCGTAAAAAACAGGGAAAATAAACATTTTTGTACATTAATTTCGCCATTATTCCTATGGCAGCTATAAGATATAGTGGTCCGTTTAGTCCGTTCCAGCATATATACATACTATCTGCAATAAAAACAGTGTTGCCAACTTTTCCTTGAAAAAAAGCTGTTTTTGACGGGAAAAACGATCAAAAGAAACCAAATAAATTTGGAAAAAAGCTATTAAAAAAGCCAGTTTTCCAACAAGTTTATTAGTTGCTTCTAATTAACCGAGAAGATAAAATTAGTCGTAGTTTTGTTATTATTGTTATTATTAAAAATATGTCTAACATTTTATCAATACTTGCAGCTTGTTCCTGATTTTCATACGATTTATACGTATACGTAATAAATGTATATTGACGTATTTTATAAGAATTCGTCACAAACCGACCAAAGTCAGAAATGAGGTATTTTACTTAATAATATGGGGGTAAAGTAATCTTAAAAGTAACGATGTAACGATCCCTTCTAACGCTGTCCTAAGTCCTAGTATCGACAAAATCAGTAATAATTGTATCATTTTTTGCGCATATGTTTTGTTATGTGGGCATACAGAAAAAAAATCGGAAAAAGCATTTAACAAAAATAAAAAGCCAGAATTCCCGCTGCCCGCTGTTTCTAAATATTTCTAGCAAATGGTCTTTAAAAAAAGCCAGATTTGACGGGAAAAAACCGACTCTGGCAACACTGAATAAAAAGAATACTATCTGCAAAATTTATTTTAGGTAGCTCAAAAACTGAGAGACTAGTTTGCGTAGCAACGGAGAGACGGATAGACGGACAGATGGACATGGACATGGCTAAAACGACTCGGCTGGTGATACTGGTCAAGAATAAATATATATATATATATTTATATATATATATTATGGGGTCGGAGATGCTTCCTTCACTGCGCTCCAAATTTCAAAAATATAATACCCTGCAAGGGTATTATTGCCCACTTTGTGGTGGGCATATAATGATTAGGAGTTGCTATTCTTGGTACAGCGTAGGTCCGAACTACGAATAGAATATATACTACTTTGTTGGATATTTTATAAGGACAATCCGTCAAAACTCAAACATATCAAAGTCTTTTAAATGGTTACTTTTAAGGGGTTACGCCACCCTGGACGTTTTAAAAAATCGATATTTTTTGTGTCTCTAAGAATTTGTTTCACTTTTAACAAAAAAGAAAGCTAACTTCGGCTTGGTCCGATTTGAGTGAAATTTTAAATGTATTGCTATGTTTAATTTAAAAGACCATTAACTAAGTTTTAATCTGATATCTTTAAAAACATCGGAATTTGGCCCGATCGTTTCTATGACATAGTAGGGATTGGGATTAGCGGATGGAAAAAAAACTCAGTGAAATTGTTGTTGACTAACTCGGTCTTATCAGTATCCGACGGCGACAGAAAGAGGAAAGTGCAACATTGTTTTTGTATAGCGCCGAGGGAATGAAAACCTTACCTATGGCACGGGCTACACAAAACCTATGCTCTGGGCATTAATAAAAACAAATAAAATGCGTGGGCATAGGCTTAAGCATCACGGGTTTAGACTATTGCAAATAATTAGTTTATTAAAATCAATAGTCGTTGGTTTTCATTTTTTCTTTGTATCCATGCTTAAAATTGTATCATCCCCATCACAAATTGTTCAATAAACCGTTCTTTATAATATATTTGAAACCGACAGACAGACAAACAGAAATGGTTTGATCGACTCGGCTGATGATGCTGATCAAGAATATATGTATGTGCATACTTTATGAGGTCAATGATGCCTTCTTTAGTGCGTTGCAATTATCATCGCAAAATTATAATATCCTCTGCAAGGGTATACAAATTTATAAGCAACAAGAAAACGAAGTTTGGTTTACAGCAGTGGTCGGCACGGCCCTATCCCGCGGGATAAGACATTTCTCAGTCGACATCTCTGCCGCTCTGGTACAATATGCACAGAAAAGAACAGGAGAATCAGTGCAGGTAAATATATGTATGTGCATACTTTATGAGGTCGAAGATGCCTTCTTTAGTGAGTTGCAATTATCATCGCAAAATTATAATATCCTCTGCAAGGGTATACAAATTTATAAGCAACAAGAAAACGAAGTTTGGTTTACAGCAGTGGTCGGCACGGCCCTATCCCGCGGGATAAGACATTTCTCAGTCGACGTCTCTGCCGCTCACGTACAATATGCACAAAAAAGAACAGGAGAATCAGTGCAGGTAAATTATAATTGTTTTGCTAGATTTAGCCTTTCTTAGAGTTAAAAGCTAGTTTTTAAGTTTAAACTATTATTTGCCATATTACAGAATATTTATACCCTTGCAGAGGGTATTATAATTTTGCCATGATATTTGCAACGCAGTGATATTCTTGATCAGCATCACCAGCCGAGTCGATCTAGCCATGTCCGTCTGTCTGTCTGTCCGTCTGTCTGTCCGTCTGTCGGTTTCTACGCGAACTAGTCTCTCAGTTTTTGAGCTATCGGGCTGAAATTTTCAGCATAGTCTTATTTTTTTAGCACGCAGTATATATGTCGGAACGGTCGAAATCGGATCCTATAGCTGCCATAGGAATGATGGCGAAATTAATGTACAAAAATTTTTAATTTCTCTGTTTTTCAACGAATTTCTATAAATTACGAGATATAGTCATTTTTTATAGTTCTAGAATTACGGTTTTAATTTCATTAAGATCGGACAACTATATCATATAGCTGCCATAGAAGGGATCGGTCGATTTATATGAAAATGTAAAATTCTACATGTAAAATGTAAAATTTACAAAATTTACATAATTAAACATTTTTTTTTACATTACCAAATTGGATCGATTTTCAATGATCCAATTGCTGACTGCAAGGGTATATAAACTTCGGTTTACCGAGGTTAGCTTTCTTTCTCGTTAACTTATACAAATGCAATGTTGGCATGTAACTGTAGTGGTGCGGACTGCCCTGCAGTACCTGTCATCAACGTTTCATCAACGTTTAATCAAAAAACATCGTTTTTGTTGATGAATCATCGATGACACTCCATACAAACTGTTGATGAAATTAACATGGGCATGTCATAGGCTGTCATCAGTGACAAATTCATCAACATTTCATCGATGATTCATCAACATTTTATCGATGATTCATCAACATTTCATCGATGATTCATCAATATTTCATCAACAATTCATCAACATGTCATCGATGATTCATCGATGATTCATCACAATTCATCAACATGTCATCGATGATTCATCAGCAATTCATCGATGATTCATCAACATTTCATCATTGATTCATCAACAATTCATCAACATTTCATCATCATTTCATCGATATTTCATCATTATAAATTCGACAACATAAAATTGGTTTTGTTTTACATATATTAAATTTTTTTTATATTTTTTGTATATTTTAAGTTTTACATTTTAAATTTAAACTCCTTCAACCTCTCCGCATTATCCCTTCTTTTGTGCACCGCATCGAGGTTTTTGGCGAACCTCAGGCACTTAAATAACAATTTCAGAGCGGATTCCGTAGTGTCTGCTCTACCAATAGCAAAAAACAAAACCACAAAAAACTACATTTTTACAAATTAAAGTAAATGAAATCCACAACACACAAATATATAACAGCGAAGGAAAGAAATATTATTTTGCAGTGACCGAAAATAAGAGATGGCTTCGACTTGGGATTTAGTTTTCCTCTTAAATTGTTTTCACTGTGGGAAAATGTATTCTTTTTTTTCATTTATTATATTCGGTCACTGATTTTGTTCACATTTCACCACATTTCACATTTATACCGAAAATAAGATATATACATATGTTTGATTTTAAATTGTAGTTTGTTTTGTTTTGTTGTTTTCTTTTGTTTTGTTTTATTTTACTTGTTAATATTATCCACCACTGTTTTAGTTTAAAAACTATCCTTTTAACTTAAACAAATTCTCGACTAATCTCTTCAATGCCTTAAACGCCAGTGAATGTCGCGAAAAAGACGCGTGCCTTTGAGAAAAACACAAAGAATACCGACCAAGAACAACGGTTCCGCTAATCCCTATTGCCCTTTTCTTTTGACATGGTCCCGTTTCTGCATCTTTTGTCGCACATGTAAACATGTCATCAACATTTCATCAAACTGTCATATATGTCATATATTTTTTTTTAAGCTGTATATACATACAGCTGCGAAAAAATAAAAGTACCGCCAGCGTAAGCAAAAGAATAATATCACAAATTAGTGAAAATTTAACTAAAAATTAAAATTTTGAAACCGTAAAAAAATGTATGAGCTATTAAAACATAGTTTATATTCTGAATTTAATAATTAAGTAACGTTTATAGCCAATAACAGATGTCTAGCCGCTTGGCATAGATTCAAAAAGGTCCTGGCATAGTGATGAATGATTGAATGATTCATTTGCTCATTTGAATGTATCCATGCAGGTCTCTAACTTGGACCTCTATTAGAGACCTGCTTGAATACATTCAAATGAGCAATTGAATCATAAACTCCAAAAGGTGTACACTATTTTATTGAACAGCTGCAAATAATTGTGAGTGAATGTTGTAATAGTGTTTTTACACAGAGGCGCATCTGCTTCAACTCTCAAAAATCGCAGCAACGACTTTATTTTCCGTAAGCAATACATGTGTCAGAAAGAGACAGAAAATGTCGCGTCAGCTCCTCATCAACTACGAATACTAAAATCATACTAACTTGTATTCAGTATTTTTACATATTTAGGTGATTTTTGTGCTTTGGCGCTTGCGTCATTTATTATAAATAACCCACAACTGCCATATCACTGTGGACGGCAGTCCACTTAGTGACGATGAGCACCGAGACTGTGGTGCGCAAGGAGACTACTATATACAGCCGTAGAATTGAAAATCTGCTGCGATAGTCCGATCAGAACCATTTATATCTTGATCAAAAGGTATTGTAAACCTCTTTGAAACTGCATACTAAGATTTTTCAAAACCGTCTTAATTTTTTAGAAATGTGAGTGAAAGTGCAAAATTGAAAATTTTGAAAATTGGAGCTATGGGGGCCGGTGGAGCAAAAATCCCAAAATTTTTCATGTTGTTGTGATCAGGCTTTAAATACGCGTCGAATGACACCTCGATCATCCTGATCCGACACTCCGTTCAAAAGATATTCAATAAACAAGATTTTACCGGGCTTTCCAAAATGAAAACGTTTGTCCTGTTGTTTGTCTGTCTGTCTGTCTGTCGATTTTTTGTTTTAGACTCCTGGAACTACTTTTATTTTATTAAACAGCTCGAGCAGAACATTTTTGTTCTACGACTTTTGAGTTTCCGCTAGTTTGGCGGAAAAACAGCTAAAAAAGCTAGATTTCCCGCGCCCATAACTTCTAAACGAATAAAGCTACAAAAACGTGCTATATGTCGTTAGAAAGGTATTTTGAAATGATAATAGCTTTGCCTGGACATAATTTATATAAATACAATATTTAAGAATTTATAATTAAAATTATTTTTTTTTTAAGTTTTTGTAATTTTTTCAAAATTGGCTCTAACGATTTTGATAGTCACTCAATGCCATATAGCCCTTGAGATGGCTCAACTTTTGGTATATATCACATATCTGGGAAAATTCGCTTTTTCGAGATATTACTCATTAAAATTAGTAGCAAAGATCCCATGTACCTAACCTTTTACATGCACTTTATATACATTTATGTAAAAATACATGTAGAGTCATATAGAGACGTGCACAATTGCAACAAACTTTAAAACCATCAAACAAAACGTAAAATATTTTAAATTTAAAAAACTTTTAAATTGTTTGTTTTAATTTGATCCACTTTTGCTTTTCCCGCTTCTTTGGCGGGAAAATAGGAAAAAATCGAATTCTCGCGCCCATAACTTCTGAACGACTAAAGTTACTGAAACGTGCTATATGTCGTTGGAAAGGTATTTTTAAATGATAATTACTTTGCCTTTACAAATTTATCTAAATATTATAATTAAAAATTTAGAATTAAAATTAATATTTTTTTTGGATTTTCTTTTTTAAAAAATTGCTCTTACGATTTTGATACTCACTTCAGGCCATACAACTCTTGAGATTACTGTTCACCTTTTGGGGTACTACTCATATCTCCGAAAATTCGCTTTTTCATTCAAAATAGTACCATTATCCCTTATAGACAACTTCTTCATATATGGATTTCATTTCTTAGTTTTCCCCATTTGAAAGAAATACTTCTGATATCAAAAACACCACCTAACGAGGTACTAAATTTTGTGACGGTAACCGGCGTTCAGCTAATATCAGATGTCATATCTATGTGCTATAATTTTTTAATTATAGCTAAGTCATATAGGAACTACCTCTGGTCATGGTATTGAGCTATACTAACACTAACAATTGGAGACCTACATACATATGGCATTTTAAAAACTTCTGATATCAAACAAATTTTCAGCATAGTCTTATTTCTTTAGCACGCAGTATATATGTCGGAACGGTCGAAATCGGACCACTATATCCTATAGCTGCCATAGGAATGATGGCGAAATTAATGTACAAAAATTTTTAATTTCTCTGTTTTTCAACGAATTTCTATAAATTACGAGATATAGTCATTTTTTATAGTTCTAGAATTACGGTTTTAATTTCATTAAGATCGGACAACTATATCATATAGCTGCCATAGAAGGGATCGGTCGATTTATATGAAAATGTAAAATTCTACATGTAAAATGTAAAATTTACAAAATTTACATAATTAAACATTTTTTTGTACATTACCAAATTGGATCGATTTTCAATGATCCAATTGCTGACTGTAAGGTATATAAACTTCGGTTTACCGAAGTTAGCTTTCTTCTCGTTAACTTATACAAATGCAATGTTGGCATGTAACTGTAGTGGTGCGGACTGCCCTGCAGTACCTGTCATCAACGTTTCATCAACGTTTCATCAAAAACTTCGTTTTGTTGATGAATCATCGATGACACTCCATACAAACTGTTGATGAAATTAACATGGGCATGTCATAGGCTGTCATCAGTGACAAATTCATCAACATTTCATCGATGATTCATCAACATTTTATCGATGATTCATCAACATTTCATCGATGATTCATCAATATTTCATCAACAATTCATCAACATGTCATCGATGATTCATCGATGATTCATCGATGATTCATCACAATTCATCAACATGTCATCGATGATTCATCAGCAATTCATCGATGATTCATCAACATTTCATCATTGATTCATCAACAATTCATCAACATTTCATCATCATTTCATCGATATTTTATCATTATAAATTCGACAACATAAAATTGGTTTTGTTTTACATATATTAAATTTTTTTTTTATATTTTTTTGTATATTTTAAATTTTACATTTTAAATTTAAACTCCTTCGACCTCTCCGCATTATCCCTTCTTTTGTGCACCGCATCGAGGTTTTTGGCGAACCTCAGGCACTTAAATAACAATTTCAGAGCGGATTCCGTAGTGTCTGCTCTACCACTAGCAAAAAAAACAAAACCACAAAAACTACATTTTTACAAATTAAAGTAAATGAAATCCACAACACACAAATATATAACAGCGAAGGAAAGAAATATTATTTTGCAGTGACCGAAAATAAGAGATGGCTTCGACTTGGGATTTAGTTTTCCTCTTAAATTGTTTTCACTGTGGGAAAATGTATTCTTTTTTTCATTTATTATATTCGGTCACTGATTTTGTTCACATTTCACCACATTTCACATTTATACCGAAAATAAGATATATACATATGTTTGATTTTAAATTGTAGTTTGTTTTGTTTTGTTGTTTTCTTTTGTTTTGTTTTATTTTACTTGTTAATATTATCCACCACTGTTTTTAGTTTAAAAACTATCCTTTTAACTTAAACAAATTCTCGACTAATCTCTTCAATGCCTTAAACGCCAGTGAATGTCGCGAAAAAGACGCGTGCCTTTGAGAAAAACACAAAGAATACCGACCAAGAACAACGGTTCCGCTAATCCCTATTGCCCTTTTCTTTTGACATGGTCCCGTTTCTGCATCTTTTGTCGCACATGTAAACATGTCATCAACATTTCATCAAACTGTCATATATGTCATATATTTTTTTTTAAGCTGTATATACATACAGCTGCGAAAAAATAAAAGTACCGCCAGCGTAAGCAAAAGAATAATATCACAAATTAGTGAAAATTTAACTAAAATTAAAATTTTGAAACCGTAAAAAATGTATGAGCTATTAAAACATAGTTTATATTCTGAATTTAATAATTAAGTAACGTTTATAGCCAATAACAGATGTCTAGCCGCTTGGCATAGATTCAAAAGGTCCTGGCATAGTGATGAATGATTGAATGATTCATTTGCTCATTTGAATGTATCCATGCAGGTCTCTAACTTGGACCTCTATTAGAGACCTGCTTGAATACATTCAAATGAGCAATTGAATCATTAACTCCAAAAGGTGTACACTATTTTATTGAACAGCTGCAAATAAATGTGAGTGAATGTTGTAATAGTGTTTTTACACAGAGGCGCATCTGCTTCAACTCTCAAAAATCGCAGCAACGACTTTATTTTCCGTAAGCAATACATGTGTCAGAAAGAGACAGAAAATGTCGCGTCAGCTCCTCATCAACTACGAATACTAAAATCATACTAACTTGTATTCAGTATTTTTACATATTTAGGTGATTTTTGTGCTTTGGCGCTTGCGTCATTTATTATAAATAACCCACAACTGCCATATCACTGTGGACGGCAGTCCACTTAGTGACGATGAGCACCGAGACTGTGGTGCGCAAGGAGACTACTATATACAGCCGTAGAATTGAAAATCTGCTGCGATAGTCCGATCAGAACCATTTATATCTTGATCAAAAGGTATTGTAAACCTCTTTGAAACTGCATACTAAGATTTTTCAAAACCGTCTTAATTTTTTTGAAATGTGAGTGAAAGTGCAAAATTGAAAATTTTGAAAATTGGAGCTATGGGGGCCGGTGGAGCAAAAATCCCATGTTTTTCATGTTGTTGTGATCAGGCTTTAAATACGCGTCGAATGACACCTCGATCATCCTGATCCGACACTCCGTTCAAAAGATATTCAATAAACAAGATTTTACCGGACTTTCCAAAATGAAAACGTTTGTCCTGTTGTTTGTCTGTCTGTCTGTCGTTTTTTTTGTTTTAGACTCCTGGAACTACTTTTATTTTATTAAACAGCTCGAGCAGAACATTTTTTGTTCTACGACTTTTTGGGTTTCCCGCTAGTTTGGCGGAAAAACAGCTAAAAAAAGCTAGATTTCCCGCGCCCATAACTTCTAAACGAATAAAGCTACAAAAACGTGCTATATGTCGTTAGAAAGGTATTTTGAAATGATAATAGCTTTGCCTGGACATAATTTATATAAATATAATATTTAAGAATTTATAATTAAAATTATTTTTTTTTTTGAAGTTTTTGTAATTTTTTCAAAATTGGCTCTAACGATTTTGATAGTCACTCAATGCCATATAGCCCTTGAGATGGCTCAACTTTTGGTATATATCACATATCTGGGAAAATTCGCTTTTCGAGATATTACTCATTAAAATTAGTAGCAAAGATCCCATGTACCTAACCTTTACATGCACTTTATATACATTTATGTAAAAATACATGTAGAGTCATATAGAGACGTGCACAATTGCAACAAACTTTAAAACCATCAAACAAAACGTAAAATATTTTAAATTTAAAAAAACTTTTAAATTGTTTGTTTTTAATTTGATCCACTTTTTGCTTTTCCCGCTTCTTTGGCGGGAAAATAGGAAAAAAAAATCGAATTCTCGCGCCCATAACTTCTGAACGACTAAAGTTACTGAAACGTGCTATATGTCGTTGGAAAGGTATTTTTAAATGATAATTACTTTGCCTTTACAAATTTATCTAAATATTATAATTAAAAATTTAGAATTAAAATTAATATTTTTTTTGGATTTTCTTAATTTTTGTAAAAAATTGCTCTTACGATTTTGATACTCACTTCAGGCTATACAACTCTTGAGATTACTGTTCACCTTTTGGGGTACTACTCATATCTCCGAAAATTCGCTTTTTCATTCAAAGAAAGTTATAGTTATAGTTATTTAAACAAAAATATTAAAAAATTGTTTAATTAGTTTCAAAATCGGCACTTAGCTGAAAAATTTAAAAAGGCAAAACAGGCAGCGTGCCGATTTTGAAACTAATTAAACAATTTTTTAATATTTTTGTTTAAATAACTATTAATCGTCACAAAATTTGGTAAAAGAAATTTTTTAAATTGAATGTGCCATCGTCACTTTTATCTCACCTCGTTAAGAGGTGTTTTTGTTTGATACAGTGTTCAGTCCAAATCACGGAAATAGTAATCACTACCGTACAAACATGCTGTTCACTATATTATATAAAAGACACAATTTATTTGAGCCATTTCATAAAGATTGGTTAAAATACCACTTGTTCTATTGAAATTATACAGCATTTTATATAGTTAAATGTCGACTAGTTAGACAGAGCACTGTACGCCTACTGGATTCGCACCAACTCGCGCTCTGTGTAAACAGGCGCAGCAGGAAAAAAGTTGATGCGACTTTTAAGCGGCTGTGTAAAAAGGCTATAATATTGTCTGTATTTGACAGATACTGCTTACAACCAATGTAGTGCTGTACAGTATATAATGAGTACAACAAAATTGGTGTACCAGTTAACTCAGTGTACAGTGTTTTGAAGTACAGTGTACTGTATTTGTAAATACGTAAGCTTTTTAATTGATATGCATTATTTTATTAAAATCCCTACAAAAAATATTAATTATTTAAATTACCTATACTGGAGTGTAAAAAACGGTTTTTTTTACCATATCTGGCGTATTGGCAATTCTGAGGCGTTTTTCGGTTGAGGTTTGTAGCAACCGAAAAGGTCCTTTCGAAAGCTGAACTGCTAGCATTAGCTGGTGCATATAGCTTTAACTGGTGCATAGCTTCTTCGATTCCTTGTTAACTGTGGCCACGCTTACGAGTATTGTAAATTACTTAGCATTTGTGTTTAACTAGATTGGATGTGCTTTTATCGAACTTGTTAATGTTTGTGCACTTATGGCAAACGACTAAAGCTACAGAAACGTGATATATGTCGTAAGAAAGGTATTTTGAAATGATAATAGCTTTGTCTTAACAATATTTATCTAAATATAATATTAAAAAATTTAAAATTAAAACATTTTTTTTTTAATTTTTGAAATTTTAAAAAAAATGGGGTTAACGATTTTGATAGTCACTCAAGGTCAATAAGCACTTGAGATTGCCCAACTTTTGGGAAAATTCGCTTTCCCAAGATATTACTCCTTAAAATTAGTAACAAATATTCCATATATGTACCTAACCTTTTACATTTACTATACATACGTTTATGGCAAAATACATGTAGAGTCATATAGAGACGAGCAAAATGGCAACTAACATTAAAACCATCAAACAAAACTTAAAACATTATAAATTTGAAAAAACGTTCTAAAATTTTTGTTTTTAATTCAGTGGTCCGCACCACTACAGTCACATGCCAACATTTCATTTGTATGAGTGAAAATTGAACAGTCTATGGCTAGCGAAACTGTTCTGTAATATGGCTATAAAGCTATAAACTTAAAACTAGCTATTTAACGCTAAGAAAGGCAAAATCGAGCCACACAATTACAATTTGACTGCACTGATTCTGCTGTTCTCTTTTGTGCATACTGTGCATGAGCGGCAGCGACGCCGACTGAGGAAATCCTATCCCGCGGGATAGGGCCGTTACGACTGCTGTTTTAATTTGATCTACCTCTTGCGTTTCCCGCTACTTTGGCGGTAAAATAAGGAAAAAAAAAAACTTTTAAACGACTAAAGTTCCAAAAACGTGATATTTGTCGTTGGAAAGGTATTTTGAAATGATATATATATATGTATATCTGTATATATACAAACAATGCAGATGCGCTCTGCAGGCGCAGGCGCGCCTATCTCTAAATATAGCGGCCACTTGGGCACTTGACAAATATTGTATATGTTATCTGATACTCCTGCGTGAGACCTCAGAAGATTAGACGAGCAGATATGCGGTCTGCGTAGGTCATAGAGTAAAATTAGAACCCAAATCTCCTATATAAAGCGGAGATCGTTTTAAATAAAATCAGTTTCTTACAAAAACTCACATGTAAATGTCTTATATTTTGGGACCGCTTTACAATTACTTTTCCTTGACGAAATGTATCTAAATATTATAATTAAGAATTAAGAATTCAAATTAACTGTTGTTTAAGATATTTGTATTTTTTTTTTTTTAATTACGCTTACGACTTTCATACTCACTCCAGGCCGTGTAGCCCTTTAAATAAAAGTATGTTGTCTTTCTGCGTATCACTGAAACTAACAACGCAACGCTGTTTGCTTAATGTGTGAATAATGCCACGGTACTAATATTTTTCTCCGTTTTTGCCCCTTTTCCTTACAATTTAATTTTTCTAGACAACATTGATTTCAGTTCCGCTGAATTACTTGAGTTTTGGCTCGAAACGGACAACGATTATGAAGATGATTTGAACACATATGAATGTATCCATGCATATTCCCCGGACTTAGATGTGGGAAATGATTAATTAATTCATTTAACTTATTAAAGTTTAATTCAATACCAGAAAATACAACAAAGTTTTGAATTTTAGTACAGGTTTGTATGGGCCTATACCATCCAGTAATCCTAGGTTGCTGAAATTCACATGGTATGTGCATATTGGTCTGAAACTTATACTGTCCTTATTTCAACTTGATAACAACTTGAAAAAAAAAATTATGCTAACAAAAACATTAATTTTAATATGGTGCTTGTATGGGGCCTACCACTCTTAGCGGTCCGATTCGGCTGATTCTAACATATGTGCTTTGTGTGTGGAAAAGAAAACAATGTGCAAAATTTTAGCTCACTAGCTTTCAAATTTCTGCCACTAATTTGGGATTCTGGACCACAGTGCGTCGGACAAACGATGGAGATATCTTTCCACCAAAGAAACCCACTTTACTTTTATCTGACCTAAAAAATTACTTAATTTTTGGCACGTTGAATTTTCATGTTCCTAGGCTAATTTCCTGAGTCTATCAATATGTCTCAAATTTAAAGGTGTTTTTTTTTTTTGGGCTGCAGACATTTGGGTTATGTTGCCTGAGATTTGTGTGAACTGTTTGCTCCATGGCACTCGATTTAGGCTCCTTTCAAGCTCACTTTATATTTTTTTATTATAATATTTTGCCGATGAACAATTTTTTCTCTTTGGCTTTCATTATACAATTTTTTTTTTTGTGAATATCTCGCTTTTCTGCAGTGCACTGCGTTTCACGTCCTATTATTCTTACTATTTTTTCAGGATCAAAACATTTTAATCATAATCAGACCTAATAAACAAGTGCTTTCTTTCAAGGCAACTCAGCGAAACTTAAAAGATTTGTTAAAAAATGTTGTAGAGTTGCTATTATTTTTTTTTTTTTTACGTAATTTTTCAACAAAATTCTAGAAAAAAATTATTTAGACAAATATTTTAAGAGAAATATCATATTTTATGGTTAGGTGGAATACTAAACAAAAAAATAACAAGAAAGAAAGCCCTTGCAGTCTGCAATAGGATCATTAAAAGTCGATTCATTTCGGTAAAATTAAAAAATATCAAAGTTTGTAGATTTATATACATGTAGAATTTTACATGTTCATATAAATCAACCGATCGCTCCTATGCCAATTATATGATATAGTTGTCCTATCTTAATGAAATTAAAACCGTAATTCTAGAACCGTATAAACAGCTATATCTCGAAGTTTATAAAAATAGGTTGAAAAACAGAGTAGGTTTAATTTTTGTTCCATTAATTTTCCGATCATTCCTATGGCAGCTATAACATATAGCTGTCCGATTCCAGCCGTTCAAATATATATAGTAACTGCCATAGAAAAAAGACTATTTGCAAAGATTTATTCAGATACCTCAAAAACTGAGAGACTAGTTTGCGTAGCAACTCGATCGACTCGGCTGGTGATGCGATGCTGATCAAGAATATATACATTTTATGGGATCAGATATGCTTCCTTCACTGCGTTGCAAACTTATGGACAAAATTATAATAACCTGCAAGGGTATAAAAATCGAATTATAAGAAACAATTGGAACATTAAAAATCGATCCATTTTGATCAAATTGAAAAAATAATTAGTAAATTTGTATAACATTTACCAACACATTTTACATTTTACATGTAGATTTTTACATTTTCATATAAATCGACCGACCGCTTTTATTGCAGCTATATGATATAGTAGTCCGATCTTAATGAAATTAAAGCCGTAAATTTACAACCGTAAAAACCGCAATATCTCGAAATTTATAGAAATACGTTAAAAAACATAGAGGTTAAATTTTGTTTACATTAATTTCGCCATCATTCCAATTCCAGCTATAGGATATAGTGGTCGGATTTCGGTTCCGACTTATGTACTGCGTGCTAAAAAAATAAGACTATGCTGAAAATTTCAGCCCGATAGCTCAAAAACTGAGAGACTAGTTCGCGTAGAAACCGACAGACAGACAGACAGACGGACAGACAGACAGACGGACAGACAGACAGACGGACATGGCTAGATCGACTCGGCTGGTGATGCTGATCAAGAATATATATACTTTATGGGGTCTGAGATGCCTCCTTCACTGCGTTGCAAATATCATGGCAAAATTATAATACCCTCTGCAAGGGTATAAAAAGAAGTCGAATGTAGACTTTTGTCCGCCACTGTATGTTAACAAGCGTGTTTGTATGAACATACATATATGTATTAAATTCCAATGTCAAAAATATAAAACGAAAATATAAAAAAACAAAGTAAAACTTTACATACAATATCGTTGCAATAACGACCCACACCTTTACCTTGTGTATATTTACAAATCCGATAGTGCAATTATTTTCACATGCTTGAAGGCTGGACATTTTTTTAGTTATGATTATTTCTGGCAAGATTTCCGCAAATGATTTTTGTTTTTCTCCGTTTATTTCGATTGAACCTTCGATTGGTATTATCTTTAATACTACATCGGCGTTAAGTTCGTTGGCACAAATGGTGCACCTAAAAACTTCACCGTAAGCACCTTCGCCTACTTTGACAGGGTTGATCATTCGCGTTAATGCATATGTAGAATGAAATGAAAGCGGTCTGCACTGATCGCAATTTTTTAAAACTTCTCGTTCATGGTCACAGACAATCTCGTTTAAATCAGTTACACATACTGATTTATTACCCTGTAATGGTGATCTCGATAGTCTGGCGCTTATGGTCCGGCGTTGAATTATGCATTTATTTACATTTGATCCACTCACGTAAGTCTTTCGCCAGCTACTTAGAGACTTGCGCCACTTTCCTGGCTGTAATGCAACGGGAGGGCAAACTGCATTGTTCATGCAATTCGAAATAATCTCAAAGCATATTTTTTTTTTAGCACCTAAGTTTACTTCACAATCCTTGAGGTTATAACAATTACATTCAAATCCGTCAAGTTTTATGCCAGCAATAGGAGATAGTTCGCAATGAAATAAATCGGAATCTAAAAGTTTTAAGCATGGAGTAGATATTGAACATTTCCGATCATAGCATTTTTTTATACCATTCGCGGTATTAAAGCCTTTATGATTGCTTTCAAAGGACTCTATGGCTTCATTGCTGTTTTCTACACTTGAGTCAATGTTGAACGATACTCTTATAGAATTTTTAATGATGTTCAGTTCACGTAGTTGCCTGAGAAAGAAATATTGTTTACATATGTATGAAAAATAAATATTATATCTTTCTTCTCACTGTCTGGGTTTTAACAGTTTATCAAAAGAGTCTATCCATTCGTCGTCCTGCAAAGTATCCTCCATGTCTTTTTTTTTCGAATATCTGGATTTTAAATGTTCTTCGCTTGGCACAAAATGATGTGAAAAACTATGAGATAGAGCTGCAAAAACATCGATGTCACCATAGAGACTATCGATTCAAACATCTAATTTATACTCTGTTTAGACTGGGTCCGCAACCGAAAAAACTGAAAAAAGTCTCAGCATCGTCTCAGCAGCGAGTTTTTGCGTGCTTAACGTAGTTTATTTTTGGTATATGTAGTATTTGTTCTCATATCTAGGTAACTTTTGTTTGGCGCTTTTAAGATTTTCATTTAAGGCGAAGCCCATTATATGCTATATACATTCAAGAAATTTAAATTCAATTTTTATTTAAGTTTTATTGAACATTTTTTGGTTGGTCTCGATGTTGATGGCGCAACATTTATTTACATTCACCTGCATTGCGGCGTAAAACATTAAAAATAAGCCCAATCAAATGCGTTTGAATATATTCCTTCTTATTAAGTTTGTTTTAAAAGTTTGATTACAAAACACAGATGGAAATACAAGTCAGTGTGAACTTCACGCTTGGACATTTTCTATGGTCACACTGGTTCCCGAACGAAATGTATTACAATTTTGCTCACGGAATGCCGTTAGCGTAAATAGGGTATTACCAACTTTCTTCCAACAAAAATTCTTGAGTTAGAACAACATAACAATTTGATAACTAATCACTGATGGATTTCTTTTTTGACGTGATCGCGTCTTATAAATCGATAGAGCAGGCTGCACGCTACACAGACAGTGCAAACGTGACGTGAGCAGCAGCAGCAGAGAAGAGAGAGAATGAGAGAGAGAGAATGCTTTGCACTGCTCTGGCAACCGCAACGTCTCGCGCGAAGCCAATTTCGTTTTTCTCTTACGCACACATGTCATTGTATTTGTGTGGACATCATTGATCTGAGGCTTTCCATGTAAGGCTTGAAGTGCAAGCGAGAGCGCGGAACGAGCGATAAAGAAGCACAATCGGCCTTTGCGTTCGGCAGCGTTCGACATCCGTCTCTCTCCTACAATTTTTTTAATTTTTTGCTGTCGAACATTTTCCTCTGCCGACGTCTGCAGACAGTGCAAACGTGACATGGGCAGCAGCAGCAGAGAAGAGAGAGAAATAATTATCGAGCGTAGCTATGTTTTAAAAAATTAAAACATAAATATTAAATCTTCCACATAAATCTTCCAAATAGAGTTACGAAAATTTTAATGTTTCCAAATTTTAATTGTAAGATTTATAAACAATAATTTAATCATTGTTTATTCTTATAATGAATTATTTAAAATTATTACTTTTTTATAACAAATTACAATTAAATTTGCAAAAATAATTAAGTAACTTATTGAAAAATTTTTTTTATATAATTAAAATAATAAAATCAAAATTTAAATTTTAACAATTGAGTAGAAATTTAAACAATACATTTTATTCAAGTATTTTGTTGTATATTTTTTTTAAATTTAAAATGAAGAATTGAATGAAGAATTTCATGAAAAATTTTTTTATATTGTATCGAACGACGATTTATTTTACAGAATCGCTTACAATCCCATCATGGAAAAAAATGCTACCATTCCATCAGTATTTTCTTAAGACGTTGTCACGTTCAACTATCGTCAGTAAACCGACTTTACAGACAACCAATTTTTTTAAATAACTATTAGAATTGTTCAAAGTAACTTTTTGCATCAAAACATTTTTTGTTTAAGCCCGGAAAAAAAGCTTTGAAAATAGATCTTTGGAAGAATTGAAAACTTTCAATGGGTACTTAATGGGCTAAGAAGAGTATTGTATCTTTAAAAAGGAATTTAAATTACCTATCCATTGATACAAAACGTTTTATAAAGTAAGTATAAATAATGCGTAAATTTAAAATTAGGTGTTGTCAAAATACATATGCCGACTAGTGTATAATATATAAATTATTGATAATAAATTCAATGGAATCCTTAGCTGTTCTGTTAGAATTTTTTTTTACTATGATGTAGCCACGAATGTAACAGTAGTGGATGAAAAGGATTTAGCAAAAAAAATCAAATTTATTTATAGCCTTTTTCCACTGCAACGTATTTTGGAAAATGAAGTTGAATGTAGGAGGGTCCACTGCTGCATCTACATTCTTAGGCGACATGTGAGTGGGACGATTAGCAAATTTGTCTTTGCTTACATTTAAATTGGGACGGCGTCCATCATAGCGCGACCAGAAGCGATAGTTTCAGGTCCTCGTGTCCTCTTCAAATTTAACCGACCCACTCAAGGACTTATGAATATCAATGCTTGGAGCTTTGAAATGTTGAATTTCAAAGAAAAATCGAGTGTTTTTCTGCCGTGACCGCAAAGAAGAAATATTTTCCTGCCACAGCGTAAGGAGTATAGCATCATGCAGTGGCAACCACGAAATGCTGCGATGGATCGAGTTTATTTAATTTTTTTCCCAAAAATTTTCATAATTTCAAAAACAATAAGAAAATAGGGAAGTGAATGAAGGTATAGGGAAGGAACTTACGAAATATCGCTTAAAAATCGATATTTTTCTGTATTTTTTTGTAATATATTTAGTAACCTTCGGGGCGAACGGTCTGTGCATTTTGGATGGACCATTCTCCCTTAAGCCTAGTACTCACTAGCGCTTAAGCCTAAGCTAGCTTAAAAGGGGGTTTATCTATGTTAAGTTTTAATGGTGTACACCGAAAATCCATATGAAATAGCCGTACTATCAGCTGTGCTTGCTTATAGCCTTGTGACACAACATTAAAAACTTCTTTCATTTGAGTTTTCATTTGTGGCTTGACAGCAACCATAGGGTTTCAGCTAAATGCGAGCAAGACGACCATACGTCGCTTTCAACGAAAAATTTATGCGGTCATTAACAAAATCGATTGGTTTAAAATAATAAGTACCAGAAAAAATAATGAGCTCGATAACAAATTACGTCTCTAATGCATAAAATTGTTTCTAAAAAGTATACTGCTGTCTCATTAGACAAAACGGTCCCACAAAATATATTGCTTTTTGCTAAAGGCTTGCTCTAATAGCCAATACGCTAGTCTCGCCAAATTGGGCCAGTATAACAGGAGAGTCAAAGTCAAATTTTGGAGCTGAAAGTCTATACAGAGAGTCTGAAATTCTATTAATACCAACTTGACTGCGTGCAAGCCGCATAAGTGTAAAAGTCGGATAGCCTTTCGCGATCTTGACCGCGGTAAATTTACGATGCCGATGCAGTTCTTTTAAGGAAGCAAAAATCTTTAGGACTGTCGACCGGTTTATAACATCCCTTTGATTTGAATCCTGAAGGACATGTGTTAATAATACCAAAAGCAGAACCAATACCACCAAAGCCGCAATAACAAGAAAAATATAAAAGCAAAGCCGCAACAACATAAAAAATTTCCTGAACTTATCAACACATTTTTCAATACCAGCACATATAATATTTTTTTTTTTTGTGAATTTAGTGAAAGAATTTATAACCCCAAACCAAACCCTCGTGCCAACGAGCCATCGCTGGCTGCGCTACATGATCCCCCGCAGTGTTTAATCGTCAGTCAAAAGTCACGTTACTTTTCTTGACCCTTTCGTACCAATGCCGATGCAGTCCTTTTAAGGAAGAAAAAATCTTTAGGACTGTCGACCGGTTTATAACATCCCTTTGATTTGAATACTGAAGGACATGTGTTAATAATTCTGTTTACATTATAAATTTATTAAAAACGTTAATAAATGTGTTGTCTGTCATTAACGAGCAGTAGAAGAAGAACACAACAACAACTAGAATGGCTTTAATTTGACTAAATTATAAGACAACTACAAAAAGAAAAACTGAACCGCAAGCATGAAGATATATATACATATATATATTAAACAAAACCACAGCGAGCAACCCGACATCTAAATGAAAAGGAAATGATTTAAATTAACATTACAGGAAATGTATTTGAATAAGGAATTAAAAAAATGTATTTACTTTAAAAATAACAAGAGATCTCCCGGTCGAGTCTTTGGTTGTAGAATTGGAGTTGTGTTGGAGTTGGAATTGTGAACTTTACGAGTAAGGTAATAAGCAAAAAAAACTTAGGTAGACAAAAACTTAGATACAAAAAAAAATATATATAAAAAAATTAAACTCGTAGAGCTGAGTCGCTGCTGAGGTTGCGACGATGGTGTCGTCTTCACGTTGATTTACTTCGGCGGACATAGGGAGGGGTCCACGTTTGCATATGCATTAAATGCATTTATATATTTGCTCATGCTCAGAAGTTATGGTTGCTTTGATTTTGAATTATAAATTCCATTTATTTCCTGTTTAGTTTATTTCTATGGAAGTTTATTTGATTGGTTGGCTTATATTTGTTGTATTTTATGGTCATTATTTTGATATGGTTATTGCTGGCTCTACTGCTATTGTCACCGTGTGAGTGATGTCATCCATCGGCTTTAATTTTATTGTTCTTGTTGTTTGAGCTCCCTCAAAAAAATTATTTAAAATTTAGAAAAAAAAATATATGTATTGGTGTTGGGATTTGAGTTTATATGTTGAGAAAATCGTTTATTTAGTGGTGGGCTTCCTTTTAAAAATTTGTTGTCAGATTATTGCGACCTTGATGTCATTGGTTTTGCTTCTCATTACTGATGTAGAGTCATCCTTGGAGTTGTCTAGCATCCCTGAAGTCCTCAGAGCCTGACATGTGCCACGGGGCTGTGGTTGCAGAGTTTAGGCTATGTCACGGTGTTATAGTTGACGGATTTAGGCTACGCCTAGTAATAGGGGAACCTGTCCATTTTTATAGTTGATTGCACGGTTTATTTTGTGTATAGTGAAACTGCAAATTGTTCTTCAGGATTCACTTTTCTCACGGCAGAGATTGGCAGGATTGTTTTACGCTTGGTATTATGGACAAATGTCGTCCATGATTTACGGTATTATGGACTTATGTCGTTCTGGATTCACATTGTACTCTGCATTGTTTGCCGGAACGTTTTAAACCGGTCGACAGTCCTAAGGATATTTGCTCATTAAAAGGACCGATCGGTATTGATGGGTTTTCTGACTTTCAAAATTGACGTCCAGTTCTTAACTCTTACTTCCCTCGGTACTGCTAAATTGGGGCCTGTATTCCGGATCACAGGAATGGAACATCAAAGTGTTCCCAGCTATGAACATTTCCCCTTCATTGCATCCAAAAAATGAAAGTGTTCCCGGCTAAGTACATTCCCACCCTAAAATGGATGAAAGTCCCCACAAATCGGCGGTGCTGGGATCTAGGCGGATTCCCAAATCATCAACTAGAGTGATCCTTTCCAGAGAGCAGCAGTTAAGCGTATAAGTCGCAGGATTGGGAGTGACACGTGAGAATGTCATCTGCTTGTATTTATAGCCATTTAGGTTTATTAAGTTTTCATTGCACCAGATCTGTTTGAAAATCTGACTGGCAAGCCCGGTATTGCACACAAAGTTTAAAGCCGTCAGCGTACATGAGTACTCTGATTAAGGTCAAAACTTTTGGCAAGTCCTTCATAAATTATGTAAAAAGTGAGGGACCCAGGTGGTACCCTTGCGGGACACCAGAAATCCCCCGGAGAACATTCGACAAGTTGATTTTAAAGAGGACCTTTGAGGACCGTTGATCTTCGTTTAATAAATCCATGTTGACACGGAGAAATTACTGATCTACTGGGGAGTAAATACGTTTCGAAAAGTTTTGGGATGGCTGACAACTTAGAGATTCCTCCGTAGTTGTTAGCATCCACTTTGCTACCTTTTTTGTGAAGAGGAATCACGAATGATTCCTTCCAAATAAGCGGAAATTGGGAAGTCTCTAAGGATAAGGTAAACAATTTTAGAAGGGGACTGCACAGGGACTCGGCACAATACCTAAGCACACAGCCTGGTATTCCGTCGGGACCTGGCGAATAAACCGGCTTGACACGTTGAAGATCCAAAAAAAGGGAGCTTTCGTTTAAGCTAGGACTGAAGATTAGGTTTGATTTGGGCATGCTATAAGAATAGGTTTGGTTTGAATCGGATGACTGAGAATAAGTAGTTTGAAAAAACTGAGCAAAAAGATCGGCAATTGCCTGATCATTGTTTGCTTACGTTTAGTGTTGACAAAATTATAAAACTGTTTTGGGTCCTGCGCAAACTGAACCCTACAACGATTTAAATAGTTTTATTTTTTTTTTTTTTATACTTTGCTGTTGTTTATTGGATCTTCTCCTTTAGAGACTAACAATAAGTGTATCAAATCTTATATATATAACCTAACTAACAGTCATATGACTGACACAGAGTTAAATGTCCCTGATAATTATGGCTGGGTTGGATGGTCGTTCCGATGCAGGCGGGTTCTGCTGGAAACCCGAGTCAAGCCTCTTGCCAGGTGATTTGGGTGCTCAGTAAGTTTTTTATTGTAGGTCGCCTTTTGTTTGTCTATTTCATCTTTTACTGCAAGAATGCCGAGATCCCTGTGGATGTTTAGGTTGCGAATATACCATGGTGCCCCAGTGATAGTTCTCAGGATTTTCGATTGTGCGCGCTGAATGATGTCTATGTTGCTGCTGCTCGCGTTCCCCACAACTGGGAGCCATATGTCCAGATAGGCTTGAGAGTGGAGTTGTAGAGCAGGACCTTGTAGTCCAGACGCAGTGGCGATCGGGCGTTTAAAATCCAGTGGAGGCTGCTGGCTTTTAGTTTTAGATGGAGTTTCTTGCATTCGATGTGTCTTCGCCAGGTTAGTCGTCTGTCGAGGTGGACGCCGAGATACGTTACTTCGTTGACTTGGGGAATCTGCGTACTATTCAAGAAAATTGGAGAGCATGTTTGCCTGTTGAGGGTAAAAGTTATGTGTTTACATTTTGTTCATTAATTTTAATACGCCAGTCAGATAGCCACTTCTCAACTACCATGAGGTGATTTGCTAACTGTGTTGTTGCTCGGGTTGGGCACCTCGAGCGGCTTAGGATCGCAGTGTCGTCAGCGAACGTGGATGTTGTTAGCCGCTCGTTCGTAGGGATATCCGCTGTGTAAAGGACAAATAGAGTAGGCCCAAGTGCACTTCCTTGTGGAACTCCAGCTTCGATAGTGTAGTCGCCAGATGTTGTTGCGTTGCACCTTACTGCGAAGACTCTGTTGTAGAGATACGACTCAAGTAGCTTATGAGTGTATGTAGGCAAGTGTGTTTTGATTTTATGCATTAGGCCATTTAGCCAGACTCGATCGAAAGCTTGAGATACATCGAGGAATATTGCGCTGCAGTATTCCCGATGCTCGAAGGCTGTGCGTATCTCTGATGTTATTCGGTTGACTTGTTCTATTGTTCCGTGGTTTTGACGGAAGCCAAATTGGTGAGCCGGGATAACGTTGTGTGCTTCCAGATATGGTATTATGCGTGTTAGCAGGCATTTCTCGAACAGTTTGGACAGACACGATAAGAGACTTATTGGTCTGTAGGATGACGGAGCTGTGTGGTCTTTTCCGGGCTTCGGTATCATTATGATGACAGATTTTTCCATTTCCTGGGTAGTAGCCGAGACATATAATCCCATTGGCCTTTTTACAAATTACCTCTATAGCTGAGTTTGGAAGTCTGTCAATTTTTTGGAGTTATTAAGTCATCGCCCGGAGATTTTTATCAGGTACATGTTTTTTCTTTTAAATCTCATAAATCTTGTAGAGTTACGAAAATTTTAATGTTTCCAAATTTTTTGTAAGATTTTCTTTAATCGCTTAAAGTTATTATTTATCAAATTACGTTTCTTTGCGGGCCCAGCAACCTGTTGATTTCTTATAGGGGTGACTGTTTCGATTGGAGAGCTTAGGTTTGGGTAGACCACAAAGGATGCCTTGTACTGGTCGGCGAGTATTTTTTCGATGTACCGTAGTTGTGCGTTTTCAGCGTCTTGTTTCAGAGCTCGATTTAGTAGGCGAGTGGCAAATTAAAATGTTGTTTCCAAGCGGTTGTGCCAAGCACGTCGTAAACCCTCTTTCCAAGACAAGCTGTTAAATAATATTGATTGTTTTGAATTTTTGACGTGTTTCCCGGTGGTGTTGAAATAGTGGCTGCTGGTGAAAACTCTTCAAGAGTAATGAGCAGTCGATATCCGCTTCGATGTTGAGCTGTGGGGTTAGTTTAATGTAACTTACATATTGGTATATTTAAGCCAGTTAGTTCTGTGCGACGTCAGCCTGTGGGGATGATTGATAATTTCTGGGCTTTGTTAGAAGTGTTATAAGCACCACGAATGGTCTGATGAAAGGATCTCAAATTTATTTATGCCTTTTTCCATGTTGCGTATTTTGAAATATTTTTGTCACTGCTGCATCTATTTGGACATCTTTCTGGGGTCTGCTGGCCAATATGTGGGGCTACTTAGGGAAACATAGTCCAATTTGTTGCTCAAGTTAATGATTGCATTGTATAATTGCTTTCCTTTGGGGTCACGAGACGCGATCCCCAGTGCGTATGCTTGGCATTATAGTCTCCTGCAGCTATAAGCATCGAGTCAACCACAATGCTGTATGGATCCAATTTAAGCTTCAAAAATTGTAAACTTCAGGGCAGTAGAAATAGGGAAGTGAAAAGGTTGCCGCTTCCGACTGCACTTTAATAGACGTCGCCTGCAAGTAATTAGTTGAATACCTTTGGTGAAAGTGGTGCTTGATGCATTCTCTTTAGGACTCACTTCCGAGCTTTAAATCTGGTTTATCTGATAAGGGTAACCTCCGAAAGTTGTATTTGCTTGTGAGGTGCGTCACACAAGCAGCATAACTTCGATTTGAGTTTTCATTCAGAGGGTTTCAGTTTATGCGTGCAAGACGCCATTCGCTTTCCGATGGTTATGGTCATTACAAAATCGTTGTTTATTGAGTACAAAAATCTGCGATACCATGTTACGTTTTGAAAAATTGTTTGCATGTATCGTTTCATTAGACAAAATTCCCACAAATATTTGTTGCAGGCTTGCTCAAGCCATCGCTGCTCGCCATTGGGCAGTATACAGGAAGTCAAAGTGTTTGCTGAAAGTTTCAGAGAGTCTGAAATTCTATTTCCAACTTCCTGTGCAAGTGCATAAGTAGTCGGATAGCCCTTCTGAAGATCTTGCGGCCTTGGCGAAAAATACTTTAGGCGTCGACCGTTTATAACATTGATTTGAATTAATACCACCAAAGCCGCTCAAGAATATAGCAGCCGCCCATAATTTCCTGAACTTATGGTTTCCACCGCACGTTTTTTGTGAATTTAGTCTTTTGCCAAATTGTGCGAGTCGCTCTGCGCTACATCGCAGTGAACGTCAGTTACGACTTTTATGTTCGTAATGCCTGGTTTTTGAAGTTTAGCACTGGGCCGGTTTCTTTTATGTGGCTCTTCCACCGTAATTCTTCGGTGCAATAGGAATTGCAGGTTATAAATGGGTGCACTTCGCTAGAATGGCTTTAATTTGACTAAATACCGACCTTAAAGAGTGGTTGCGGCTTTTATTTTTGTTTATTATATTGCTAACGTTCTTTGCTGAAAACCCCTTTTTAAGGGCATCTATAATATCGTTGGGAGTTACGTCGGGCTCGATTCCTTTTAATACTACTTGCAAGCCCTTGCTGCTTTTAGTTGGTACGTGTAATAATTTTTCTTAGCTTCAGTTTGGACACTGCTCGGAAATGTTCTTCAGATATTGTTTGCAGTTTCGTTTCTTGTTTCTTCCCTTAGTGAGCGGAACAACATGAAAATTTCCATCCCCGACCAGCGCAACAATTTTGTTGACCAGGGCGTTTGAGCTTTTCCTATAATGTAAATTGGTGGGGTATTTTCGGTTTCTTTTGGGTCTCTCTGACCCAGTTCCGGTTGTTCATCCGCCAAGAGGGCAAATCTGTTGTTATTATTGGTCTCCCGGGTTGATCGTTGTCTCTTTGTACACGGTTTATTTTTGGCTTATTACCGACGGCGTTGTTCTGCGGGCTGCTTACGCTTAATTTGGATGTAGCGATCCATGCCGGTCTGTATGGCCGGGGCCGCTTGTTGAACATTGCCGATATTGGCTTTAGGAGCTTGTCCATTTTATGTTGTGCATTATTTTTGCAGTCGATGACATCGTAGTCGTTACCGCGATACTGGCATTGCTTTAGCTTGGTTGCTGTTGCTTTACCGACCGTTTCGTTGTGGTTGCATTGTTCTGCTTGTTTGCCCGTTTTCCGTCGGTTGTTGTTGCTGTTGCTTTTGCTGCCGTTGCAGAAATATTATTAGTGCTTGTTGTTGGGGTTTTGCACTGAGAACTCCGCGATGGTATTGCATCCGAAGAGCGGGTGAGCAAGACCGTGCTCTTTGGCTATCGACCGCCAAACGGTTGCTCTTTGTCGCCGTTTCGATGTTGTCGCGCGTTGAGAAATACGAGAAATAACCGTTACTTGGGCTCACGGAGCTTCTACGCTCTTTCTTTTGTTCGTCGCTCATTGAGCTATTTCGCGTGGCACTTATTTTTATAAAATAATTATGCACTTGTTTTAATCATATCAATAATTTTGTGAGTCGATAACTATTTATATTTTCTGTTTTAGCGTCTTTTCGCTTATCTTGGAATACTCCAGTATTTTAAGCTTTATTTTTGTCTTTAAATCATCCACTTTCTATAATTTTCCCGGAGCTCGCGCGAAACACGTCCGCTCTCTACGGAAGTTACGAAGATTAAAAAGTTTTTATAGCACTGCGCGTTAAGCACGGTAAACTTTGACCGAGCCGCTAAATAGCGAGAGTGAACAGCTTGAGAACCGTTACGTTTAAATTTAGAATAGAGATTGGACTTGACATTTTTGAGGCGAGTCAACTCTTTACTAAACCAGGGAGGCTTATTTGAGATTGACGGATAGTATAACGGAACACATTCGTTAAAAACGGAATTCATGGCATTGTTAAAAATATCCATGGCACCCACCATGTCAGTGCACATGTTGAGATCGGACCAATCAAATTCAGATATGAAATTACTTTTTTATAATTTGCGTTGCATTGGACTTTCTTATCTGGCTGATCAGATCTTATTCTCCATAGCAGTATATCGAAGTTAAAGGATAAGTATGGATCTTCGGGTTGCGTCAAGGGCGGGACCCTAACCAAACTGACTCTTGCCGGATCAGAGACAAAGCAGAGGTCTAGTCTTTACTAAAGCGACTTATTTGACTTGCGATAACGAAATGTCAAGCCATCAATAGAGTCGTCAGATGCAGTAGTTAAAAGTGTGATAAGAGTCAGTTGTGGACCAAATAGCTGCAGGAATGTTAAAATCACCTAGAATTAAATGGTCGTTATCCGAAAGTCTATTGGAGACCGATTGTTGATAGCGGAAAGGTGGTTCCAATAAATAGGAAGTTCCGTTGACTTGTGACGTCAAACAAGCCATCAATAGATGATACGGTAATTAAAAGTGTGTTAGAGGAGTCAGTTGTGGACCAAATAGCTGCAGGAATGTTGTCGTCAGCGAACAATAGCCCTATTCGTATCCAAAAGATAGCGGAAAGGTGGTTCCAAATAGGAAGTTCCGACAAGGGAAGAATGGGAATAAAAGTAAAACTACCACTAAATGATAGTTTTACACAAAGGAATTCAACATCGTTGCATTCCTCGAAAGCTAATACTTCAGACGTGAGGTTTGAGTCAACCGCAATGAGGACCCCGCCCCCTCGCCTGGAAGGCCGATCAAGCCTGTATGTGTGTACACAGCTGGAAAAACTTCGGAGCTTAGGATCTCCGGCTTCAACCAGGTTTCTGTGAACACAATCACCTGGGATGCCAAGGAAACACTATCAGAATACAATTTAGGAAGCTTACTACGTAACCCCATTGCATTTTGATAGGTAAGAAGTAGGAAATTGGTTAGTTTTTTGGAGCTGGCACAGTGATTTTGTCCGGCCTGGGTAGACTAACTCCTAAAGGCCGTCTTTTCTTTTTCTTGGCTTCGTACTCCTTAACAACAACATACTGCGGGCAGAAATCGGCAGAGCATAATGTGTTAAAGAGTTCGTCAGGGACATTTATTTTGAAAGATGAAATATCCCTAGAGTAAGAAAATTTAAATTTTTCCACCTTAATTTTATCGGACTTGGTTCTGTCTCGAATAAAGACAGTAACATCATGAGATGTTTGAGATGGGTAAGCCGAGAGACAAATATCTGCCTCGTTGGTGGTACTGCAATAAGGGCTTTTGGCAACACAGACTGGTTGGCTGTATTACCAATTTCGGCCGGTAATCCAGGCCTGTCACCCTGGGGAGCATTCGGGACTGGAATCTGAGGGGTCGTTAATTCTGATTTTGACCCGCCAGCGGACTCAACGGATAGCACTCGAGCTGCGGTCCCTGTCACGGCACATTCGGAGGCCGAATTTTTCCTTGCACCCGACCTCAATATCATAGGAGTTAGATATATTGGGGTCGGGGGCTGTGCCGAGCGAGTCAGCTGTTGAGAACCTGCGTCGAGTTGCAGGGCAGCGGCCAAATGCGGTGTGCAAACCGTGGTTCTCTTGCGCTTTGTGGACTCGTTTAACAGCTTAAGGCCATTAAACTTGGAGTCCAGCGCCATGAGCACCTCATTAGTTTTACGAAAACTAACAAGTAGCTCTTTAAAACCATTTTTGGTTTGCCGCATGAATGCCATCATTTCCCTTTCAACATCGCGACGAGCCTCACAGCAGTAGCGCAATCCAATGTTTTTAGTAATAATATCAGCCATCCGGCCTGTGCAATCAATGCACTTGGCGTGCACGACATTGTCACACAGCCAGCAGCCAATACTAGGGTCCTCTGCAGAAATTACTTTCTTACAGGTTTTAATTACACAGACAACACTAGGAGACGGTGAATTATTATTGACACATGATAGAAGTTTTAAATAAACCCCGGTGGTTTATAGCAAAGATTTAAGACAAATACGAGGCGCAAAACAAAAACACGACCGTTCACTTTGAAAGAGAAAACGATAGCGATAGTCTTAAACAAAAGAATTATTAAGGGAACATATTGAGAATTTAGGGAATTCAAACAACAACAACAATAAAATTAAAACTGAAGGATGACATCACTCACACGGTGACAATTGCAACAGAACTAGCAATAACCATATTAAAATAATAACAATGCAATACAAAAAATTAAAACCAACCAATCAAATTAACTTCCATAGAAATGAATAAAACAGGAAATAAATGGAATTAATAATTCAAGATCAAAGCAACCATAACTTTTGTGCATGAGCAAATATATAAATGCATTTAATGCATATGCAAACGTGGACCCCTCCCTATGTCCGCCGAAGTAAATCAACGTGAAGACGACACCATCGTCGCAACCCCTAGTAGCGACTCAGTTGTCCGAGTTTAATCTACTATATAAAATTTAGTCGTTTTCCTTCCTGACGGTTTGCATTCGTTGGAAAGGTCTCGGGCTCCTTTAGGTTTATAGCAAATAAAATTCAAAATTGGTTTAGCAGCTCTTCAGTTATTAAATTTTTATACCCGGTACCCGATAGGTATAAGTTAGTGCCAACCGAGAATATATGTAGCACGCAGAAGGAGGCATCTCCGACCCCATAAAGTATATATATTCTTGATCAGCATCACCAGCCGAGTCCATTTAGCCATGTCCGTCTGTCCGTCTGTACGTCCGTGTGAAACAACAGATCTCAGAGACTATAAGAGCTAGAGTTACCAAATTTATTGACAACATTGGAATCTGTTGCACGCAGATCAAGTTTGTTTTAAAATCTAGCCACGCCGACTTCCACCCCCGAAAAACATTAAAAGGTTATATTAGCTACTAGCTGACCCGGCGAACTCCGTTTCGCCACCAGATGGCTTCGTTTTATGTAACATTTCGTTTGGTGATTAAAAGATGAAGAAACATTTTTTTTTTTTTCATATTTCAAAAGGAAAAGTTTTATTTCATTTTACAACAGTAATGATATCATTTCGAATACAAAAATGAAGTTTTATTTGAACTTCTCTAAGTTAATGAAAGTGAATCCAAAGTAAATACTGAATCGAGACGCTATACGTGACCGCAAATTATCCGTTTCATTGAAGTGCTCTTTGGTAAACCACATTTTTTGTTTTTTGGTCTGACGTTAACACAAACAAAGCGGATGGTTTCCCAACTCGTAAACACGGAACGTATAACTGCCCATGTGAAAAACAATGATTTTCTAAATTTATCCCGCAAACACTAAGCGATTTGCCTTGCGACTTGTTAATTGACATTGCGAACGCAAGGCAAACTGGAAACTGCAATCGTTTGAAGTCAAACGGAAGATCAGTCGGAATCATTGGTATTCGAGGAATACATACATTTTCACCTGCGTACTTTCCGTTAATAATGGTTGCCTTAATCAAGTTCGTGCGTATCCAATGGCATTCGTTCCTATGCTGTTTCGAGCATAATAACCACAGCATTATTAGAGTGAAAAAATGCTTGCAGTATCAATAATTCCCTGTATATTGCACCGCACATTCAGCTGATCCACCATCGACGAAATGAAATATATTTGCAGAAATTGATGCTGTGCATCTGGTGTTGGCACCATTGAACCATGCAAATGATATATTTCTCCTTTTATCTGTAATTGCAAACAATCATTTGTTGAAGAATACGGTGTAACTTCTGATCGTGTGATGGTGTAGTGTGTGGTGTATATGTAGTTGTTATGTGATTGGTTATGTGTGTTGTATTCTTACCTTGCAAGTGGCCTTCTCGAAAGATATTAGCTCCAAAGTAAGTCATGCAGTTATTGTATTCAAGGATGTGTTGAAGAATATGGCTGGAATCGGGATCAATTCCATCGAACAATGGTTTCAGTGGCTGTGGTGATGTAAGTAATGGATCCAGTTTGACTTTTCCAATTGCGCAGCACAATCCAGCCGTTTCTCTTTTGAACTTTAACGCATTGCAATATCGGCACATAGTCGTCATTGGTCCAATATCTAAATTTTCATCATCACTGTAGTTCGCAGTGGGATCATATTGGAATGCCAAGCGATAGTATGATGCCAATGATCTTCGTGTCCTCACGAGTTGTCCCAATAGGACATTTTCTCTTATTATATTTTGCCATTCTTCGCCTAAGTTCTGTGAATACAATTGTTGCTGGCTTGCAGGCATTTGTTTTTAAGGTGGTAAGTTGAACTATGTAAATTATGTGGATCGTGCATATGAAATTTAATTCACCACTCAGTCCATAGTCCAAAATGCCTAGAGGACGACGTGCGAACATCGGCCGCCGCACAAGACATGCAAGTCAGCAACAAGTGTATTCACTGAACTTTAGTGAAGAAAGGCAAAATATATTAAGAGAAAATGCCCGATTGGGACAACGCGTGAGGACACGAAGTTCATTGGCATCATACAATCGCTTGAAATTCCAGTATGATCACACTGCGAACTACAGTGATAATGCAAATTTAGATACTTGGCCAATGACGACTAAATGCCGATATTTCAATACGTTAAAGTTCAAAAGAGAAACGGCTGGATTGTGCTGCGCAAGTGGAAAAGTCAAACTGGATCCATTACTTACACCACCACAGCCACTGAAACCATTGTTCGATGGAAGTGATCCCGATTCCAGTAATTTTCTTCAACACATCCTTGATTACCATAACAGCTTCGCATGACTTCTTTTGGAGCTAATATCATTCGAGAAGGCGGCTTCATGCCGACTTGAAAGGTAAGAGATACAACACACATAACCAATCACTCATACCAACACAATGAATTGCAACACATAAAAACTACATATACACCACACACTACACCATCACACGATCAGAAGTTACACCATATTCTTCAACATATGATTGTTTGCAATTACAGGTACAAGGACAAATATATCATTTGCATGGTTCAATGGTACCAACACCAGATGAACCGCATCAATTTCAGCAAATATATTTCATTTCGGCGATGGTGGATCAGCTGAATTTGCGGTACAATATACAGGGAACACAACAGTTAAAGAGACGAATTATTGAAAAGTTGGAAGCATTTTTTCACTCTAATAAGGCTGTGGTTAATATGCTCGAAACAGCATTCGAACGAATGCCATTGGATACGCACGAACTTGATTAAGGCAACCATTATTAACGGAAAGTACGCAGGTGAAAATGTATGTATTCCTCGAATACCAATGATTCCGACTGATCTTCCGTTTGACTTCAAACGATTGCAATTTCCAGTTTGCCTTGCGTTCGCAATGACAATTTACAAGTCGCAAGGCAAATCGCTTAGTGTTTGCGGGATAAATTTAGAAAATCATTGTTTTTCACATGGGCAGTTATACGTTGCGTTGTTAACGTCAGACCAAAAAACAAAAAATGTGGTTTACCAAAGAGCACTTCAATGAAACTGATAATTTGCGGACACGTATAACGCTTCGATTCAGTATTTACTTTGGATTCACTTTCATTTACTTAGAGAAGTTCAACTAAATAACACTTCATTTTTGTAATCCAAATGAATTCATTACTGTTGTGAAATGAAATAAAACTTTTTCTTATAAAACAAAAAAAAATGTTTCTATATCTTTTAATCACCAATCTAAATGTTACATAAAACGAAGCCATCTGGTGGCGAAACGGATTTGGCGGGTTTGTTAGGTTTTATACCCTTGCAGAGGGTATTATAATTTTGCCATGATATTTGCAAAGTGAAGGAGGCCCCCAAAAGGTATATATATTCTCGATCAGCATCACCAGCCGAGTCGATCTAGCCATTTCTGTCTGTCTGTCCGCCTGTCGTCCGTCTGTCGGTTTCTACGCGAACTAGTCTCTCAGTTTTTGAGCTATCGGGCTGAAACTTTCAGCATAGTCTTATTTCTTTAGCACGCAGTATATATGTCGGAACGGACCACTATATCCTATAGCTGCCAAAGGAATGATGGCGAAATTAATGTAAAAAAAAATTAACTTTTTTGTTTTTCAACTTATATCTATCAATTTAAAGATGTATCAGTTTTTTACGGTTATAGAATTATGGTTTGATTTTCATTAAGATCAGACAACTATATCATATAGCTGCCATAGAAACGATCGGTCGATTTATATAAAAATATAAAATTCTACATGTAAAATGTAAAATTTACAAAATTTACATAATTTGATATTTTTTCAACATTAGCAAAATGGATCGATTTTCAATGATCCAATTGCAGACTGCAAGGGTATACAAATTTCGGTTTACCGAAGTTAGCTTTCTTTCTTGTTTTATTTATTTTCTGTTTTGTATCTAAGTTTTTTCGTCTACCTTCGTTTTTTGATTATTACCTTATCCGTAAAGTGCACATAAATATAAACATAATATAACTGCAATTCTATAGCCCAAGATTTGACTGGGAGATCTCTCGTCGTTGGACCTCTAAAGAGGGTAAGCTTTACGGAACATAGATTCCAATTTTCACTGATATATTTATGTGCAACCTATACCTCCACTAGGAGAAATATTTTTATTCCATCCTTTTTTTTAAGTAAATTTTTAATACATATGAGACATTGCATGGTGCATGCAATTTAAAAGACAAAAAATACGGTTATCCTTTTTTCAAACATATTTTTCATAAAAAAATACTAGACTAATCTAGGTTTAATATTAAGCGGGTTTTTAATTTAAAAAAAACGGTTTTTCATTTTTTTTTTTGTTTTAGGGCCAGTCGATATTTGCTCAAATTTGTTTTTGCCAGGTAGAGGAGGTTCAGAAACATAAGAAACAAAAAACCTTAGAATGGTAAAAATATGTTTGCTAGGAAAAATTAATTTATTTTCATTGTTTATCCGTTAATTGCTTTTGGAAAGGGGTATATTTGTTTTATATTCATCAGACTTTTTTTTGTTTTTTTTTTCTTGGGAAAACTTCGCTGGTAATCGACGCTGAATATCGTTTTATTATTTTTTGCAATGATTTTTTTGAATTGCTGGAACTGCCTTCGCTGTAATAAATCTTTGCTCTAGTTTAGTTTTTATATCTGCGTGTTCCAATTTAGTGAAAAAAAAAACAGGGGTGGCCGAGTTGATATGGAATGTCCCATATATTTTTTAACTTTTTATTCAAATATATTTCGTATAATGTTAGTTTAAATCATTTTCTTTTCCTTAAAATAATCAAATTTAATTACTCTCTATGGTTTTGAGTAATATCTTAAGTATGAACATAGCAAAAATTTATGACAAATTTAAGTTTGTAAAATGCATTATAACTAATGAACCAGAGGTCCCCCATTGGATATTCTTGATTAATATTGAAGTAGAAAGGCCAAATCTCTTTTTAAGCTGAATACCCGCTCTGGGGAACGTAAGGTTTGGGAGTTATTAAGCCTTGAAAAGTGCCGATTCAAGCAGGTCATGATAGTGCATGATACGTTGACCGCGATTTTCTCAAAATTGGTACGTAATGGAAACTTTTCAGTTTCGGACTAGTAATGTACCGGTTAAGATCTATCAGAATCAATTGGTTTTATTCGCCGGCTTTTTTTTTTTGTCGACCAGTGAAATTGTATGCATCTTTTACCACACGTCAATATTTTACAATAAATTAATTAACATTTGTAAAAAATTTATAATGTAAACAGAATGTTAAACATGTCTTGGTAGACACCTATTAAAAGGGGGCATTGGTACAAATGGGAAAAATGGGTCAAGAAGAATGACATAACTTTAGACTGACGAATATACACTTCAGGGGATTATATAGCGCAGCCAGCGATGATCCACTGGCGCGCGAAGTATTGAAGAGGAGGGAATTGGCTGAATATGATCAAGCTTTCGCCGATCTTGCGGGCGGTGAGGACAGAGAGACAGACTGACAAACAGCATCTATCTTTTCTTTTCAGGCACGAAAATAATTATTCTGATTACGTTTGGAGAGACGAGTGGCGTCCAAAGGACCCACCCCAAATCCGGCGAGATCAACTCCGGGTAGAAAAGAGCGCCACATTGGGGCATTTTATATGTGGTCGATTATTTGGTATTACAGAAGTCGTCCATGTCAGCCTCGGCCGAGTATCCATAGGTCCGCCGGGTGTCGTCTGAGCAAAAGCCGTCGGCCTAACGGTGTGGCTAGATGTCTGGTATGCGCAAGCAGGCGGTCTCTGTATCGGTTTGCAAATAATGAAATTGTTTCAGTTACAATTGGTTTTCAAGTGTCTTAAAATAGCGTATGATTTTGTACGTGCCACTTTTGTGGTTCCACTTAACTCCCAGCATCCTTCTCAGAGCCTTCGTTACGCATGTTTGCACCCTTTTTAGTGAAGAGCCACAAGCGGTGCCCCAGCATGTAATTCCCCAGTTCAGTGTTGGAAGGACATTGGCTTTAAATAGTCTCACCTTGGCATGAAGGGTTGGACCGCTACCAGAACGAAGGACCCAATCCATTTTTTCGAGCTCGATCCACAGGCTGCACAGCAACAGGAGAACCAAAGGAGAGCCCAAACCTAGAGATGGTTATCTGCGTCTCCTGGCTTGTTGCAAAATCAAACGGAATAAAGCCTCTCCAGATCACCTGCACATACTTCGGCAATTGCGGAATCGCTGTGAGCCCAAGTACCTTCGTTTAAGAGAAAACCTGGGAAGAGGCTTCCTTTTTAGGTTTCGTCTACTAAGTCCTGAGCAAAAGAATCAATGTATCTAAAGTCAATGCAGAAAGTCTGGCACTAAAGCTTCGAGTGTCTGATCCTCGAGGCAAAAGCCTGGTTTTTGCAACTACCTGACGCAGCAACGCAGAAATATATCAGGAGCGGAATGTGGCCAGAGGAAAGGCCCGAGCACTCCGAAATGGCAAGGTGGCTGCACGGAATGCCTCTGCAAAGACAATGGCTGTCGGTAGATGATCATTATTCCAAGGAAAGTGCGTAGGTTCCCTAGAATCTACTTGGTTGAGCTAGAGACAACGGATATCAGAGTGTTTCCCCGAGGGCAGGAACGTCTGCATCCCCAGAAGGTGTGGTGCGCATTCCAATCCCCTCCTATAACAAAGCGGCTGCCCATAGAGCCAAATAGGCGAAGATATTGCTCAGCTGACCAAGAGTAACAGTGACTAGCAGGACAGTAAACAGCGCCAAGTGAAATTCTTCCAAGTGTGGTGGTGGTTGTTTATGGTAGTTGCAGGTGGGGTTCCGATATTGAGGATAGTCCAAGGAGAATGATGATGCAACACCTCCACGATGTCGATCATCTGAGTGGTTGGCACAGTGTACTGCATATCCATGAACACGGAAGAAAGAACGGCTGGTAAAATGTGTTTCTGAGATCAGCAGGATGTCAATTTTGCGTTTCAGGAGGAGGAGCTCAACCTCCAGGGATTTGCCAACTAAGTTGTTGGCGTTCCACATAACTATATTTATCCCGAAATTAGTCATCGCAACGCGTTGACTACAAGGGACTGACGTGTTTAGACACAATGCTCTAAAACATTTTTAGTGTCGCTGTCATCACCGACATCATTTGATCAAAGCGCAGCAGATGCTTGGCGATTGCAGCCGCTTCCTGCTGCTCCTGTAAATCATTAAGGAATTTCAGTAGTCTGTCTTGAGCAGGTTGTTCAATTGAGGAAGTCTTTCTGTGAGTTCCAATATGGGGCTAAAAAATATTGAACGCAGCACATTTTTGCGGGAGTTAGATGCCATTGATTGCTGGTTTGAGGAAATAGGAAGTCTAGATGTAAACCAAGCATTCTAAGCCGGCGGCGGAGCAGGTTGAAAGTCTGTACGCTTTTGAGTTCGTTGGTTCGTTGAGCCAATGAACTCCTCTGGAATTGCTCCAGGTAGGCGGGACAACTGCGGGAGGACGCACTATGATTGGAGCCACAGTTAATACATTTGAGCTGTTCTTCTTGCACAGCGGGGCACTTTTCCTTCTCGTTTGTGTTATGGTCACCAGCACATCTTACATACTTCGGTGAGAGTGAACAAAAGTTTTTCGAATGCCCAAATAATTGGCATTGGAAACATCTTGACAGGCCCTTTCTGGGTTGTTGAGGTTCTACTTTTACCTGGTAGTCAATGAGTCGAATGTCATACACATTCTTGTTGTTCCTTGCAGATTTTAGTTCTACAAAGAACATATATCGCTTAGCCTTAACATTCTCACCAGGGGGTTATAAACATTTCGGGGGTTGTGCCCCAATTCTTTGAGTCTACCAATTATTTCACTCGCCTCAGTTGATGCACTAGGTCCTTTGATTAAGATTCGTAAAGCCCGCTCATTTTTAAACTGAAAGGTGCTGAAGGGAATCCCCTTGTCCTTAAAAAGTGTTTGAACTTTTCTGTATATTTTTCTATCATCCACAGTTATTCGGCAGAAGGATCGCCCAGTCGTTTTAAGGAATCCAGTCGTCACACGAGATAGTAGGGCAATCAGTTCTTTGATATCCGTAACACCCCTCAAAAGAAAGGGTGGGGGACGAGGATCCCGTTTGTTGGTTCTGGGTTGCGAAGCTTCAGCTGAGTTGATTAAATCACCAGAATTAACGGAGATGATTGCGTCATTCTCATCATTGTCAAACAGAATGGCGAAGCTATTATTCTTGCCAAAATAAGATTCCTTTTCTCCGTTTGGAAGACTTTTCAGCTGTGAAGACTTATGATCGCCAATTTCTCCAAGATTTCGCCTTTTCCTGAGATTCTTTACTTGAGTAAAGCGCTCCTCATCATCATATTCATATCGTCATCACTTAGACACCCATTGGCATTAAAGGCAGTCGCCATGCCATTCTTAGAAGCCTGAACTACAGCTTCTTTGATAACATCTTCAGTTTTAACTAGAGGTCGGGAGATCTTGCTTTTAGCAGAAGCTGATAGACACACAGAGGTATCTGCCATTGTACACGGAACTGAGAAAAACGAGAGAAAATTAGTTTACGCGCGATTGCCAGCCTGCTAAGGAAGTGGGCAAGGCCGACAAAACACAACACAAAGTAGTATCCAAAGTTATCCAAAAAATTTCGAGAAAAAACTTGGCACTCACGATATAATCACAAAGCCAGCAGCCTATAATAGGGTCCCCTGCAGAAATTTCCTTCTTGCAGATTTTAATTACACAGACAAAAGTAGAAGACATACCACCAGAGAAAGTAAGAGTAGTTTCGTGCAAGAGAGCGACAGTTAGGAAGCTTAAGCCGTCAGCTGTAATATCGGCGTAACGGATTAAGCTACATTTTCACCAGCGCTAAAATTTAGCAACTAAATGAGGTAAACACACTTTTTCGGCGCCTCCTAGCAAGGTCAGTACGCAGAAGAGCTAAGAAAAATATTAGAACATACTAATACGAATGAACATCGCGTTAGGTTTTTGAAATTTGATGAACATTAATCCTAGTACGCAGACAGTAAAACAGTTTGCAGCCCCAAAAAGTCTTAATCTTTTCAGTGTGACCGCGTTTTTAAAAACGTTTTTCGGCATTACTGGAAGGCAAGTCATACGTCTTTCAAATCAGCTGTTCTATATTTGTTGGCAGTATATCCATTTGAAAGACAGGACACTTTGAACATATGTGCAGCTTCGTTTTGGAATAGCTCATCTGCTCACAATGATACACCGACGCTGTGGCCCAGATTCTCTCGATCACGTATACCGCTTATTTTTCCCCCTACTAGGTGTGCAACATTCGTTCCTGGATTGACGAGCAGGACAAGGGCTGCTGCTAGGGATTCTGTTTGTATCAAATATAATTCACCACCATCTGGGTGGTGGCGGTGGTTGCCGCAGCTACTCCTGCTGCCTCCAAATTGTTGGACTGGTGAACTGATTCGAAGGTTCTTGGTTCTTCCGCATTCATTTGGCTAGAGTTGCGCTGCTACTGCTTCTGCGCCCGGCTCTGTTCATTTATGTACATTTTCTTCTCGAGCTCAGCAATAAAGGATTTGTCCAGCCAGACACTCCTCTCAGCAGCAGCGGCGGTGGCCGTCGCCTCTGACGGCTTTATCTCAGTCACCGAGCCTGACATCTCATGTTGCTCATCAAAGTCATAACCAAATATGACATCGAGGAAGCTATTTCCTTCCAGGCCTTTATTTAGGCACATGTTTTATATTTCTCAAATGCTTTACCAATTTAAAATCGAGAGGTTTTTACAATACAATTAATGAAGATCGAATTATGTTGGATATTGACCATAAAATAAATACAAATAAACAATATTAATAAAAAAATTGTAATCAGCCGGGAACGTTTCTATAATTACGTTACCATCGGACCGCAAAAAGTTTCTACCTTGCCAGTTTATAACAATTTATAAATTTGCATATACTGTCCTCATACAAAAGACCGCCAAGTGTTTTGTTTTTGGACATCCTCGGTGTTGTTGTTTACACTTCGACCCCGTTACACCGCGCTTGCTGCTCTTTCTCTTGTTACACCTCTCTCTGGATCGCCGTACTGACGCTGCTGCGCTCTCCTGGACTGCTCTCTCGAATACTCAGCTGTTGCTGTAAAGCTCTCTCTGAAGCTGTACTTTGGCTCGCCGTTCTTCAACTGCACGGGATTTGATTGCTCCCAATCTGACAGCTCTCCCAAAGTTGTATGCTCAGAACCTACTCGCTGGATCGTCGCACTGCACGGTTTTGGACCGCTCTCTTGGACTCTCCCGAACTACTCTGCTGTTGCTGTCGTTGCTGCTCCTGCTTTTGCCGATCTTCAATCTGCGCTGGATTTGGCAGGTCTTTTTGAACTGCTCTCCCAATCTGTCAGCTTTGAACCTACTCTTAGCTGGACCGCCTGTGGCTACTGCACTTGCTCTGCTTATTACATAAAGCTATTCACCACTCTCTTTTGTGTGCTCTCTTAACTTAGAGGTTTGCATATAAACACTGAACAAAATAAGCATAATCTGCACCGCAAGGAAATGTGAATTTAGCGGAGTTATCACTGCTGAATCGTATCTCACTTGCTGGCTGTGCGATAACGGTTCCCACCTAAAATGTGCTGGCATTGGTCATTATGGCCGAATCAGCGATCTTCTTGGAAAAAATATTGGATTGACCTGATCTTGTCTATCCTGTCGTGAAATAGAGGGCGAAATGCGCACGTTTATGAAGCAAACTCGTAATGGTTTTCTGAAGGTTCGAAAGCAATTTAGCTCCCTCAACGACCAATTTCTTAATCTGGAGTCCTTGTTTCTTGGCCTTAAACTTCTCAGCGAGTCACCGAGACGTAAAATTGCAAATACCAACCACCTGCAAGTAAATCTGTGCACTACTCCTGCCTCCCACCTGCCAGTGAGGGACTCTGCTATCTCACCAGCCGTCTCATTCTCAGAGTCGATTGACCCAGGGCCCAATTCGACCTCAGATCTTCCTGATCCTGGCCTACCTGATGGAGTATCTGTTGCTCATCCCTCCTCGGCGACGAATAATGCTCTGACTGCTCGTCCGTCCGGAATGATCACTGATCTCCTGCCGACTGCTAATTTTGTTCCTGTCGCTCCGGCTAGTAATCCGACTCCAGAAATGGTTACTGATCAACTGCTGATCCTGTTGCTGCTCCTGCTTCTCATCCGATTATTGCTGCCGCTGCTGGTAATGATCTGATTCCTGTTGCTGAAAAAACTGAGAGACTAGTTTTCGTAGCAACGGACAGACGGACATGGCTAGATCGACTCGGCTGTTGATGCTGATCAAGAATATATATACTTTATGGGGTCCGAGATGCTTCCTTCACTGCGTTGCAAACTCGTAAAATATTCACAAAAGGTCGCCTACTGGGATTCTTTTCTTAGTTGGCTGCCACCCCAAAATGCTGGTGCTTCAGAGCATACAAGGACTACAAGAAGGAAAATGAGAGCAACCGTCCTCGGGAAGTGGCAATGACAATGTTAATAACCCGGGACGACTGGGCAGGCAGCCGCCATCGGGTTCCGTGGAGAGCTCATGGAGAGAAATCAGAGTGGTCAGCCCCAAGGATCCGCGCGCGGCGACTTAAGCGCCAAGTGGCAGCAGCCGTCGTGGACGTGGATGCGGATGTGCCCAGCGATGCGGCACGTCGCATTTTTTCTACGACTACAATGCGGGGAGATCCAACAGCAATCTCCTGGATGAGGAGGAGGAGCAGCAGACGGAAGAGGTCAGACACACAAAGATGTCTTCGGTCAACACTCCCCAGCGGGATCTGGAGCAGCTCTCCAGTAGTGGCAGTAGCAGCAGCTGCAGGGCCAGGAGCAGCTCGCCAAGAGCAGCTCGGCGGCATCGGGAGCTGGCCCCGCTGTTTTGGATCTCATAATTGATGTAAATAAGTAAATAAATTGTTCATTTTGCAGGTATTTGTGGCGTACGCGACTTGGCGGCGTTTAATTTTATTTGTAAACAAACACCGCTGACAGTATGAGTGTTTGGCCGTTTCGTATGGATATTCGGTGAACACTATTAAACCTGGTCACACTAGAAATATGAAACCCTGTCAGCTAGATAAAGCCTAGTAATAAGATCAACGAAAACGGCTTACAGAATCGTGTGAGCGAAATTGTGATATATTTCGTTCGGGAACCAGTGTGACCGAAGAAAACAAAGAAAATGGTCAAAATCAGTCAAAATTGGTCACACTGACTTGTATTTCCACCTGTGTTTTGTAAACAAACTTTATAAATAAACTTTATAAAGATAAATTAATTTAAATGCATTTGATTAAGCTTATTATTATTAATAATAATAATTTACTAATGTTTTACGCCGCAAAGGAGGTGAAGGCAAATAAAAGTATCGCCAACGCCATTGCCACCAATAAAATAATTTTCAATAAAATTGTCAATAAAAATAGAATTAAACTGTATTTTATGTGTTATATCGCATATAATATGCCTCGCCTTAACAGCTTTTATCAATTCCACATAATCCTTAAGCCTGTCGAAGCGCTCCAATTGAGCAGCGATTACCTCCTTCATCCCTACCCCTACATCAGAGGTGCCCAAATGCTGCTTATGGCAGAGCAACTCACCAATACGCACAAATAAAAAACAAATACATAGAAGACAACGTTTTTTTTATTTAAAGTTTCTGCACTGAAAAAAATTGTAGTGAATAAAAATTAAACAAAACGAAAGAAATTAAAAAACATTTTCATAATCTTATTTTCATAATAACTTCATAATAAATTGTCAATAATTATATTAATTTTTGTCAAAGATAATTTTCAAAGGGCCTCCAAATGATTGTACGCCGTGATCTATGCAGGGTTTTTATATGTTTTAATATTGAAAACGCACTTTCGCAAACATAGGTAGAAATATATATAGAAATTGGTCTCCGCTATGTCGACCATCTTGCCTGCAACGAAAAGTACGGCTGATTTCTTTCAATGTAGATTGTGCAAAGATCCAACAACAATTTACATTCGGATTAGTGAGTTAACGGTAAAGCCTATGGAAGTGTTGTTGCCCAGTTCAACGAAGGTGCGGAGAACGAAAAGAACACGAAAAATTGTTTGTGTAATCTGCATTGTCAATGGAGTGAGCCGAACATGCATATGGCAATTGCTCTTCCTATAGCAAGAGCAATTACAAAAACAAAATGAGCTTGATAAGCAATGGCTTGGGCATCATTGCCCTACATGTTGCTTACGAAATATGTGCAATTGATATATTTCGCTTACGGAATCACAGCTGTTCATTGGTTTGTTCTGCCAACCGTTTTACCCGGTTCGCTTAAGGAATTTCTTTCATCTTAATACCCGACCAAACCAAATACCACAAAAGTCTTCTTCATGTTCTTTTCGGTCTTTTTTTTATATGAAGTTTTCTGTTTATTGAGTTTTTTCGTTGATGTTAGTACTAGGGCTAAGCGCTAGTAAGTGCTAGGCTTTAAGCACAACGAGGCTGCAGTACCAGTTGTCATCAATAGGCCGTTGTCATCAACGTTTCATCAACGCGCCGACTGCGACTTCGGCCGAACCGACGCTCTCGTTCAATCGTGTCAAAACCGACTCTCTCGCTCTCAATTCTCTCTCGCTCAATTTCTCTCTTCAAAAATTATGTTGATGACAGTTTGATGAAATGTTGATGACATGTTTACATGTGCGACAAAAGATGCAGAAACGGGACCATGTCAAAAGAAAAGAGCAATAGGGATTAGCGGAACCGTTGTTCTTGGTCGGTATTCTTTGTGTTTTTCTCAAAGGCACGCGTCTTTTTTCGCGACTCTCACTGGCGTTTAAGGCATTGAAGAGATTAGTCGAGAATTTGTTTAAGTTAAAAGTTCAAAGTTTAAAGTGCTTCTTAAATATAATAAAACTAGCAGGTGAGTTTTTTAAACTAAAAACAGTGGTGGATAATATTAACAAGTAAAATAAAACAAAATAAAGCAACAAAAGCAAACAACAAAACAAAACAAACTACAATTTAAAATCAATCATATGTATATATCTTATTTTCGGTATAAATGTGAAATGTGGTGAAATGTGAACAAAATCAGTGACCGAATATAATAAATGAAAAAAGAATACATTTTCCCACAGTGAAAACAATTTAAGAGGAAAACTAAATCCCAAGTCGGAGCCATCTCTTATTTTCGGTCACTGCAAAAATAATATTTCTTTCCTTCGCTGTTATATATTTGTGTGTTGTGGATTTCATTTACTTTAATTTGTAAAAATATAGTTTTTGTGGTTTTGTTTTTTGCTAGTGGTAGAGCAGACACTACGGAATCCGCTCTGAAATTGTTATTTAAGTGCCTGAGGCTCGCCAAAACCTCGATGCGGTGCACAAAAGAAGGGATGATGCGGAGAGGTCGAAGGAGTTTAAATTTAAAATGTAAAATTTAAAATGTACAAAAAAATAATAAAAAAAATTTTAATATATGTAAAACAAAACCAATTTTATGTTGTCGAATTTATAATGATGAAATATCGATGAAATGATGATGAAATGTTGATGAATTGTTGATGAATCAATGATGAAATGTTGATGAATCATCGATGAATTGCTGATGAATCATCGATGACATGTTGATGAATTGTGATGAATCATCGATGAATCATCGATGACATGTTGATGAAATATTGATAAATCATCGATGAAATGTTGATGAATCATCGATGAAATGTTGATGAATCATCGATGAAATGTTGATGAATCATCGATGAAATGTTGATGAATCATCGATGAAATGTTAATGAATCATCGATGAAATGTTGATGAAATTGTTGATTTTTTTGTCATTTTCTCCTAAAAAAAATGTAAATAACAAACAAAACAGAATTTGTTTGCTTTCTGGTAGCACATGACCGCTGCGTGGGCGCACTCCGCCGTCGTCTTCCCCTTCTATTTAACGTACCACGAGAGCCAGCTTGGTGGACCTTTCAAAGGCGACACTGTTGCTGAGGAACTTCTGCAAAATGCTACCTGACGTGGGCATACTTCTGGCTCTGCTGCTCCACGTACTTCTGCATGCACGCTTGGAACTCTTTTACTTTGTCCTTACAATTTAGAATTAAAAATTTAAATAAAAAATTAAAAATAAAAAAACCAATAACAAATATTAATTGCCCAGATAAAAATCTTAAAAATATTGCTAAAATAATAATAAATGTTTAATTCGTAAATATCTAGTTTTATATTTGTTAAAAATCATTCTAAAAAAATTTATTTAATTAAAACTTTTCTTTAAATAACTAATTTTATTTATAACCGAAAATAATTTCTCGCCTGTCAGAGATTTCTCTTCCTAGCACGTCTCTTGTCAAAGCTGATGAGATTACCTTGTATAATTTTATCATGCACAAAAACAGCTACATGCACACGCGAAGTGAAACGGTGATCAATAATTGACACAAGATAGAAATAACCCTGGGGATTTAGCAAAACAAAAACACGGCCGTTCACTTTGAAAGAGATAACTTTGAAACGATAAAAAAAGATAAGTTTCGTTTACATAAGGCTAGTACGCAGATGCTCGAACAGTTCGCAACCCCAAACAGATTTAATCTTTTTCCAGTGTGACCGCTTCTTGAAACGCTCTTCGGTATTTTTGGGAGGTAAATGATGCGGTCATACCAATCTCAAATCAGCTGTGTTTGTTGACAAAATAATTTATTTGAAATATAAAGTTAGTCAATATGTTTAACGATGAAGCTACGATAATTGTCTCTTCCTTGGTAAAGTACATTGTTCTGCATTTTCGCATCTTGGTTAATTTAGCGTTTTCAATATTTTTGAACAAATTAAGAAATTATAGAAACAAATTAACGCAACAAATTAACAACTGTTTTTCGGGATATAAATGTAAATACGTCGCGTACGAAATGCCGTTAACTCGTGAAAACTTCAATTAAAGCGCGGCAAAGAGAGATAGAGTGAGATGCCAATAGTTGAGAACAGGCCGTTTTAATAAATTATTTATTCTGTTCGTCACCCCCTCTGGAAATACCAAGAGTCTTCCCTCGCGCCACCTGGTATTTTTCTGGTATTTTGTTCGTTCATCTGCGTACCGGCCTTTAAAACAGGGCTTTCGAAAAGTGTTTCCCGACTATTGACCTCTCGCTCTCTTTCACTGCTTTAAAACGCTGTTCGAGCATCTGCGTACTAAGCTATAAGCATATTCTTTATACTTTGTTCTCAATACAATCAGCCTTGTCCACTGCTACATTCTGCTAAATTCTCGAGAATGGCCCATCCTTTGGGTCTCCTATAAGGAAGGATGGTCCCTATACCTTCTTACCGTTCCCTAATTTCTTATTGTTTTTTAAATTATAAATATATTTGGCAAAAGGATGAATGAAAACTAGATCCAGCGAAGCATTTCGTGGTCGCCACTACATGATACGATGCTCCTTAAGCTGTGGCAGAAAAATACTTCTGCTTTGCGGTCACGTCAGAAACACCTGCAATTTTTCTTTAATATACAAGATTTCACAGCTCCAAGCATGGATATTAATAAGTCCTTGAATGGGTCGGTTACATTTGAAGAGGACACGGTGTCCACGTCGTTTAAGCGTCGCAAAAGAGAGCCTGAAACTACCGCTTGATGGACGCTGTCCCAATTCAAATGTAAGCAAAGTCGGATCAGGTGTTCGTCCCATTCACGTAGCCCAAGAATGTAGATGGAGCATTGGAACAACCAACATTTAATTTTCAAAATTATGTTGCAGTGGAACAGGGCTATTTGTTAATATTGGCTTGAATTTTGAATTAAATTTAATTTTTGGCCCGATAAAAAACAAAAAATAGCGTTTTGCCTTAAAAAGAATGCGAAATGCAGCATTTGCTTAGTTGAATATTTATTTAACGATCTTTATAATATGTGAAATTAATTTAAAAATCAGGGTATGTTTCCGCATAATCCTTTATAAAGAAAAAGATCAAAAAAATATTCTATTTGGGTTGATTTGGAAAACAAAAAAAAAAAACAGTTTTTGTTAAACGTGCCCTTGTTACCATAGGACACTGTCAGCAAGTGGATAAAAATCCTTGGATAAATACGAAAGGACCTTAATATTTCATAATCCCCTTAGGTGCTTCGATCAGACTTTAAAATCAGCATCGTGAGAAACGGCGCAAAAAAATTTAGGGAGGGCAGAATTTACGGTTCTATCAAATTACCATTTGGAAAATGCGTAAAAATGTATTCAAGGTGTTTATGTTTTTTAAAATACATTAATACAACATTACTTGGGTTTTGCATCTCCATCTAATATAATAAAAATATTTCTTAACGAGGTGAGATAAAATTAAAGATCGCACATTCAACTCAAAAAATATCCGATACCGAATTTTGTGACGATTAATAGTTATTTAAACAAAAATATTTGACAATTTTTTAATTAGTTTCAAATTTGACACTTAGCTGAAGAAATGTAAAAAGGAAAAAAAGTCAACGGCACGAAACTAGTTAAAAAAGTTTCAGTTAAAAATATTTCCACCGGCCCCAATAGCTCCAATATTAAACATTTTCAATTTCGCAATTTCACTCCCATTTCTCCTGAACTAATCCGTTTTTGAAAAATCTTAGTATACGGTTTCAGAGAAGTTTACAATACCCTTCGATCAAGATATAAATGGATCTGATCGGACTATCGTAGCAAATTTTTAATTATACGGATTTATATAGTAGTCTTCTTGCGCACCACAGTCTCGGTGCTCGTCGTCACTACGTGGACTGCCGTCCACAGTGATTATATAAAAACATAAACATTTTATTTTATTTTTATATTTCACAGACAAAGCTTACAAAAGTCATTATCACTGGATTTATAATGGTTTTAACAAAGGACGCACACTTTCCCAAGCCATTCTGTAGTTTTGTCTTCTTATATTGAAATTTAATGACGACGGTCAGCTTTTGTGACCCCCTTAATGAAAAAGTGATCAGTTTAAAAAATACGACTAAGTACTATGAAATACGATGAAATTCTTCATATATTTAAGTAAATACCACAAAACAACAAAATTCTTTTATTGTGATTTTTGCTTCAAAAAATACCATAAAGTATTTAAAATACCATTCATGGTCACCCAGTCCGGAATGCATTCAAGTTTTTTTGCGGCACGTCTTAGGGGATTTATTTCCATTCATGATCTGCAATAAAAGATAAATTCATTAATCTATAAAAAAAAAATATTTACCATCCAATATTCGAGAGAGAATCGTCATATACATTTGGGCTTTTGTAAAAATTTTGTAGGCCTAAAATAGAGTCTTCTTTTATCTCTTATACCTTATTTAGACTGCCGCTTAAAGTCACAGTAATGAAAAGTTGTTGCGATTCTGTTTAGACTGCGAATCCGCCTAAACACACGGCTATCGGCTCTCAAAAGTAAACAAACCGAGTGAGAAGAGAAAGACAAATTACATATTGCACCTTATTGCTAAAAATCTCAAAAGCGCCAAGCAAAATTTAACAAAATATTTGAAAAATTACTACAGATACCAAAAATATACCAAGTCAAATGTCGATATTGCGACTTTTTTCAGTTGTTACTGTCGCGGACCTAGCCGTAAAAGGGTAAAAGCAATAATTCTTTTAAAAATGCTAACAATGGTCTTAAAACATCAATAGTGCGAATAACAATCGATGTTTTTCAGAAAAGTTCAAAACATCGATAGCATCGATATTGCTACGATGTTTTGCCATTCCTTATCTACAACCACGAATTCTTGCTATTTTTATAATGTGTGGAATTTTTTGCGCCGTTTCTCATGATGCTGGTTATTATTTTGAAAATGATATATATGCCCTCGAGGGGGCTATGAAAAATCGTGGTCCGGATGTACAGGACGAAGTGATACTAAATTTTGATACCGGAAAAATATTGCTTGCTGGCAGCGTCCTTTGGCAACAAGGGGACATTGTACAAAAACAGCCTATAGATGAAGGCGATTTCATAATTTTGTTTAATGGAGACTTCTACAATTTGCAAAAACCGGATTTTATGTCTGACACTCTTTTTATAGCAAAAAGATTAGCTCAGTGCAGTAGTGCTGAACAGATAATATCTGTTCTAAAGCTTTTGGAAGGACCACATAGCTTAATAATATATGACAAATGTAACCAAATGCTTTACTTTTCCCGCGACACATTGGGAAGAAATTCATTAATTATTGAACGCACTCAAAGAGGAATAAATTTATTGAGCACTTCAGGCTACTTTAATACCGATAAATTATCACTAGAATTGCCTCCATTGGGTATTTATCAAATTAAAGTTGATAATTTAACGTCGTGTGTATTGCACTTATGGCAGCCGCTGAATGAATACGCAGAGCAACTTATGAACAACCTTGATATAGTTGGTTTGAAAACAACAGTGAAAAGTATAATTTCGCCAAGTTGGCTCATAAGAAGAAAATCTCCATTTGATTACGACTTCTATAAATTTCCTTATACTCCCGACCATGTCGAGCTTTATGAAAATCTTATACTTCAACCACAAATTAAAGCATCACTTAACACTCTCGATAAATTGCTTTCTCAGTCTGTAGCAAATCGTGTTAAGTGCACGGCCCCGTTTTGCCGCATTTGTTTAATTGAAGTTCATCAGAAAAAAACTGTATGCAGACATGCCAAATTATGTATTTTGTTCTCTGGTGGAATCGATTGTACCATCTTGGCCTTACTTGCCAACAAATTTGTTCCCAATGATGAGCCGATAGAACTTATAAATGTTGCTTTTGAAAGCCTTGAAGGTCAAAATGTATCTGAGAAACTTTGGGATGTGCCTGACCGCAGATCTTCTTTAAAGTCTGTCAATGAGTTAAGGCGAATCTGTCCCGAGCGGTTCTGGAATTTTCTGGAAGTCAATGTCACCCGCGATGAGTTAAGAAGGCAACTTTCCACACGTATTAAGAACCTCATATATCCACTTCAGACAATATTGGATGAGAGTCTGGGATGTGCCTACTGGTTTGCCTCAAATTGCTTAAATTCAACTGCCCGAGTAGCCTTGATAGGCAGTGGCGCAGATGAGTTATTTGGTGGTTATTCCCGTCATCGGAATGCATATAGACGTTGCCTAGGAAGCAATTTGGAGCGTCAACTTTCTGTGCAAACCGAGCTTGAACTCGACTGGCAAAGAATACCGGCCCGGAATTTAGCTAGAGATGACCGAGTTATTGCAGACAATGGTAAAACGACGCGTTCACCATTCATTGAGGAGAACTTTGTGCAATTCGTTAGGTCTCTAGATACGTACCAAAAATGTTGCTTTAGTTTTCCCGAAGGTGTCGGTGATAAGTTGCTTTTAAGACTGTATGGTTATAAGATCGGTCTACGAGACGTGGCATTGCTAAAAAAAAGAGCTATTCAGTTTGGTTCAAGAATCGCTAACAAAAAGGAAAACGCTTCAACTAAGTCAGAACACCTTACTTAAATCTTAATCTTATGCTGCTGAAAATTGTTAAAATAAAAATAAAGCAAGAAATACTCGTACCGATTTCTCCGAATCTATTATGTACCTACATATATAAATGCGAGATAAAGCGAAACTTTATTTACGTTCCTGAAATTGTAAGTTTATGTTAAGTGGCTCACAGCTGTGAGATATAAAAAAAATGTAATGCCGTTTTTATATCAATATTTAAATACATAGATGGACATTTCCCAAGGCAGGTCGATCGGCAGAGAAAATTAAAACATTGACAAAAAACTTGTTTACTAAAAAAATAAATTTTGATTCTTTATTCAGATTTTTCGTGACTTGTATTTTCATTATTCGTTATTTGCGCCAACTCGAGGTCTACAGTCAACCTGATCTTCATATACAGAAATCAGATTTGTTGACCATTAATTGCCAGATACACAGATCGTTTTTGTCAGAAGACAAATGTAGCAGGTTTTACTCTTACCAAGGAGATCATCAGTGAACTTTGATGCCGGTCGAACTTCAACATTAATTGCGTCATTATATGTATACTAGTGCCTTTCTGAACCCGGACTTGGGCATCTGTAAGACCCTATGCATTAACATCGGCCGCGCTTAATGTTGGAGGCCAGAGGGGGAGTTTTATTTCCCCTACCTCTGTGTGCTATTTTGTTAATACCCTGCAGTACCTGTCATCAACGTTTCATTTAAAAAACTTCGTTTCTGTTGATGAATCATCGATGAAATTCCATACAAACTGTTGATGAAATTTACATGGGCATGTCCTAGGCTGTCATCAGTGACAAATTCATCGATGACTCATCCTTTCATAAAAATTTCATCGATGATTCATCAACTTTTCATCAGCATTTCATCAACATAATTATTAAAGAGAGAAATTGAGCGAGAGTCGGTTTTGACACGATTGAACGAGAGCGTCGGTTCGGCCGAAGTCGAAGTCGGCGCGTTGATGAAACGTTGATGACAACGGCCTATTGATGACAACTGGTACGGCAGGGATATTACACTTCGGCAATATTTGGATTTGAATTCCAACTTTATATTCTAAAAGACGCGTTATATAACCCATCTGCAGCATACATCAATAACAGTTCTGTCAGAATGTACATATATTTCATGCAAAATACCGCATCAATATAACCCATTGATAACAGTTATATAACTGTAACTGAACACATCTGTAGCATATGTACATAAAGAGCCGTTTGGTGAGAATGTATTAATAAATATTAAAACAACAATACAAATACATATATTTTAAAACATGTATTTTATTAATGTTAACATGATCTTATAATATACATATGGGACATTCCGTATCAACTCGGCCACCCCTGTTTTTTTTCGCTCTGAAAAAAAATGCATACCCACATTTTAAAGTGATTCATGTCCATATAGTGACCCTTAATTATTTTTTCGTTACCATCAATACTTTTCGAGATAATCGCTGTTGGACAAGAAACTTTAAAAAATCATAGCATTGAAATGGTGCATGCAATTTGAAAGACAAAAAATACAGTTATCCTTTTTTCAAACATATTTTTCATAAAAAAATACTAGACTAATCTAGGTTTAATATTAAGCGGGTTTTTAATTAAAAAAAACGGTTTTTAAATTTTTTTTGTCTTAGGGCCAGTCGATATTCGCTCAAATTTGTTTTTGCCAGGTAGAGGAGGTTCAGATACATAAGAAACAAACAATCTTAGAATGGTAAAAATGTGTTTGCAAGGAAAAATTAATTTATTTTCATTGTTTATCCATTATTTATTTTTTAAAAGGGGTATTTTGGATTTATGGTCATCAGGCTATGTAAATTTTAGGGCTTTTTCTTTGGGAAAATTGCGCTTACACCGTCACAATTTAATCTCCACATTTTAAAACCGTTATGAACGATAAACTTACATATAAATTTCAAAATACACGCTTAGTCTCCCTAAATAATATTCAGTGTTGAATTTTGAGACTGATCCTAAAACCAATATACCCCTTTCCACTCAAGTGGCCTTTCGAAAGGAAGGCAAGGAGGAGACTACCCTACACCATCGAATCTACTAGCTCGCAGCTCGATTACTATTTTGCCTGAGTACAAAGTGGGTTAAGATCAATGTTTTTAGTGTAGGAAGGCTATCTACAGAAGAGGTTATTTTGTAGAAATCATTATAATTTGCACATAGTACTCTAAAAGGTTCATGCATTTTATACGATGTGGTGCGAAACTAAAGACATGTAGGATCTAGAGGTTCTATATGGTACGTGGAAATTCAACTGACCCAACAGATCGCTTTCCACGTCACCACGGATCATTTTATACATAAAAAGACAATTTCTATGTCTAAAACAATGTCAATGTAGTTTAATTACCAGATGTCCACTAGAATAAGAGGGCAACCTAAGGATTGCATCCCAGTTTGAGCCACGTAGAGCGAAAAGTAAAAAGTTCTTTTGAACTAACTCAATGCGTTTGCTGTGGACGTCCCACAGATCCATATTCTAAAATAGGACGAACTAACGAAATGTATAGATTCTTCGTGACGTAGGGGTCATTTAAATATAATCAATAAACTCAAATTTAGGAACTAGGCGGATTCCCAAATTTGTAACTAGAGTGATCCCTTCCAAAGAGCAGCAGTTCAGCGTATAAGTCGCAAGCATGGGAGTGACACATGAAAATGTCATCAGCTTGCATTTGGAGGGACATTTATTTTAATAGGTGAAATATCCCTAGCATAAGAAAATTTAAATTGTTCCACCTTAATTTTATCGGATTTAGTTCTGTCTTGAATATGGTTTATCCGAGAGCCTAATATCTGCCTTGTTGGTGGTACTGCAATAAGGGCTTTTGGCTACACAGACTGGTTTGCTGTATTACCAATTTCGGCCGGTAATCCTGGCCTGTCCCCCTGGGGAGCAATCGGGACTAGGATCTGAGGAGTCATTGATTTTGATCGCCTAGCGGACTCAACGGATATCACTGGAACTGCGGAACATTCGGAGGCCGAATCATTTCGTGGTCGCCACTGCATGTTGCGATGCTCCTTAAGTTGTGGCAGGAAATATTTCTGCTTTACGGTCGCGGCAGAAAAACCCCCGATTTTTCTTTGATATACAAGGTTTCAAAACACCAAACTTGAATATTAATTAGCCCTTGAATGGGGCAGTTAATTTTGATGATCATGGCGTCGACTCGTTCAAGCGTCGCAAGCGATAGCCTTAAATGACCGCTTTCCGCGTAAACAATGCTAAATCAGCGGTTCGTGCCATTCACATGTCGCCAAAAAATGTAGATGTTGGGATGAAGTGACCTACCTTCAATATGCGGAAATATGTGGGTCTATAACAAATCTTGTCTATGCTTGGAAACCTTGTCCTTTTTTGTTTAGCTTAGTACTCAGACACGCGAACAGCGTTTCTAAGCAGTGAGAGAGAGCGAGATTTCAATAGTCGGGAAACATTTTTCGACAGCGCTGTTTTAAAGGCCGGTACGCAGATGAACGAACAAAATACCAGAAAAATACCAGGTGGCGCGCGGGAAGACTTTTGGTATTTCCAGAGCGGGGTGACGAACAGAATAAAAAATTTATTAAAACGACCTATTCTCAACTATTGGGCTCTCACTCTGTCTTACCGTTTCTTCACACATTTCAAATATATAGATCCCGCCAAGAACAATAATTTACACAAAATCCGAGTCAAGGAGTTTAGAAAAGATAAAGTTGTAGTAAATAAATTGGTAGAGGCAATTCAATAAAAGGCGATTTGAGCAATATAAAATATTTGCGTAAATAAAGGTCTAGAAGTAAATAGCTCCCTCGATGTCATATTTGGTTATGACTTTGGTGAGCACGTTGAGATGTCACGCTCGGTGGTTGAGATGAAGGCGTCTAAGGCGACGGCCAGCGCCCGCTTCTGCTGAGAGCAGTGTCTGGCTGGACAAATCCTTCATTACCGAGCTGGACATTACCGAGAAGGACATGTACAGCACACCTCTAGCGAAATGTATGCCAGCAAGGATATGGTGTACAATCAGAGTAACTTCGAATCATTCCAGCAGTAAAACAGGAGTAGCTACGGCAACCTCCCAGATGGTGGTGAATTCCATTTGGTACAAACAGCCGGCCCTTGTCCTTATTGTCGATCAAGGAAAGAATGTTGGATAATAAGTAGGGGGAAAAAGACGCGGTTGTACATGATTGAGAGAATCTGGGCCACGGTGTCGGTGGCCATTGTGCGTAGATGAAATCTTCCAAAACGAAGCTGGATATCTGTGCAACTGCCTTGTCTTTCGAAAGGATTATATTGTCAACAAACATAAAACAGCTTATTTTAAAATTTAAATACGTATGACTGCATCATTTACCTCCCACAAATGCCGAAGAGCGTTTTAAGAAGCGGTCACACTGGAAAAAGATTAAATCTGTTTGGGGTTGCGAACTGTTCGAGTATCTGCGTACTAAGCTTTTACCAGAACAAACTTGTTCACTGATCAGTGATCGAGTTGTGCTGTTGAACGCGACTATTACTTTGTGCCCAAGATGCAGAATTCTGCAATGCAGTCGTAGTAGAAATGGGGTATAATAAAAGTGAATATATTTAATGGTGAATGGAATGCTACGGACTTTCTGTCGATATATAAAATATCGATTTTTGATTCAGCTCGAACATCTGCTTATTTTTCTATCTAAAAATTCTTGTAAAAAAAAAACCAATTTAAGCAATGGAAGAGTTGTTAAACGATGTGGTACCACAAGAAGACTTAGAGGTTCTCAGTTGGAAGTTTGGATTTGATTCGTTGATATTACTCTATTCTTATTACAGAAATTCGAAAAAAAATATCACCATGAGCTAGAGTTGGACGGAGAAGTTACTACTGAGACAAAGTTTGAGTAAGCAATTTTTATATAAAATGTACAATTCCATTAAAGACTACTTCTTTATAACACTGCAGGTATGCCTTCTGTTTGGTTCGCAGTCGCTATACAAACGACATAAGAAAGGTGACGCATTCAATAGTCTCTACAAATGTACAGAAGTACACAACACATATTTAAATAATTTTACTTCAGGGAATCATGATTTTGGAGGAGCTTGCCCGTACACATCCAGATGGAAGACGTGATTATATTTATTATCTAGCATTTGGAAATGCTCGTATTAAGGAGTATACTTCGGGCCTTAAGTACTGCAGAGCTTTTCTGGATATCGAATCGAATGATCAAGTACGCTCTCTGGAGGTGATTAAACGATGCCAAGAATTGATGAAATGTTTATTAATTTTCTGCAATTCAGGAATATATAAAAAAACAAAGTGATAAGGAAATAGCCAAGGGAATGGCTGTTGCTGGAGGAGCCGCTCTTGTACTTGGCGGAATATTGGGATTGGGAATCGCTATGGCTAGAAAGTAATAACCCATTTTGAGTTAATATTTTTAGTTAAACACTCAATTCGATGAAAACATTATAATGATAATGTATTCAAAGTATTATATTGTTATTGTATTCCCTATAGAAATTAAATATGTTATGTTTTATTTTAATAAATATGAATTTCGCTTCTCTTGTAGTAAACCAAAACCGGAGAAATAATGTAATCAAAAGTTTTCTACGGAGTCTTATCCCCTCCTGACAGCTGCAAAACACAATGGTGACTCTTTAAAAATTTATGATATCTTCCTATGTGTACACATTAATTTTGGCAAATATTTTATATGTATGTATAACTATATATTTGTTAAGTTTGAAGCACCCTATTGTTAATTTAAGTGCTAAACTCTATTTATCTTTGGCATTTCAATACATATTACAATCGCACACCGATTAATAAAGAACTTAAACTTTATTCGCTGCAAAATCGGATTAGAACGACCATTTTTGAAACTAATTATAAACTACCGGAAAGCCATTTTTTTATTTTTCGTACCCATAGTGTACAAGTAATTAAACAGTGATGCCCACGTCATTGGTCTATCACCTCATTTTGTTATTGTAATATACTAGGTGTGTTCAAAAAATAAGGTGACTGTATTCTTAAGAAAAAAAATTGGTTGTCTGTAAAGTCGGTTTACTGACGTTGAACGTGACAACGTCTTAAGAAAATACTGATGGAATGGTAGCATTTACTTAAGACGTTGTCACGTTCAACTATCGTCAGTAAACCGACTTTACAGAAAACCATTTTTTGAATACATTTTATGCTCAAGGAAAGTGCAAAATTTACTTCATTTAATTTTCAATTTAATACACAAAAGTTCTTAGTTTAACAACGAATCATTCTCAATTATTTGACACTGGGTAAAAAAATTATTTAAAATTGAGAGAGGGAGGCTGTAAATGGCCAGTTTCAGGAGAGGATCAGGCAGTGCCGGCAGCAAATGGCCAGTTTCTGGAGAGGATCAGGCAGTGCCGGCTGCAAATGGCCAGTTTCTGGAGAGGATCAGGCAGTGCCAGCTGTAAATGGCCAGTTTTAGGAGAGGATCAGGCAGTGCCGGCTGTAAATGGCCAGTTTCAGGAGAGGATCAGGCAGTGCCGGCTGTAAATGGCCAGTTTCTGAAGAGGATTAGGCAGTGCCGGCTGTAAATGGCCAGTTTCTGGAGAGGATCAGGCAGTGCCGGCTGTAAATAGCCAGTTTCTGGAGAGGATCAGGCAGTGCCGGCTGTAAATGGCCAGTTTCTGGAGAGGATCAGGCAGTGCCGGCTGTAAATGGCCAGTTTCTGGAGAGGATCAGGCAGTGGGCAGTGCCGGCTGTAAATGGCCAGTTTCTGGAGAGGATCAGGCAGTGCCGGCTGTAAATGGCCAGTTGCTGGAAAGGATCAGGCAGTGGCCAACTGTAAATGACCAGTTTCTGGATAGAATTAGGGAGTGCCGGCTGTTTGTTGATATGTTAAGTTTAATGGATATAAATATTATAGAAAGTCTATAAAAGCAAACTTATATTTTTTTGAAAACACAATTGCTGCGGCTGGTACTCGAACCCGCGATCGTAAGATTAAGACTCGAACACTCTAAGCTCTGCACCACGCATGCAAACAAGAGGGCGACGTCAAAGACTGAAATACACACATACGCCTGCGTCAGTGCTCGAGCTATAAATAGACAAATAGGGAGAGCAGAGCGATACGGAGAAACACCGTCACAAAACGGGCGGTGAGAGCGAGACGGAGAAACACCGCCTTGCCCTTGCGGTTGCCAGAAGAGTGCAAAGCATTAAATTTTAACCACTCTCTCTCATTCTCTCTCTTCTCTGCTGCTGCTGCTCCCGTCACGTTTGCTCTGCCTGTGTCGCGGCAGAGGTAACGACGTATGAGTCATCCATTTTCGAGCGTGCATGCAGCCTGCTCTATTGATTTATAAGACATTATCACGTCAAAAATATTTAGTTATCAATATTTATGTTGTTTTCTTCAAAGTAATCCCCCTCGGATACAATACACTTATGCCAACGGTTTTTCAATTCTCAAAGCACTTTTCGGTATAGCCTTGACCTCTTCGAGCGATGCAGTCTTTCTTTATCTCTTCAATCTTTGCAAATCTCCGTCCATTCATACATACATAGGTCTCTTTAGTTTTAGGAACAAGAAAAATTCATATGGGGAAAATCGGTGAATATGATGGCTAAGGCATTATTGGGTGTTGTTTTTGGCAAAAAAAAAAACTCTCACAAGTCAGGCTTTCTCCGAGAGTATATTAGGATTAACAGGGCGAACTGTCAGGCTTTCTCTGAGCGAGGGAATTTCTCCAATAATGGCCGGAGATAGGTGCAAGGTTTAGAGCAGTGCGTGTTGATTGTAGTTGTGAACAATTTTTGTCCAACTTACATTATAAAACAAAACGCGATCTTAGTGCCTGTAAGACGAGCTGCACGGAGCCAAGGGGAGAGTTTAAATACGGAAGAACGGCTAGATACATTGGGTAAGCTAAGCAGTGGCCAAAGGCTAAGATCGGTGAGACCCATTTTGATCCCTGCTTAGGTGCAGCGGAAGGGCTTATTCTGGAAGCGATTGCAGCGATTGCAAGCGGTGGATTTGTCGGCAGAGCAGCAGCTCGAAGTTGGGGCTACCAAGCTGCAGAAGGCGGTCCCAAAAGCAGACGAAGAAGACCGCGGAAGGCCAACAGAAGTCGGCGCCAAAAGTCCGAGCAGTTCGTCGCCGGTGCTGCGCTAGGCTGACGGCCGCAGATCGTCGGTGTACTTCGGTGTCTCCGTAGCAGAGGTGTCGGTCCCCGCTAACCCCCCTTTGCCGCCAGAGTAGCATCAGAGGGGAATAAAAGAGGAAGGAAAAATCTAAGAAAAAAAATCTAAAGTCCAAATTAGGGATCGTTTAAAGAGGGAGAGAAACAAAAAAAAAAAAAACTGTGTGGTTAAACGAAGAAAATATCGCCTAGCAAGAGGGCAGTAAATAATATATACCTGTATGTAGCTTAGGTTATATTTTAATTATGATGGTTTAATTATGTGTGAGTGAAAATTTGTGGGAAAAGAGAAAGTGGGAGCTGTTTAGTGCCTGCGTTTCAAATATTTCTATTTGGTGAAAAAAGATGAAAGAAATTTATCCGAAAATGTCCAAGCTAATTAATTAATCAGCCAGGTCTAAGTTGCTAGAAACCTTTTAATTTCTACCCCTAACAGCCAGCCGTCGGTGAAAGCGCTTTCCTCGATGGATGCCTGCAGGAAGTGGTGAGTCGCAAAACAAATATAAAAGTCATAGAAAGAAACTATGCAATGGTTGTTAACTTTGGCTTTGACTACTAAGTACGAGCATAACGTAATGACTATGAAAACAACAACAAATATTAAACGCCGCTGCTAAGCGCTTTCAATTCTCAAACCATAATTTCACAAGAGCTCAAATACCAGTTAATTTAAATTCTATATTTGTTTTATGTAAATCCAAATTTTTGAAGAGTTCAAATATTTAAACAGATATTTAATTTTGGTTTTCTTGTCACAATTTATGATAGGCGCATTGCAAGTTTTTCTATATTTATTTTTTATTTACATGTCTAGGTTTAAGAACTTTCTCATTTCTTACTTTTATTAAATTACTAGCTGACCCGGCGAACTCCGTTTCGTCACCAGATGGCTTTGTTTTATGTAACATTTCGTTTGGTGACTAAAAGATGAAGAAACATTTTTTTTGTTTGTTTGTTTTATGTTTGAAAAGGAAAAGTGTTTTATGTAACATTTCGTTTGGTGATTAAAAAATGAAGAAAAAATTTTTTTTTTGTTTTATATTTGAAAATTAAAAGCTTTATTTCATTTCACAACAGTAATGAATTCATTTTGATTACAAAAGTGAAGTGTTATTTAGTTGAACTTCTCAAAGTAAATAAAAGTGAATCCAAAGTAAATACTGAATCGAAGCGTTATACGTGTCCGCAAATTATCGGTTTCATTGAAGTGCTCTTTGGTGAACCACATTTTTTGTTTTTTGGTCTGACGTTAACACATTCGAGGAATACAAAGATTTTCATATGCGTACTTTCCGTTAATATTGGTTGCCTCAATCAAATTCCTGCGTATCCGATGGCATTCGTTCTAATGCTGTTTTGAACATATTAACCACAGCATTATTAGCGTGAAAAAATGCTTGCAACTGTTCAATAATTCGTCTGTTGCACCGCAGCTGATCAGCTGATCCACCATTTACGAAATGAAATATATTTGCAGAAATTCATGCGGTTCATCTGGTGTTAGCACCATTGAACCATGTAAATGATATATTTTGTTGTTGTATCTTTTACCTTGCAAGTCGGCATAAAGCCGCCTTCTCGACTGATATTAGCTCCAAAGGAAGTCTTGCAAAAGCAGTTATTGTATTCAAGGATATGTTGAAGAAAATGGATGGAATCGGGATCAGTTCCATCGAACAATGGTTTCAGTAGCTGTGGTGGTGTAAGTAATGGATCCAGTTTGACTTTTCCACTTGCGCAGCTCAATCCATCCGTTTCTCTTTTGAACTTTAACGTATTGAAATATCGGCATTTAGTCGTCATTGGCCAAGTATCTAAATTTGCATTATCACTGTAGTATGCAGTGTGATCATACTGGAATTTCAAGCGATTGTATGATGCCAATGAACTTCGTGTCCTCACGCGTTGTCCCAATCGGGCATTTTCTCTTAATATATTTTGCCTTTCTTCGCTAAAGTTCAGTGAATACACTTGTTGCTGACTTGCATGTCTTGTGCGGCGGCCGATGTTCGCACGTCGTCCTCTAGGCATTTTGGACTATGGACTGTGTGGTGAATTTAATTTCATATGCACGATCCACATAATTTACATAGTTCAACTTACCACCTTAAAAACAAATGCCTGCTGTTGAAACTGAATACAAATTTGAACAATATACGTGATTGATTTGTTGGTTTCCAATTGAAATGTTAGGAAACGAATAACTTATTTTTTTAAATTATTTTTTCACAATTTCACGGTGAACACAATACCGGTTTGTCACATAATATTAACTGAGCAGAGAACAATGAGTAGATGTCAAACAATGTATCACGCACCGCATGCTATGTATCAGAGATGGCACTATATGTAAAAAAGATTTTCCCCCTCGAGTCGCGGAAGTATCACTTATGTTTTTAAATTATTTTTTCACAATTTCACGGTGAACACAATACCGGTTTGTCACATAATATTAACTGAGCAGAGAACAATGAGTAGATGTCAAACAATGTATCGCGCACCGCATGCTATGTATCAGAGATGGCACTATATGTAAAAAAGATTTTCCACCTCGAGTCGCGGAAGTATCACGGAAGAATCGCGGGAGAGTAGCGGAAGTATCGCGGAAGAATCACGGAAGAGTCGCGGCAGAGTCGCGGAAGTATCGCGGAAGAATCGCGGAAGTATCGCGAAAGTATCGCGGAAGTATCGCTGAAGTATCGCAAAAGAATCGCGCAAGTATCAAGAAAGTATTGCGGAAGTATCGCGAAAGTATCGCTGAAGTATCGCGGAAGAGTCGCGCAAGTATCACGAAAGTATTGCGGAAGTATCGCGGAAGTATCGCGAAAGAGTCGGGGAAGTATCGCGGAAGTATCGCGGAAGTATCGCGGAAGTATCGCTGAAGTATCGCGGAAGAATCGCGCAAGTATCAAGAAAGTATTGCGGAAGTATCGCGGAAGAATCGCGGAAGAGTCGTGGAAGTATCGCGGAAGAATCGCGGAAGTATAGCGGAGAGCGCAGAAGTATCGCGGAAGAATCGCGGAAGTATCGCGGAGGAGCGCAGAAGTATCGCGGAAGAATCGCGGAAGTATCTCGGAGGAGCGCGGAAGTATCGCGGAAGTATCGCGGAAGTATCGCAGAAATATCGCGGAAGTATCACGAAAGTATTGCGGAAGTATCGCGAAAGTATCGCGAAAGAGTCGCGGAAGTATCGCGGAAGAGTCGCGGACATTTTGCGTCCACCATTTCAATGTATCCGTACATTAATCATTTCAGCCAAAACAGCACGACGTATTCGTGATTCACTACAGGTACGGGGTCAACAGATCTATTTTATGCATTACCTTCATCTGCACTCCGTGATCGTCTTTGTAATACCCCATTTGTACTACCCGTTCGCCTTCCTATATATGCTCGTCTTGGTCTTGAGAAAATGAGGAAAGTACGCGCACATATATATAGTAAACTTTAACAGTTATACAAACTATTTATACAAACGACAGAAAATGTTTGACGAAAATTACCTGACAATACTATCAAAGAAGCTGTTTTAGCTATGTATGTGAAAAAGAAAATGAGCTGTTTTTAGCGTTTTCCTGGCTATTGTTCGATTTTTTCTCGCCGTAAGAACCATCCTTGGACTTCAACGAACATTTAAAAAAAAGAATTGGCCGAATTGGTCCAGGCGTTGTTGAGTTTTGTGCTTAGCAACACATTTTGCGATTCATTTTTATATATAAGATTTATAATGTTTTAAATATCAAAATTTTTGCCGCGGCTAGCGTAAAGCCCTTGTAGGGAGGTCTTTGCAAAGCAATGCGGTCATCTACAAAAACAAAGGGAAGATCGGATCAGATGGCCAATGGTAGGGCGGGTCTGAAGATGAACCTCCGATAACATCGGGAGGTCAAAAGAGGCGACATTGGCCCACTTGAGAAAACTTTACTTATTATTATTATTATTATTATTACTATGGCCTTATTGCACCGCGACCAGATGTTAGGTCTTTTGTGCCGGCCTGTAGGATTAAGGTAGAGCCTCTATTCCTAGGCTTCTGATGAAGGAGAGCACTTTGGCGAGGTCTATCTCTTCCCAAATCCTGTAGGGGGGGATAAGTTCACCTCCTAGTTGTTGAAGTCGACGTCTGATTAGTGAGGGGCATTCACATAGAACATGTTCTGATGTTTCTGGCTCCAGCTCACAGAATCTACATGTATCGATTTCTGAAAGTTTTAATTTCTTAAGGTGATACCTTAGGTTGCAGTGACCTGTTAGGTAGCCTGTTAGAGTGCGAATCTCACTCTTTTTAGATTGATGATGCGTTTGGATCGCGACATCTGGGGGACGAGGAATTGTTTGGCTTGTCTCAGCCCTGCACTGTCGGTCCAGTGACGACTTATCTCCTTCTCCTCCCATTTCCTGACCAGTTCCCTTTGTGTCCTCTCGAAAGTCCACAGAATGGTTCAGGGCCGATTAGTGGTGTCATTGCCCGCGTTTTGCTAGGAGTCTGCCACCTCGTTTCCTATATGGCCTTCATGCCCTGGCACCCACCCCACCGTTAAGGTGTTTTTGGAGGCAAGGGCGTTCAGCTGCTGGAAACAGTTTTCTACAAGTCTGGAGGTGATCGTAAAGATCTCAGCGCTATGAGCGCCGCCTGACTGTCGGAGAAGATGTAAATCCGTGCGCCTTGCATATTCCTGCGAAGGCATTCACGAGCACAGATTTCTATGGCGTGTATCTCTGCTTGGAAGATGGTTGGGGACTTTCCCATGGCTATGGATTTGTTGAACCTTGGTCCGAAAATACCAGCCCCGGTGTCGCCGTTTTCCAATTTCGATCCGTCAGTGTACCACGTTTGTGATCCACTGGGCAGAGATATTGATTTTGTTGTCCAGTCGTGTCTGGTGTACAGGACTACAGAGAAGTTTCTGTGGAAAACAAGTTTTGGTTTCTGCTCGTCAGTTATACGCAGAATGGGTTCGTTTATTAGGGGTTCGAGTACCCGTAGATGCCCAGTTAGATCACCACTTTTATATCGGTGATGTTTTGGAGGCGAAGTGCCCCCAGGCAGGCCTCCTTTTCAGGGCGATAGGTAGAGGGGGAATGCCAGTTATAACTCCAAGTGCTGCAGTGTCCGGATGGCTCCAGTGATGCCTATGCAGACCAGTCGTTGTATTTTGGTAAGTGCAGCCGCAGCTGTCTTCTGGGTAGATTTCGTCCACCAAGCAAGAGATGCATAGGTTATGATCGGTTTTACCACAGTGTTATAAGACCAGTAGATCATTTTGGGACTCAGGCCCCATGTTCTACAGAAAAGCCTATTGCACGCAAAATATGCTCGAGTGGCTTTGTTAATGGTCTTTTCAAGGTGTGAGTTCCAGTTGAGCTTGGAGTCAAGTATAACTCCCAGGTAGTTAGCTTCAACCGAAAAGTCAATGGTTGATCCATTTAGGGATGGTCTAGTCAGGAGAGAGACCTTTTCCTGGTAAATGGAACTAGAACAGTTTTAGACGGGTTTATGGATAGTCCTTTATCCTGACACCATCTATTGGCTATATTGAGGGCTTGCTGCATGCGGTCCGAAATGGTTTGCTCATGCTGGCCCACTATATAGATGACTAGATCGTCAGCGTAGCCCTGAGTGGGGAACCCTAGGTTGTTGAGCTCAAACACTAGCTCGTCTATGACCAGAGTCCACAAGAGAGGAGAGAGTACTCCCCCTTGAGGGCATCCCCCTTGTGGCTGTGATTGAGGTCATGGTTCCTCCTAGGTCTACAGTTATGATTCTGGATTTGAGCATTTCCAGAATCCACCTAATAATGGGTGTGGCGACATTTTTACGTACAAGAGAGGCACGGATTGCCTCGTATGACGTGTTGTGAAAAGCTCCTGAGATGTCTAGAAAGGCACCTAGTGCTATTTGTTGAAAGCCAAGGGCCTTTTCAATGACTGTTGTAAGGCAATGGATGGCAGTTTCAGTTGATTTACCAGTTTGGTACGCATATTGGTACTTATGTAGGGAAGATGCTTGAGGTTCACTTCCCTGATGTGCTGGTCAATTATCTTTTCCATAGTTTTAAGAAGGAAGGAGCTAAGACTAATTGGTCTATAGGATTTAGGCAGTTGGGAATCTTTCTTCCCTACCTTTGGAATAAACACAACTTTTACTTTAGCCCATTTGCTTGGTATGTGTCCAAGCACGAGACTAGCTCGGAATAGACGGACCAAGGGGAGTGCAAATTGGTGCAGTCCCCGCTGCAATAGGCATGGATAAATTCCATCTGGTTCAGGAGATTTGTATGGGCTAAAACTTTGTATGGCCCATTGTACGCTATTTTGATGAAACAGTCTAAAGGGCATGTTTCCAATACGTTCTGATAGGGGGTTCCCTTCTTTCAGTCCCATTGGAGTCTGCCACAATAGCCACGCGCAGGTGTGGGCACTCTCCAATCCCAGAGAGGTAGGTTGGTGCCTCACTTTCTGAGATCGGTTGCTCCATGGCCACGCACCCAGGAAAGTGAGTAGTTAAGAGTAGGCTACTCGTTTCCTTTGGGTTGTTTGTGTGGGTTCCATCTGGCTTTTTCAACGTACAGATGCCGTTTGAGTGGTCCTTGGAGAGGGCTTTTGTAGCCTGACAGCTTCCGGGAGAGTTGAAATCTGCCCGCAGTGTTGGCGCCACGTAGCCCTTTTGACCTTCTCAGCTCTTTGTTGTATAGCGTTAAGGCGGATTTGTAGGAATCCCAAGTGACCTTCCCTTTTCTCGCCTTATTGAAGAGCCTTCGCGCAGCTTGTTTAAGATCTTCAAGGCTCTTGTTCCACCAGGGAACAGCCCGACTGATCTTACGAACTTTTGTTCGCAGCTGACGTGATATGCTGATTCAATGTTTGTATGAAGCACAGTAGCCTCACGCTCTAACTCGTCTATTGTTAGTATCGGACGGGTGGAGCAGTCTCTGGATTGCTCAAGTTCAAAACAGAAAAGATCCCAGTTTGTGTTTTTGGGATTTCTAGTAACTAGGCTACATTGCAAGGCACCTCCTATATCAAATCTGATGTGCTGGTGATCTGACATAGTGATCTCATTCGCAACGTGCCAGTTTGAGACAGCGGACAACATATTCAGACTACAGAGAGTTAGGTCGAGGACTTCCTCTCTAATTGCATTGATAAATGTGGGCTCGCTGCCCTGATTTAGTAAACCTATGTTATTACTAATTATGTACTCAAGAAGGTACTCACCTCTTTTGTTGATGTTGCTGCTCCCCAGACCGTGTGATGCGCATTGGCATCGCAAGCGGTTATCCACCGGAGCCGGTTTCTCTGGCAGTGCTCTACCAGGGCACAGGTAGCCGCCGGAGGCACATCGTCAGTGTCGCCGGGTAGATAGGCAGAGGCCAGCACTGCCTCCTGCTCGCCATGGGCAGTGGGTATTTTAACCCAGACCGCCACCAGGTCCTCAGTTATGAACTGTGAAAGGGGAACAAATGTTAGATTTTTGTTTATTAACAAAGCCGCTCTAGGGCGAGGTTGGCTGTTTGCATATAGCAGCTTACCAGATGGGGTGTTAAGCCCCAGGACACGTCCGGCATTTATCCATGGCTCCTGGATAAATGCTATGTCCATCGTAGCAAACCTCTCGCAAAGGACGTCAGACGCGGCCTTTGCATGGTGGAGGTTTGCTTGGAGACATCTGAGGTGTCTCCGGGTGTTGGGGAGGGTGGGGGAAGGAGGACGGGACATTAGTCCGACCTCTTGCGGCCCCTAGCCGCCATCTTCCGGCCTCGGTTCGTGCTCAGAAGGGCCTCCTCCTCAGGTGTGCGTGTTTACGCGCCCTGTTCCGCGCGTGATGCGCCCGTACAGGGAGGGCGCATAATTTTCTTCGGTGGCATGGGCTCTTGGGCAACTATGGTGCCGCTAGCCTCTGTGCCTGCGCGAGCTGTGCCATCAGCGGCATTCTTTGGCGTTGTCGCAGCCGTGCCCTTTGTTGCCTTGGAGCAGGTGGGCTTCTCCGCTGCGAGAGCAGGAGCCACCGCCTGCGTCTTCGGCTGCGCGCTGGCCTTTGGCTTAAGAGTAGCCGTGCCCCACGCGAAGGACAGCTGGTATGCCAGCGACTTCAAGCGATTGGCCGAAACAGGATCCAGCGCAATCGTGATGATGGCCATGCTGTGCCTCATTTCACGGTGGAAGACACGCCAGTCTCCCACTCGCAGGCCGCTGTTCTGGCCCTCGACGAGCTTGAGGATCTCGTCCGTCTTCATTTCCGCGTTTGGAAGCGGAAAGTACCCAATGAAGACAGCGGCACGTGGAGCCTCTGCCTCTGGGACCACCTTGATGTGGGCGTCCTTCCACAGCCGTAGCTTTGGCACCTCTGTGCATAGCCACTCGGCTGTCTCCGCATTCCCACACGTCACGGCCATCCACCCTGGTCGAAAGGTGCAGCCAGAGAACAACGGCTTCACAGAGCCGTGTCTCAGGGCCATCACTCTCGATAGGATGGCGGACTCAATGGTGTTCAGCTGCTCGGTCGTGAGTAGATGTTTAGGGTAGTCGGCAGGGAGTATCGCCATCTTCATTGAGCTGGCAACGTCCCTATAAGAGGCCATGACACCGACTTGGGGTGACTGCTCCTGTGTTGTCTGCCCATCCGCTGCTGCGGTTGTGGTGGCTGCTGGAGCCTCCGTTGCCGGCAAGACATTTGCAGGATCACCCTTCGTCTGGGCACTAGGTGCCGCGGCTTTGTACATGGCCCTCTTTTTCGACGCCTCTTCTGGGGTCGTGTTGGCCGATCTACCTCTTTTACTGGTGGTAGCGCCACTCCTGCTGGGCATTTCCCTTGAAGGGTCCATAGGCTTCTGGGCGAGCCTTTTGGCCTCCTCAATGGGTACGCCGTTCGCAAGGTGTCTGCGCAACCTCTTCCTTGCGGCGCCCGATAGTGCGATCCGCCTTGGTTTGTCATCCTTAGGGAGGCGAGCAGAGTTTCTTCCTCTTCCTTGGTGATGCTGTCGGTGCCAGAGCTTTGTGAACATATGTCCATAGCATCTTCGGGCTCCCGGATGGGTTCGATTTCAATCGATTTGGGGCTGCTAGAGCACCCTGTTTCTTGGGGTGTATTTACAATTGATTCCATAAATTGGTCCCACGAGTAATGAGGAAGGAAGTATCCCCCGGGGTGGAGCCTCATACCCCGGATCGGGCACTTATACGACCGGAGGTGCCAGGTTTCCGGAAGCCACCGTTAGAAGACACACTAACGTAGTGCCATTCATCACAGAGGCACGGTACGGTAACACCGGTGATTACGGGTTTTTTCGAGTTTTCCTCTCTAGATCCGCCATATTTAGTCTAGAGCAGGGGCACCTCGAGCAGGATGTGGTTCTTCACCACGTATGGTCGGTCTTCAGTAGTCGGCATGTGACTGCCAACTCCCACTGGCTGAGTTAGCTTGGCGCGGCGACAGGCACACACGCTTCACTACCAGAGCCTTAGCCCCCCAAAACTTTACTTACTCCTTTACTTCCGCATGAGTCCTCTTCTTTCCGGTTTAGCCACATCTTGTCTTGCACGCAAAATTAAGTAGTTAGAATCATAGACAGGCCAATATGGGATTGAAGCAAGACCACCACCCCTCTTTCCGACAAGCAGCAGCCGGACCATTGATCGCGTGCGCTCAAGCCCATACAATAACACCAGGCCTGAAATTATTTGTATTATATAAGTTAAGCACGATGGTTTTTCTTATTTAAAAAAATAGTATTTTGTAGGACACTTGGTCCGTATTTTTTTGCACAAAAATTGGAACTATATTATGTTTACAGAAATTGCCATATTTATACCCAATAACTTTGTCGCTGCCTCTGCCAACGTCGGAGCTTTGCCGTTGTCGTCGATGCAGCGGGAAGTGGATCAGACGCTGCAGTCAGCACTCTTTGGGAGCTATTGACCGAAGCCGGGAAGTTGCCCTTGCACTTTTACTTGCTGGTGCAATACCGGATGCGCGTGGCCAACTTCGTTTGTGAATTCGTTTTGTGTTAACTCCTCCACCATTAAAATCGAGTGTCCACGCTCGGTGCGGTCATTGATCTCGTTATCAGAAGCTATTTTGTTGATGTGCATTATTTTGACCCTTTTAATCAAGAAGCGGCTTGCTAGTGCTGTAAGTCCGATGATTATTATGGAACTTATTAGAAAATCGGCTGTATGCGATGTTGTTTTTAACAGTTCCAAGGTCTTGGTATTGTTGATGTTTAGTTTTTTTACCAATTCTAGTGATAGCTTTTCTTCTATCTTTTTAATGGTCATCTTAGTTTGGAGAATTGCAGGCATCGGGTGATAGTGCACCGCGTCTTTGTTGGTGAAGGTCTGTCCATCAATATTTATTGTAGAATTGCTGAAGTTGATAACGAAGGTTCCGTTGAGACTTGTGGTGTCCCGTTTATTTGTACGTTGCCGGAGAATTTGTTGAGTAGAATGACTCCAGGTGCGATTTCGTCAATAATTGGAATGTGTTGGTTGTTGATTTGAGTGCATGTGGCAGGGCGACTTTTTAATAAATTTGGAAGGCAAGAGGAATTACTTATGTCTATCATATTTCTATGTTTACAAATGGTTATCTCATTATAATTATTACATTTTGAAATTTTTGCAAAAATGTTTTCCTTTACATTTGTTTACATTTTCGCTTTGAATTTTATGAACATATTGACCAATTTTTATTGGTTTTATTAAAAGTTCTTCACAACCGACGTTATAGGAATTTTAATAATATAAATAAGTTTTGGCCCATTGCTTGCTACTTTTACTTCTGCTATTTTCATGGCTTCTTCAAAGTTAGTGTATGGCAACTGGTCTTGATCTAGTGTTTTTATAACTTAATTTACCTCTTCATCTCCTAATATCTGGGTGTTACTAATATCTGCTTTTGCCCATTGTATTGCGTGGTTTAAGTTAACAATTTCTTCTTTAAGCATTTTCATTTGAAACATTAATATTGTGCTAGTGTCCCTTTGAGGGTCTCCTCCGTATTTTAAGCTATATTATATATTTTTTTTTTCTACGATAAGTCTGTTTAGAACAACTTGATTGTTGTTGTTAGTTAATGTTGAATTTATTTTTTCTTGGACTGTTTCGAAATTTTTATTGTCGGGAGATTTAGCTAACCATTTCCAGGCGCTACCTAACAAATCTATATGTCTTTTCTTTTTACTTGTAATCTTGAGGTTATTAATTAAATTTCTTGAAATTCTAATCTCTTCAGTTATAAATGGCAATATTGGGTCGTATGTTTTTAGTTTATAGTTAGCATGTTATTAATTTTTTCCAGTGTTTTTTCGTATTCTTCTATGTCAATAATATGAATTAATCTCAAGGTTCCCGTTTGAACCTTTGCCAGTCCGGTAATTAGAGTCACGATATTGGATTTCGTGTAGTCAGTTATTTGCACGTCAGCAGAGCACACGGTAAAAAGGTTCTGTAAATGTGATTTAATTTCGAATAAGTTGTTTATAAATAATTCTTCCACTTTCTGTTAGTACTGTGGTGTTTCTGTCTTCTTTTACGGTTTCTTTTTTATATCTGGCGGATAGTTTTGTACCTAATCTTTTATTATTTTGAACGAAAATCTCATCACCTGGTGAATATTTTTTTATTTGATCTCTACTTCTGTTATGGTATGTTAGTATTTTTCCTGAGTGGTCGTAATTCTCTCTGTTATTTTTTGTCTCTCTGTTTGTTGTAGTCTAGGGTTAATGCTACCTTTCTTCCAAAAAATAAGTCAACTGGTTTTCTGTTAGTGGTTGAGTGTATTGAATAATTACACTGGTCGACAAGAAAAATGCCGGCGAATAAAAGCCATTGATTCTGATAGAACTGAACCGGTACATTACTAGTCCGAAACTGAAAAGTTTCCATCACCCACCAATTTTGAGAAAATCGCGGTCAAAGTGTCATGCACTGCTTGAATCGGCAGTTTTCAAGGCTTAATAACTCCTAAACCTTACGTTGCCCAGAGCGGGTATTCAGCTTAAAAAGAGCTTTGGCCTTTCTACTTCAATATTAAACAATAATATCCAATGGGAGACCTCTCGTTCTTTAGTTATAATGCATTTTACAAACTTAAATTTGTCTCAAATTTTTGCTATGTTGTAGCCCTGAAACTTAACAAATCTGGTGAGAGTCTTGGCTTTAGTTAGAAACATTGGTTTGGGATTATAATTTAAGTATACAAAAGAAACGTTTTATGGGCCGACAACACATTCTCTGGACATTTTTGATTATCATATATACAAAGTTGAATTGGTTCTTAATGTATTCAACTTAATAACAATTAATTCTTGGAAAGTTTGAAGAAACATCAGTGTTCCGAACCCAAAGCAGTCCCTAAAAAAATGTTCGAATTATCAGGGCTACAACATAGCAAAAATTTGTGACAAATTTAAGTTTGTAAAATGCATTATAACTTGGATATTATTGTTTAATATTGAAGTAGAAAGGCCAAAGCTCTTTTTAAGCTGAATACCCGCTCTGGGCAACGTAAGGTTTGGGAGTTATTAAGCCTTGAAAAGTGCCGATTCAAGCAGTGCATGACACTTTGACCGCGATTTTCTCAAAATTGGTGGGTGATGGAAACTTTTTAGTTTCGGACTAGTAATGTACCGGTTTAGATCTACCAGAATCAATGGCTTTTATTAGCCGGCAAAAAAAAAGGTCGATTTTTGTCGACCTGTGTTATATTTGACTACTGACCTGTCTATAAGATCTTTTAAAGAAGCGTATACCTTGTCGGCCTGTTGGCACAGAATAATTTCTGACAGTGTTGAATGGAAACGTTACATTTGGCCGTTTTCTGAACTGTAATATGTAGGTGCTTTGTAAACTTCGATATTAAATTGATCTTGTAGCATCCGCATTACGGGAGCCGAACCAAGTGATTTCTCATTATCTGTTACTACCATTTCTGGAATATCAAAATTGATTAATAATTATTTTAAGGGTTCTTTTATGTCTTGAGTTGCTCGAGATTTGACTATCCTAGCCTGTGCAAATTTTGAAAATTTATCTATAGCAGTCAAAACGACTTGTTTGCATGTAAGGTAAAAGTCAACGTGAATAATTTGACCAGGGTATTGTGGTATTGGTGTTTTTTGTAACTCTGGTTTGTTGGGGTGTCTTTCGTATTTCTGTTCTTTACAAATTGGGCATTCTTTTAAAATTTTTATTATTTTGGCCCTCATCTGTGGAAAGTAAACTTTGTTTAACTATTGTTGTTTGTTTTCGTTGCTATTTCTATGTGCTCTTCTATGCTCTGTTATAATTGCATTCTCTTGATCAGTTTCGTCTTTTAAATCTCTAACTAGTCTGCTTGAGAATCTGGTTTTATATTTATTGAAAAGTGGATAGATTTCCTGAAGTTGATCTAAAGTTTTTTCGTCTGTGTGAATTCCGTTAATGACAGACGGGTTGAGTCTATCTCTTAAAATTGTTAATAAGATTTCTGAATTAAAATTTGGTTCTGTAATAATGTGTCTATGGTACGTGGGAAAAACAAGTTCGAATTTATAGTAGGGCGTCTTTCCTAAAGATAGTAGTATTTGATTTTTAAAGACATTTACTGGCTTTTCTGCCATTGGTATTAGTCTCTCAGGAGAACTAGAACTGCTGTGAATAGTGCCTATTAAAGTGTTTAGTTCCCCTCGCTTTTGAATTGGAGGTCTACTCAGAGCATCGGCAAAAACGTTTGCCTTGCCGGGTTTGTGGAGCAGTTCATGGTTGTACTCCTCTAGAATTGCTTTCCATCTCTTCAGCTGATCGTTACGGCTTTTTGGATTAGTTGGGTGTGTGAGAGATTCGTGGTCTGTAAATATTTTCACTTTGGTCGGACCATACAAAAAAATTCTAAGAGTCTGTATAGACCAATTTATAGCTAGCATTTTCTTTTTGTTAGGAGCATAACTTTCTTCTGCCTTACTTAGAGTCCTAGAAATAAACATAATAGGTTTGTCTTCTTGGGCCAATACGGCACCAATAGCATAATCTGAAGCATCGGTAGTTAATTGAAATTCTTTATTGTAGTCTGGATATGATAACATTACCTCCTCGAAGGCGAGAGTTTGTTTTAATTTTCTAAATGCTTCCCTTGCCTCTTTGTCAAGATTGATCAGAGTTTTGCTTGAGGCATTTTTTGAGATTCGGCCTCGGCCCTTTTCCCTCTTAAAAGGGCTGTTAGGGGCTTTGCAAGCTTTGCATAATCTTTAATGAAGCGACGAAAGAACCTTGATAGTCCTAAAAAGGAACAAAGATTTTTAAATGTCTTTGGTTCGGGGAATTCGACGATTGCTCTTACCTTTTACGGGCTTTTCTTAATTCCGGTATCTGCTATTAAAAATCATAAAAATTCAACTTCTTTCTTAAAAAATTCGCATTTATCTAACTGAATTCTCATGTTTACGTCGTCAACAATTTTGAATACAATTTCTATGTCTTTTAGATGATTTTCTTCGTTTTTACTGAAGATAATAATGTCGTCAATGTAGACAAATCACCTAATTCCTATATGTTCTCTAAGAATGTCATCTAGCGCTCGTTGGAAAATGGGAGGTGCATTTTTAAGTCCAAACGGGAGTCTGGTAAACACATATTTGAGTTGATTTACTGAAAATGCTGTTTTTTCTATATCTGATTGTCTGAGTGGGATTTGGTAAAATCCACTTTTAAGGTCTAAAACAGAAAAAAATGTATTTTTTCCTAGCTGTGCCAGTACATTGTTAATGTCTGGTATAGGGTATATGTCTGGAATAGTGACCAAGTTAAGCTTCCTATAGTCAATTACCATCCTATGTTTTTTCTGTCCGGAGGCATCCATTTTTTTCGGTACAATCCATATTGGAGAATTATATGGGGACATTGAAGGTCTTATTACGCCGTTTACGAGTAACTCCTGTATTTGCTTTTCAACTTCTGGCCTAAGATCTTCTAGGTATGGGTAGTGCCTCGAATATATTGGACTTTCGTTTGTACTTCTTATAGTGGCTTCTACTTTGGTAGTGTATGTCAGTTTTTCGTCCGGGTTACCAAATAAGTTTGGAAATTTTAAGCAAATACATTTTAAATTTTTCTTTTGCGCTTTTCTGCTGTATGCTCTATTCGAAAATCTAACTTGTTGACTTCGGGAGAAGCTTTCTGTTTTATTTTGATTCTACGTTTGTTTTTAATTGAAATGTTACATTCCAGCATATTTATTTGAGCGTTAATTTCGCGAAGTGTATCATTTCCTATAATAGCATTGAAAGATTTTAATGAGGGTAGTAAAAAGAATTTAACAAATGTATCTTTTAAGTCAAATGGGCTGTCAATTGTGTGGTGTGTGATATGGACATCTCCGGCTACGGAGCTTACGTAAAAAGACTTATTATTTTCGATTGGTTTTATTACCAGTCGCAGTTGTATGCGGTTTTACATTGAAAGTAAGGTAATGAAGAGGATTCTACTCTAAAAAATGAAGACCAGTATATTCGGTTTCCTCTGTTTCTTGTTCGAAATCTGGAATTTCCGCGTAGTCTCGTCAGTCTCGTCAGTTTCCGTTAATTGGTCGGTATTTTCCGTTCTTGTTCAGTGCTTATGTGAAAATTTCTCTGTCTTTTATCTACCAGTCCGCTTGTCATTTGAGGTGGTGGTAGTTTTCCCTGCAGTCCATTGTTTTGTCTGTTCATATAATTTATTTGTCTTGTCTGTAAACTTTTATCTATATCCATAGGTTCTGGTTTAGGCTGTGGCTTTGGAGCCCATGGACGTGGTGGTGTCGTTTTCGGGGTCTGTGGAACGTGAGCTAAATGTGGGATAAATGGTTGTCTAGTTGCGTTGAATGGTTGCTGTACGAATTTTTTTTGGTAAGCCGGGTCCTCTAGTAGGTTCTTCAAATTTTCTTGAATTGTTTTGATTATTATTGTCGCAATTGTTTCTGAAATTTTGATTTTCTAATCTTTTGCATAGTTGGAGTGCAAATGGAAGATCTGCCGGCTCTTTGGTACCTAGCAGTCTAGGCAAGTCGCCGTTAAGACCTCTAATAAAAGTATCAAGCGCTTTGTCTCTGTAAGACTTGGCGAAAAGATCGATTGATTCCCTTCCCATTTCCATGCATGAAATTTTGTTCAAGATGAGTGATAAGTGAGTACAGACCTGTTGGTAGAAATTTGCTGTGGTTCGATTACCCTGTTCTAATGTCGTAATGTCTCGTTTATCAGCGTAGTGGGCTGTTAAACATTTAGAGATTGCTGTCCAGTTTAGCGGTGTGTTATATGATTATAAAACTGAGTCTGCATTACCTACTAATAACATTTAAAATTGAGTAGTACCTGGGGGATCCTTCTGTTAATTTATATATTCTTATTATTCTCTCTACGCTCTTCCTCCAAGAGCTGAATTCTTCTGCTAGGCCATAAAACTCCCTGAGGCTTTTTACTATGTCTGGGACTCTGTCAAATTCATTCATATTACACTGGTCGACAATAAAAATGCCGGCGAATAAAAGCCATTGATTCTAATAGATCTGAACCGGTACATTACTAGTCCGAAACTAAAAAGTTTCCATCACCCACCAATTTTGAGAAAATCGCGGTCAAAGTATCATGCACTGCTTGAATCGGCACTTTTCAAGGCTTAATAACTCCCAAACCTTATGTTGCCCAGAGCGGGTGTTCAGTTTAAAAAGAGCTTTGGCCTTTTTACTTCTATATTAAACAATGATATCCAATGGGAGACCTCTCGTTCTTAAGTTATAATGCATTTTACAAACTTAAATTTGTCACAAATTTTTGCTATGTTGTAGCCCTGAAACTTAACAAAACTGGTGAGAGTCTTGGCTTTGGTTAGAAACATTGGTTTGGGATTATAATTTAAGTACACAAAACAAACGTTTTATAGCCGGACAACACATTCTCTGGACATTTTTGATTATCATATTTATAGACAAAGTTGAATTTGTTCTTAATGTATTCAACTTAATAACAATTAATTCTTGGAAAGTTTGAAGAAACATCAATGTTCCGAAGCCAAAGCAGTCTCTAACAAAAATGTTCGAAATATCAGGGCTACATAGCTTTTTTGATGCAAATTGGTTTTTAAATTATCTATCAAAATATTCCTTAATTAAAAAGTTATCCTAATACGCCGCTCGAATTTGCTACCGTTTATATATGTACATACATACATATGTACACGATTATGTACATTCGTATGTTTATATTAAATATAATGTAAATATGTATGTACATACATATCTTAGAATTGGCCGGCAACCATCACTCTATGCCACGGATGTTAGGACCAGTTGGGAATTGTTAGCCCACACGCGAGAGAACAATTTTTAGAACCAGAAATGAAATTCTGTTTTTAAATGCATATAATAATGAAACTTAATAGAAAATGTACTATTATAATATAAAAGCAATACAAATTCATAAATTAATATATGTATATATAATAAAATAAATATAAATATATTCAACCTGTTCAATCGCATAATTTACGTTCTTGAGGCACGACTTGCGTGCATTAGCACCTAAAAATCGTTGCACTCGCATATTTTTAACAAGTCTCACGTTAAATACTCTAATGACAATAGTTTCAATATGACATAATGTATAAAATATATTATGTTTCTTTATATAAGTACATATATCCGACCATTACTATTATGTATACTATATTCGAGTAGTCATTATATAAAGGCATTACTAAATAAGAACTTTTAGTATACTGGGGCAAGCGTCTTGCAAAATTAACTTAGAACTTATAAAGTGAAGGGTATATTTCGACAGCACGATGTAAACAAACAAATACATGCAGGCAGATTATCAATGCATGAGAATACGTGTGCACATACGGTCGTCGGATGTTGCTGTATGTGTACGAGAGAGCAAAAATTCGAGAGAGCAAAATTTCAAGAGAGCCTGGAGCCAGCTTCTAGAGCCAGCCCGAAAAAAACGTGTGCAAAAAAATCGTATGGCGTTACTCATCTTAATAATTAAAGAGTCTTTGCTTCTCATCATTGGCAGACTTTAGAGCCTCCACAACCTTCTCATAACTCCCGGTTCGGCCCGTCGATCCACACTTCTCGCAACTGGTAGACTTTAGAGCCTCCAAAACCCTCTCGTGACTGGTATACCTCAGAGCCTCCAAAACCCCTTCGCGGCAGAGATAGGCAAACCGCCGTCAGCACTAGCTCCCTGTAGCATACTTTCGGGGCAACACTCAGGGTCAACTTGCGGGCCCCGTTTCTCTCTCTCTCTCTCTCTCTCACCCACAGGAAGCGCCCACAATCACCGGGTCAGGTCCAACTCCGGCAGCGAAGCCATGACAGCGCCCGTACTCCGGCACGGGCAACGACGGGATCCGGTGCGACGGCCCACGACGACGACCCCTCGCCAGGCCGCCCTGTTCCGGCTTGATTTTTTATCTCTGTATACTATACGTTAATAAACCAACCTTAGATATACATTCACGGCATAATTCTCTAGTGTTCTCATCTGGGACCGGGTCGGAATCTCTTTCAGCAACCCCACCTGACCCAAATAAATTCTTGGGACGAGTCCTGGCCCACGTTGAACTATCTCAGCCCCAGCAGACCGTCACAAGTTCTCTCTACTATTTCTTGTATTAGGGCTTGCATATTAACTAAGTTTTCTGGGGCTTGGTTTGCTTCAGGGGCTTGTACTCCACTATTGTTTAGCATCGCGGGCCTGATCCGATTATTTGGATTAGCCATTGTATGTGTTTTTGTTAAAAATAAAAATAAAATATTTTTTGTATGTGTAGAGATGTGTAGGGTTGTGTGTAAAATATAAATTTTTAGATTCATATTTTTTTTTTAATTTAGATTTGATTTGTTTTGTGCGTATGTTTGCTTTAGTTTTAGCTTTTTTTTTGTTTTCTTGGGCGTTGAAGATGCACTACGGTCAGTGCACTCAAGTGGCCATTTAAAACCAAGCCTGGGCTTGTTAGGGCTAGGTGTTAAATAGGCGCGAAAGAAAAGTATTGATAAAAGAATGCTAGGAAATATAAACTACTATCAGGCAGCTCGATTGTTATCTTGCATGTGTACTAGGTGGGTTAAGATTAATGTTTTTAGTTTAGGAAGGCTATCAACAGATGAGGTAATTTTATACAAATCAATATAATTTGCACATAATACTCTAAAGGGTTCATGCATTTCATACGATGTTCTGCAGTGGTGCAAAACCAAAGGCAGGTAGGATCTTGTGGTTCTACATGGTACGTGGAAATTCAACTGACCCAATAGATCGCGGCTTTCCACGTCACCACGGATCAGATTATACATAAAGACAATGCCTAACATCGTTCTACGGTTTGCTAAGGAAGGTAGGTTAATCAGGAGAAGTCTACTAGAATAAGAGGGCAACCTAAAGTTTTCATCCCAGTTTAAGCCACGAAGAGCGAAAAGTAAAAGTTCTTTTGAACAGACTCAATGCGTTTGCTGTGAACGTCCCACTGGGGACTCCAAACGCAAGATCCATATTCTAAAATAGGACGAACTAACGAAGTGTATAAATTCTTCGTGACGTAGGGGTCATCGAATTCCTTCGACCACCGTTTAATAAATCCCATCACACCCCTGGCTTTATTCACAATGCACGAAATATGATCAATAAACTCCAGTTTAGGATCTAGGCGGATACCCAAATCGTCAACTAGCGTGATCCTTTCCAAAGAGCAGCAGTTCAGCGTATAAGTCGCAAGCATGGGAGAGACACGTGAGAATGTCATCAGCTTGCATTTTGAGCCATTCAGGTTTAATAAGTTTACATTGCACCATGTTTGAAAGTTATTAAGATCTTGTATTGCACACAAAGTTTAACGTCGTCAGCGTACATGAGTACTCTGGAGTTAGTCAAGACTTTGGGCAGGTCGTTAATAAATAAAGTAAAAAGTAAGGGACCCAAGTGGCTCCCTTGCGGGACACCAGAGGTCACCCGGAGAACATTCGACAAGTTGTTTTAAATAGAACCTTTGCGTCCTACCATTCAGATAACTTGAGATCCACCTAAGAAGATCGACAGGAAAACCCATTAAGTCGAGTTTCCTAACAAGAAGGGAGTGATTAACGGAGTCAAATGCTTTACTGAAATCAGTATAGATCACATCTGTCTGCAAATTTTGTGGAAAGCCCCTTATAATGAAAGAAGTGAGCTCCAGAAGGTTAGTAGTCGTTGATCTTCGTTTAATAAATCCATGTTGGCATGGAGAGATTATGGATCTACACAGGTGCTGCAAATGGGGAGTAATTACGTTTTCGAAAAGTTTTGGGATGGCTGACAACTTAGAGATTCCTCTATAGTTGTTAGCATCCACTTTGCTTCCTTTTGTGGAGAGGAAGCACGAAAGATTCCTTCCAAATAAGGGAAATTGGGAAGTTTCTATGGATAAGGTAAACAATTTTAGAAGGGGACTGCACAGGGACTCGGCACAATACCTAAGCACACAGCCTGGTATTCCGTCGGGACCTGGCGAATAAACCGGCTTGACACGTTGAAGATCCAAAAAAAGGGAGCTTTCGTTTAAGCTAGGACTGAAGATTAGGTTTGATTTGGGCATGCTATAAGAATAGGTTTGGTTTGAATCGGATGACTGAGAATAAGTAGTTTGAAAAAACTGAGCAAAAAGATCGGCGATTGCCTAATCATTGTTTGCTGTCGTATTTTCAAATGAAAGCGAGGAAGGATGTGTAATAGGCTTACGTTTAGTGTTGACAAAATTATAAAACTGTTTTGCGCGTTAAGCACGGTAAACTTTGACCGAGCCGCTAAATAGCGAGAATGAACAGCTTGACAACCGTTGCGTTTAAATTTAGAATAGAGATGGGACTTGACATTTTTGAGGCGAGTCAACTCTTTACTAAACCAGGGAGGCTTATTGGAGATTGACGGATAGTATAAAGGAACACATTCGGTAAAAAAGGATTTCATGGCATTGTAAAAAATATCCATGGCACCCACCATGTCAGTGCACATGTAGAGATCGGACCAATCAAATTCAGATATAAAATTATTCAGCCGTCGAAAATCCGCCTTGCGAAAACAGTGAATTTTCTTATCTGGCCGATCAGACTTATTCTCCATAGCAGTCCCAATATCGATAGTACTCCTTAACAACAACATACTTAGGCCAGAAGGCAGCAGAGCATATTGTGTTAAAAAGTTCATCAGGGACATTTATTTTGAAAGATGAAATATCCCTAGCATAAGAAAATTTGAATTTTTCCACCTTAATCTTGGATTCATCGGCTTTAGTGCGACCTAGGATATAGGTACTAACATCCTCAGATGTTTGATTAGGGGAAAGCCGCGAAACAAATATCTGTTTCGTAGGTGGAATAGCTATTAGGGCTTTCGGTAATACATTTGTAGTACCAATATCGGCCGGTATTCCAGGCCTGACACCCTGGGGAGTTTTCTGGGTGGGGTTCTGTGAGGTCATTGATTGTGACCCCTCAGCGGACACGACGGATATAATTGGAGGCGCTGCCCCTCCGGCGGCACATTCGGAGGCCGAATCTTTTCTCGCCCCCGATCTTAATATCATTGGAGTTAGATATATTGGAGTCGGGGGCTGTGCCGAGGGAGTCAGCTGTTAAGTACTCGTAGCGAGTTGTTGGGATCCACCCAAATGCGGTGTGGGTTAAGGCCATTAAACTGGGAGTCCAGCGCCAGGAGCACCTCATTAGTTTTACGAAAACTAACAAGAAGCTCCTTAAAACCATTTTTGGTTTGCCGCATAAATAACATCATTTCCCTTTCAACATCGCGACAAGCCTCACAGCAGTAGCGCAATCCAATGTTTTTGTTAAAATTATCAGCCAGCCGGCCTGTGCGTTCGACATTGTCACACAGCCAGCAGCCAATAGTAGGGTCCTCTGCAGAAATTACTTTCTTGCAGGTTTTTATTACACAGACAACATTAGAAGACATTATAGCGACTTACCACTGTACCAGTCAGAAGTTAAGAGAAAATAAGAGTAGTTACGTGCACTAAGAGAGAGCAAGAGAGCGAGAGTTACGGAGCTTAGGCCGTCAAGTTGTAATATCGGCGTAACGGATAAAGTACAAAGAGGAATGCAAAAATGCAGATAACGATCGCTGCACAAAACTAAAATTGCAATTAATATAGTTATTAATACACAAAAACAGCTGCATGCACACGCGAAGTGAAACGGTGAATTATTATTGACACAGGATAGAAGTGTTAAATAAGCCCCGGTGGTTTATAGCAAAGATTTTACACAAATACGAGGCGCAAAACAAAAACACGACCGTTCACTTTGAAAGAGAAAACGATAATAAAAAGATTTGTTTTAGGTATGTTTCACCATTGTGATTTCTATTTTGTTTGTGGTTTGTAATTAAAGGTTAGCTTACAGTAAAATAAAATACATCCTGATCCAGCCAGTTGGTAGTAGTCCTTTTTGCTCCTTGCTACTGGGGTACCTTTTCCTAACACTCCCGTCCAGTTGTCTACGGCGATCGCCTGCAGTCTGATGTAAGTGAGTCCCTTTCTTGCCGAGTCGTCCAGCCTTTTTTCCGGTGTTACCAGGGCAGCCTATGGGGTGCACTTGCAGGTCATTTTTGGATTTGCAGCCTACGGGGTGCTCTTACGAGTGTTCCTTTGATTAGATACCAAGGATATTTCCGCGGACAGGACCATTAAACGTTGGACGCCAGTTAAACACGAAGGTTTTTATTATTTAAAAAAATAATATTTTGTAGGACACTTGGTCCGTATTTATTTGCACAAAAATTGGAACTAAATTATGTGTACAGAAATTGCCATATTTATACCCAATATTTTTGTCGCTGCCTCTGCCAACGTCGGAGCTTTGCCGTTGTCGTCGCTACAGCGGGAAGTGGATCAGACGCTGCAGTTAGCACTCTTTGGGAGCTATTGACCGAAGCCGGGAAGTTGCCCTTGCACTTTTACTTGCTAGTTCAATACCGGATGCGCGTGGCCAACTTCGGTTGTGAATTCGTTTTGTGTTAACTTATACACGTGGGGGCTAAGGCTCTGGTAGTGAAGCGTGTGTGCCTAAGTGCCCGATCCGGGGTATGACGCTCTACCCCGGGGGATACTTTTTTCCTCATTACTCGTGGGACCAATTTAAATGTAAATACACCCCAAGAAACAGGGTGCTCTAGCAGCCCCAAATCGATTCAAATCGAACCCATCCTGCAGCCCGAAGATGCTATGAACATATGTTCACAAAGCTCTGGCACCGACAGCATCACCAAGGAAGAGGAGGAAACTCTGCTCGCCTCCCCTAAGGATGACAAACCAAGGCAGATCGCACTATTGGGCGCCGCAAGGAAGAGGTTGCGCAGACACCTTGCAAACGGCGTACCCATGGAGGAGGCCAAAAGGCTCGCTCAGAAGCCTATGGACCCTCCAAGGGAAATGCCCAGCAAGAGTGGCGCTACCACAAATAAGAGAGATAGATCGGCCAACACGACCCCAGAAGAGGCGTTGAAAAAGAGGAAAGAGAGGAGGTTCTAAACCGCGGCATCTAGTGCCCAGACGAAGGGCGATCCTGCAAGTGTTTTGCCGGCCACTGAGGCTCCAGCAGCCACCACAACCGCAGCAGCGGATGGGCAGTCAACACAGGCGCAGTCACCCCAAGTCGATTTCATGGCCTCTTATAGGGACGTTGCCTGCTCGGCGAAGATGGCTATACTCCCTGCCGACTACCCTGAGCATCTCCTCACGACGGAGCAACTGAACACCATTCAGTCCGCTATCGAGAGTGATGGCCCTGAGACACGGCTCTGTGAAGCCGTTGTTCTCTGGCTGCACCTTTCGACCAGGGTGGATGGCCATAACATGTGGAAATGCGGAGAGTGGCTATGCACAAAGGTGCTAAAGCTACGGCTGTGAAAGGACGCCCATATCAAGGTGGTCCCAGAGGTAGAGGCTCCACGTGCCGCTGTCTTCATTGGGTACTTTACGCTCCCAAACGTGGGGCACGGCTACTCTTAAGCCAAAGGCCAGCACGCAGCCGAAGACGCAGGCGGTGGCTCCTGCTCTCGCAGCGGAGAAGCCCACCTGCTCCAAGGCAACGCAGGACACGGCTTTACGGGCGCATCACGAGCGGAACAGGGCGCATAAACAAGGATGTTAGGCGCACACCTGAGGAGGAGGCCCTTCTGCGCACAAACCGAGGCCGGAAGATGGCGGCCAGGGGCCCCAAGAGGGCGGACTAATGTCCCGTCCTCCTCCCCCCACCCTCCCCAACATTCAGAGACACCTTAGATGTCTCCAAGCAAACCTCCACCACGCAAAGGCCGCGTCTGACGTCCTTTGTGAGAGGTTTGCTACAATGAACATAGCATTTATCCAGGAGCCATGGATAAATGCCGGTAAGCTGCTATATGCTTTGTTAATAAACAAAAATCTAACGTTTGTTCCCCTATCACAGTTCATCACTGAGAACCTAGTGGCGGTTTGGGTTAAAATACTCACGGCCCATGGCGAGCAGGAGGCAGTGCTGGCCTCTGCCTACCTACCCGGCGATACTGATGATGTGCCTCCGGCGGCTACCTGTGCCCTGGTAGAGCACTGCCAGAGAAACCGGCTCCGGTGGATAACCGCTTGCGATGCCAATGCGCATCACACGGTCTGGGGGAGCAGCAACATCAACAAAAGAGGAGTACCTTCTTGAGTACTTAATTAGTAATAACATAGGTTTACTAAATCAGGGCAGCGAGCCTACATTTATCAATGCAATTAGAGAGGAAGTCCTCGACCTAACTCTCTGCAGTCTGAATATGTTGTCCGTTGTGTCAAACTGGCACGTTGCGAATGAGATCACTATGTCAGATCACCAGCACATCAGATTTGATATAGGAGGTGCCTTGCAATGTAGCCTAGTTACTAGAAATCCCAAAACACAAACTGGGATCTTTCTGTTTTGAACTTGAGCAATCCAGAACTGCTCCACCCGTCCGATACTAACAATAGACGAGTTCTCGTGAGGAACTGTGATTCAACAAAGCATATAGCAGCTTACCAGATGGGGTGCTAAGCTCCAGGACACGTCCGGCATTTATCCATGGCTCCTGGATAAATGCTATGTTCGGTAAACCGAAGTTTGTATACCCTTGCAGCCTGCAATTGGTTTATTGAAAATCGATCCATTTTGGTAATGTTGAAAAAATATCATATTATGTAAATTTTGTAAATTTTACATTTTACATGTACAATTTTACATTTTTATATAAATCGACCGATCAGTGTTGGCGCCAACACTGCGGGAAGATTTCAACTCTCCCGGAAGCTGTCAGGCTACAAAAAGCCCTCTCCAAGGACCACTCAAACGGCATTTGTACGTTGAAAAAGCCAGATGGAACCCACACAAACAACACAAAGGAAACGAGTAGTCTACTTATAGCTACTCACTTTCCTGGGTGCGTGGCCATGGAGCAACCGATCTTAGAAAGTGAGGCACCAACCTACCTCTCTGGGATTGGAGAGTGCCCACACCTGCGCGTGGCTATTGTGGCAGACTCCAATGAGGCTGAAGGAAAAGAACCCCCCTATCAATCAGAACGTATTGGAAACATGCCCTTTAGACTGTTTCATCAAAGGCTATCCGTGCCTCTCTTGCACGTAAAAATGTCGCTACACCCATTATTAGGTGGATTCTGGAAATGCACAAATCCAGAATCATAACTGTATACCTAGGAGGAACCATGACCTCAATCACAGCCACAAGGGGATGCCCTCAAGGGGGAGTACTCTCTCCTCTCTTGTGGACTCTGGTCATAGACGAGCTAGTGTTTGAGCTCAACAACCTAGGGTTCCCCACTCAGGGCTACGCTGATGATCTAGTCATCTATATAGTGGGCTGGCATGAGCAAACCATCTCGGATCGCATGCAGCAAGCCCTTAATATAGCCAATAGATGGTGTCAGGATAAGGGACTATTCATAAACCCGTATAATACTGTTCTAGTTCCATTTACCAGGAAAGGGTTTCTCTCTCTGACAAGACCATCCCTAAATGGATCAACCATTGACTTTTCGGTTGAAGCTAACTACCTAGGAGTTATACTTGACTCCAAGCTCAACTGGAACGCACACTTTGAAAAGACCATTAACAAAGCCACTCGAGCATACTTTGCTTGCAATAGGCTTTTCGGTAGAACATGGGGCCTAAGTCCCAAAATGATCTACTGGTCTTTTAACACTGTGCTAAAACCGATCATAACCTATGCATCTCTTGCTTGGTGGACGAAATCTACCCAGAAGACAGTTGCGGCTGCACTTACCAAAATACAACGACTGGTCTGCATAGGCATCACTGGAGCCATCCGGACATGCCCCACTGCAGCACTTGGAGTTATAACAGGCATACTCCCTGCCATAGGAATGATGGCGAAATTTATGTAAAAACATTTTCAACGTATATCAATCAATTTCAAGATATAGCAGTTTTTTACGGTTATAGAATTACAGTTTTAATTTTATTATTATTAAAATCGGACAACTGTATCATATAGCTGCCATAGAAATGATCGGTCGATTTATATAAAAATGTAAAATTGTACATGTAAAATGTAAAATTTACAAAATTTACATAATATGATATTTTTTCAACATTACCAAAATGGATCGATTTTCAATGAACCAATTGCAGGCTGCAAGGGTATACAAACTTCGGTTTACCGAAGTTAGCTTTCTTTCTTGTTATACCCTTGCAGAGGGTATTATAATTTTGTCATGATATTTGCAACGCAGTAAAAAACGACTATATCTCGAAATTTATAGAAATTCTTTGAAAAACAGAGAAATTAAAATTTTTTTTTACATTAATTTCGGCATCATTCCTATGGCAGCTATAAGATATAGTGGTCCGATTTCGGCCGTTCCGACATATATACTACGTGCTAAAGAAATAAGACTATGCCGATAGCTCAAAAACTGAGAGACTAGTTCGCGTAGAAACCGACAGACAGACAGACAGACAGACAGACGGACATGGCTAGATCGACTCGGGTGGTGATGCTGATCAAGAATATATATATACTTCTGGGGTCTGAGATGCCTCCTTCACTGCATTGCAAATATCATGGAAAAATTATAATGCCCTCTTCAAGGGTATAATTAACAAAATATTAAAAAAAACTTACATTCTATGCCCTTTTTTTTATATTGCTGTTGTTTTTCATATTATACAAAATCTTTTCTCGACTTTCAAGCTTTCGAAGGTGTCGGTCGTGTTTTTTGCTCGCTCCTACGATTATTTTGATTCGCCTGTAAAGAGTAATTTTGGTTGTCTTTAATTTTATTGAAATCAGCCGGAAACGTTACACAGCGCTTGCTGCTCTTTCTCCTGGATCGCCGTACTGACGCTGCTGCGCTCTCCTGGACTGCTCTCACGAGTACCCAGCTGATGCTGTAAAGCTCTCTCTGAATTGCAGTACTTGCGCTCGCCGTTCTTCAACTGCGCGGGATTTGATTGCTCTCAACCTGACAGCTCTCCCAAATTTGTCTGCTCAGATCCTACTCTCGCTGTATCGCCGCACTGACGCTGCCTGCGCCAGTTGTGGACCGCTCTCCTGGACTGCTCTCCAGAACTACTCTGCTGTTGCTGTTGCTGCTACTGCTTTTGAAGATCTTCAATCTGCGCTGGATTTGACAGGTCTTTTGAACTGCTCTCTCAATCTGTCAGCTTTGAAACTACTTTTTGCTGGACCGTCTCACAGTGGGGCCATTTGAGTTTTTGCGTTGCAAAAATCATAACTATGAACCATGTAAGATAATTGAGTAATTTAAATGGCAATTGATAGATAACACTGGTCGACAAGAAAAATGCCGGCGAATAAAAGCCATTGATTCTGATAGATCTGAACCGGTACATTACTAGTCCAAAACTGAAAAGTTTCCATCACCCACCAATTTTGAGAAAATCGCGCTCAAAGTATCATGCACTGCTTGAATCAGCGTTTTTCAAGGCTTAATAACTCCCAAGCCTTACGTTGCCCAGAGCGGGTATTCAGCTTAAAAAGAGCTTTGGCCTTTCTACTTCAATATTAAACAAGAATATCCAATGGGAGACCTCTCGTTCTTTAGTTATAATGCATTTTACAAACTTAAAATTGTCACAAATTTTTGCTATGTTGTAGCCCTGATATTTCGAACATTTTTGTTAGAGACTGCTTTGGGTTCGGAACATAGATGTTTCTTCAAACTTTCCAGGAATTAATTGTTATTAAGTTGAATACTTTAAGAATAAATTCATCTTTGTACATAAATATGATAATCAAACATGTCCAGAGAATGTGTTTTCGGCCCATAAAACGTTTGTTTTGTAAGCATACAAATTATAATCCCAAACCAATGTTTCTAACCAAAGCCAAGACTCTCACCAGATTTGTTAAGTTTCAGGGCTACAACATAGCAAAAATTTGTGACAAATTTAAGTTTGTAAAATGCATTATAACTAAAGAACGTCGTTTCAAAAGGGGCTACGATTTTTTTCAAGATTTCCTTTGATTTATCAAAGTCAAAATTTGTAAATATCATAGAAAAATCAAGTTTATTTTACAAAGAAAACATTTTATTTCACGTTTTGAGAATTTTTTTGTACTTATTTTTATTGTTTTTAATTAAAAAAAAAAAAAGTTTGACAAATAAAAAAAAAACAAGTGGGAAAGCTACAGTCGAGTGTGACCGACTGAAAGATACCCGGTACCCAAAGCATTGTGGGTGAAATTAAACAGCACATGAACATGGTAAAGAACATTTTCTGACAAATGAAGACAAATATTGCTAGAAACATGTTGAGCAACACTCAAAAGAGACTAATGTTGCTAGGAACATGTTGGGCAACTCTCAAAAGCGACAAATGTTGCTAGGAACATGCTGAGCAACAGCCAACAAAGACAAATGTTGCTAGGAACATTTTGAGCAACACGCACGTGCGTTCTCTCTCTCTCTCTCTCAGAAACTTTATTGTTTAATAACTTCTATGTTTATAATCCGATTTTACTCAAATTTTCAGAACATGTCCACGATTGGCTGCTTATTACGCCTATCTATTTACTTTACGCCAAAAATCCCGACTATACCTAATATACCGTTTTTTATTATTTTCGAGGGCGGAAGTGGGCGTGGCCAACAGATTCCAATGTCGTCACCAAATTTGGTAACTCTAGCTCTTATAGTCTCTGAGATCTGTTTTTTCACACGGACGGACAGACGGACATGGCTAGATCGACTCGGCTAGTGACGCTGATCAAGAATATATAAACTTTATAGGGTCGGAGGTTTTTCCTTCTGCCTGTTACATACATGCTCGGTTGGCACTAACTTATAATACCCTTGTACCCTATGGGTACCGGGTATAAAAATATTTTATTTTGTAATTACTCGTACTCGTATTACTTGTTCCAGCGGGCGTACGTTTATCAGGGATTTTACACCAGGGCACGAAATACAACTTCTGGAACAGTATCTTTTTTTATTGTTTTTTGCCTCGAGGTGTATGGGGGCTGCAGACAGCTGCAGCAAGACTCTATTGAATTCGATTAAGAAATATTCAAAGAATTTTTTACAAAAATATGGCAAATGTATAAAAATGTATATTTTTGTTATTTTTCATTAAAGTTGACAAATAGTGAAAATATGGACAGTAAGTAAAAAAGTAAACAAGATGCAAACAGTAAAATGTTTTCTTTATTGTATACCTAATAAGTACATTAATAAATGAAAAAAACGAGGGTCCATTACCTAGTTTTCTTTCAATTCGACCTGAAATTTGGTCAAATTTCCTAAAAATGTTTTGTTTTGATGAAAATGAAAAATTGGCCCCATAGTCTGTCTGTGGCTACAGTGCTTGCTCTGCTTATTATATAAAGCTATTTATCTCTCTCTTTTTTCTGCACTCTCTTAATTTAGAGGTTTGCACCTAAACACTGGACAAAATGAGTATAATCTGCACCGCAACGAAATGTGAATTTAGAGGAGTTATCACTGCTGAATCGTATCTCACTTGCTGGATGTGCGATAACCGTTTTCACCTAAATTGGTCATTATGGCCAAATCATCGATCTTCTTGGAAAAAATATTGGATTGACCTGGTTTTGTCTGGCCTTCCGTGAACTCGTAATGGTTTTCTGGAGGTTCAAAAGCAATTTAGCTCCCTCAACGACTAATTTCTTAATCGGGAGTCCCTGTTTCTTGGCCTTAAACTCCTCAGCGAAATAACAAGACGTAAAATTGCAAACACTAACCACGTGCAAGTAAATCTGTGTACTACTCCTGCCTCTGCTATCTCACCAGCCGTCTCATTCTCTTAGTCGATTCCCGGGACGAAGGATAATGCTCTGCCTGCTGCTAATTGTCCAACTCGTCCGTCCGGAATGATCACCGATCTCTTGCCGACTGCTGATTTTGTTCCTGTCGCTGTTGCTAGTCATCCGATTCCTGGAATGGTTACTGATTCCTGTTCCTACTATAATGTGTAACATCTGCACCACTGCACCTAATGGTGTTGAGTGCGGATCAACTGTGATGTCCAACAATGCTGCCAGTACCTTCGGTCCTAAGCCACTGATGGGCGAGGCCCCCCTATCCCGTTCCTCAGGACTGTTGCTCAGAGCCGTGGTTCCACGCAAAACCACTTTTGTCTCTCGTCTCACGCCGGAAGCCACGAAGGATGATGTTAAAAATCACGTTTGCTCCAAACTTGGAGTTTCTCCGAATGACATTATAGTATCTTAATTTAATTTTAAACATAAGCGTAGTATATCGTCATTTAAAATTATTCTTACGGATTCCTTTTTGACTAAAGCTCTTGACCCAAATATTTGGCCTGAACACATGATACTATATGAATTCCTTTACAAGAACTCTAACCAGAATCCCAGCATTAATACTCGAAAGAACTAAAACATATTTTTTGGGTCCATTATCAAAATGTACGTAGTATTCTAGTTAAACTATGTGGAATATGTGGAATGAAACCCCGGAATGTGTGGAATGAACCACCGAAATGTGTGGAATGAAACACCGGACTACTATTTTGGCAACGGGATCTTTTTTAAGTTTGGAATTAATTTAAAAGAATTAAATAAGTAAAAGGAACGGAACAAACTGTATTTTTAACGAATTTCTAACCAAAAAAACGCTAAAACAATGGAAAAAAATAACAAAAACTAGCTAAATTGGATATATCTAGCTATTTAATTTTGTCTTGTAAATATTTGTTATCTTCTGAACTGTTTTGTTTTTATTTAGGAATTAATAGTTTTGTATTATTTGTAGCGGGGGAATTTTATTTATAGGCACTGTTGCGCCGCTCTTGTTTTTAATGCGTTCGGATGTTTGTGCATTGGCCGTGGGTCAATGCAGATAGCGGAGATAACAAAACAAGAGAAGAGAACGAGAGGCGGAAACGAGAGACTGAAAGAATTGCCAAAAAATCAGTGCATCGACTTTGACGACTCTGATGTATGTATGTGAATGGAAATATAAATATATATACGTATGTTTGTGGCCGCGCAGAATAGTGTGAAGGTAAACAAAATAATATAATTATTAAGCCGGCGTTTTCTGTGCCGACTCTAGGAATAGGTTTATATTTATTTATAGGTTTATATTTAATAATATGTGGGTAGATGTGGACTGTAATTTCTCAGAATATTTGTTGTATATTTGTATATATATAATTTGTTGTTGTTTTATTGGATGTATGTATTGGTGTAGTTATATATGTATAGATTTAATTTTGTGTGCATTCGGACGTATATTTTTGAATATATTTGATTTTGTATAGTGTAGTGTAGTGGACTGTATGGTAGTATTTATGTATGTTGACGTGTGAATATTTATGTACATATGTATGTACGCTTGGACACCAGCAAGAACACAGTGAACGAGAAATTTCGGAACTCTTAATTTTCACTGCAGCTGGGCGCGTATGTATATTTTAACAGTCACTTTTCTTTTTGTTTGGAAATTTTAACTTTGTTCAAAAAACAAACGGAATTTGCAAAATGGCGGAGAAAATTTGACTTCGGACTTTGGACTCTAGCAAACCCCACATATATAAGACACTTGCATTTAGTCATCGGAAATATCTGTGTGATTTCTTTTCGTAAAGTGAACACTAGTACTTATCTTTTTATTTAGGAACCAATCCGCTGCTGAACGCTGGAACTCGGAGACAAACAGGAAGAATATCCTGCTCGATGGACCATGAAGAGGAGTGGGCGGATTATTCGCTAAATAAGAATGGTCGAGGTTTAAATCCCAAAATCCCACGTAGACAAATAAGATCGGTTGGGCAGAATTATTTTGGGGATAAACTTTATTCGCCTTCATCGGCTGGTCGCAAATTCGAAGTTATTACATGTCATATAAATAGAAGTTAGGAGAGCGACTTGAAAAGCTCTTGCGGACTGGAAGTCAGGAGGAAGAGAGGAGAGAGAGTGTGCGAGAGCGCTAGGTTCCGTAAAGCGGGACAATTCGAAGCCGCTAGCGCTTCTACTGGCTCTCGAAAATAAGCGCCCTTTGGCGCGAACAATGTCTTTCAATAAAAAGAAAACATATAGTTAAACTTATAAATGTTTTGATTTTATAAACAACGCCTGCTCAGCTGTTCGTCCCCTTCACATGTCGCCGGAGAATGTAGATGGAGCTGTGGAACAACCGACGGTCCATTTTGAAATAACGGAGCAGTGGAACAAGGCTATAAGCCAGTTAATTCTGTGCGACGTCAGCCTGTGGTTATGATCAATAATTTCTGGGCTTTGAAGAAGAGCTATTAGCACTGACCAATAGTCTGATGAAAAGTCCGAAAGCGCCTTGGCATTTAATATGTTTTGTCACCGCAAAATCTATTAAATCTGGGATCTTTTGGGGTCTGCTGCAATATGTGGGGCTACCAGGGAACATAGACCGATTGTTTACTCAAGTTTATGATTGCATTATATAATTGCCTACCTCTGTGAGTCACGAAGCGTGATTTTCAGTGCGTATGCTTGGCATTATAGCCTCCTTCAGCTATGAAACGATCCGCAAGTGAGTTACAAAATTGTATTGTCCTTCAGAGATTGTAAAGCGAGGCGGGAAGTAGAAAGGTTACTGTTACCTGACTGCACTTTAATAGACGTTGGCAGCAAGTAATAAGGATGCCGGTTCCACAGTTGGCTTTACCATCTGGATGATTTTAACGGTATAATTCATAACCTCGTATTTCGAAGTTGTATTTGCACACAGAATTCAAACCTGAAATTTAGCCTGAATTGCTTTTCATAATAATTATTTAATTTTTATTAGATGTGGGCGTTATAGTGTCAAAAGTTCCACAAAAAAGTGACATAAAGCCCCAAGGGCTGAATGACACTTTTGAAAGTTACATATTGCCTGTGGGCTCTATTCAATAATGGGGGATGGCATGTTTGCCTGTTGAGAGTAAACGTTGTGTTTTTTACATTTTTTTCGGCAGTTTATAGGACGAACAGCTTCTGGCTCTAGGTTGCCCCTCTGCGTAGGCTCTGTTGTACAGATACGACTCAAGTAGCTTATGAGTGTATCTAGGGAAGTGTGTTTTGATTTTATGCAGTAGGCCTTTAAGGCACGACTCGATGGAAAGCTTGAAATACATCGAGTCTGGCTTACATTTTCGATGCTCGAAGGCTGTGCGTATTTCTGATGTTATTTTGTAAACTTGTTTGATAGTCCCATGGTTTTGACGGAAGACAAATTGAAGTGACGGGATTTTCGAAAAATTTTGACAGACACGATAGTAAACTTATCAGTCTGTAGAATGACGGAATTGTTTGGTCTTTTCCGGGCTTCGGTATCATTATGATAATAGATTATTATTGTTTCTCTTTCAAAGTGAACGGTAGTGTTTTTGTTTTGCGTCTCATTTTTGTTTTAATTCCTTGCTATAAACTACCGGGGTTTTATTTAAAACTTCTCTCTTGTGTCAATAATAATTCACCGTTTCACTTCGCGTGTGCATGCAGCTGTTTTTGTGTATTAACTACTATTTAATTTCAAATTAGTGTTGGTGCAGCGATTGCTTATATGCATTTGTGCATTCCTCTTTCTGCTTTATCCGTTACGCCGATATTACGGCTTAAGCTCCCTAACTCTCGCTCTATTGCTCTTTTTTAGTGCACGTAACTACTGTTATTTTCTCTTAACTTCTGACTGGTACAGTGGTAAATCACTATAATGTCCTCTAGTATTGTCTGTGTAATTAAAACCTGTAAGAAATAAATTTCTGCAGAGGACCCTATTATTTGCTGTTGGCTGTGTGATAATATCGTGCACGCCAAGTGCATTGATTGCACAGGCCGCATGGCTGACAATATTACTAAAAACATTTCATTTCGCTTCTGCTGTGAAACTTGTCGCGATGTTGAAAGGGAAATTATGACATTCATGCGGCAAACCAAAAATGGTATCAAAGAGCTACTTGTTAGTTTTCGTAAAACTAATGAGGTGCTTATGGCGCTGGACTCCCAGTTTAATGGCCTAAAGCTATTAAACGAGTCCCCAAAGCGCAAGAAATCCACGGTTTGCATACCGCATTTGGCCGCTGCCCCGCAACTCGACGGAGGTTCTCAACAGCTGACTCCCTCGGCACAGCCCCCGACCCCAATATGATATTGAGGTCAAGTGCGAGAAAAAATTCGGCCTGCCCGACAGGGAATGCAGCTCCAGTGATTTTAGTTGAGTCAGCTGTGGGTCAAAATCAAAATTAACGACCCCTCAGATCCCCGTCCCGAATGCTCCCCAGGGTGACAGGCCTAGATTCCCGGCCGAAATTGGTAATACAGCCAACCAGTCTGTGCCAAAAGCCCTTATTGCAGTACCACCAACGGGGCAGATATCGGATTCACCCATCTCAAACATCTGAAGATGTTACTGTCTATATTTAAGATAGAACCAAGTCCGATAAAATGAAGGTGGAAAAATTTAAATTTTCTTATGCGAGGGATATTTCATCTTTCAAAATAAATGTCCCTGACGAACTCTTTAACACAATATGCTCTGCCGATTCCTAGCCGCAGTATGTTGTTGTTAAGGAGTACCAAGCTAAAAAAAAAGAAAAGGCGGCCTTTAGGAATAAGTCTACCCAGACCGGACAAAACCACTGTGCCAAATAACTAACCAACTCTCTTCTTCTTTCCTTTCAGAATGCAAGAGGCTTACGTAGTAAGCTTTCTAAATTGTGTTCTGATAGTGTTTCCTTTGCATCCCAGGTGATTGTGTTCACAGAAACCTGGTTGAAGCCGGAGATCCTAAGCTCCGAAGTTTTTCCAGCTGTGTACACACATACAGGCTTGATCGGCCTTCCAGGCGAGGGGGCGGGGTCCTCATTGCGGTTGACTCAAACCTCACGTCTGAAGTATTAGCTTTCGAGGAATGCAACGATGATGAATTCCTTTGTGTGAAGCTATCATTTAATTGTAGTTTTACTTTTTTTACATGTTCCTACATTCCTCCCTTGTCGGAACTTCCTATTTATTGGAACCACCTTTCCGCTATCCAGTCGGTCTCCAATAGACTTTCGGATAGGGCCCATATAGTTTTTCCAGGCGATTTTAACATTCCTGGAGCTTTTTGATCCACAAATGAATCTTCAAATACCCTTTTAACTACAGCACGTCATGATTTTAATGATGGCTTATTTTACATTTCGGTGTCTCAAGTCAACCATGTACAAAATTTCTTAGATCGCTCGATCTCTGCTTTGTCTCTAATCCGGAAAGAGTCAGTTTGGTTAGGGTCCCGCCCTTGACGCAACCCGAAGATCCATACCATCCTACTTTCGATGTGACTATCGATATTGGGACTGCTATGGAGAATAAGTCTGATCTGCCAGCTGCTTTCGCAAGGCGGATTTTCGACGGCTGAATAATTTTATACCTGAGTTGGATTGATCCGATCTTTACATGCGCACTGACATGGTGGGAGCCATGGATATTTTTTACAATGCCATGAATTCCTTTTTTACCGAATGTGTTCCGTTATACTATCCGTCAATCTCAAATAAGCCTCCCTGGTTTAGTAAAGAGTTGACTCGCCTCAAAAATGTCAAGTCCAATCTTTATTCTATGCTGTTCCTCCTCGCTATTTAGCGGCTCGGTCAAAGTTTACCGTGCTTAACGCGCAGTGTTATTTGACTCGTTATAGGGTTCAGTTTGCGCAGGACCCAAAACAGTTTTATAATTTTGTCAACACTAAACGTAAGCCTTATTACAAATCCTTCCTCGCTTTCATTTGAAAATACGACAGCAAACAATGATTAGGCAATCGCCGATCTTTTTGCTTAGTTTTTTCAAACTACTTATTCTCAGTCATCCGATTCAAACCAAACCTATTCTTATAGCATGCCCAAATCAAACCTAATCTTCAGTCTTAGCTTAAACGATCTTCAACGTGTCAAGCCGGTTTATTCGCCAGGTCCCGACGGAATTCCAGGCTGTGTGCTTAGGTATTGTGCAGAGCCCTTGTGCAGTCCCCTTCTAAAATTAGAATAGAATAGAAGCATCCCAATTTCCCCTTATTTGGAAGGAATCATTCGTCATTCCTCTCCACAAAAAAGGTAGCAAAGTGGATGCTTAGCACTGTAGAGGAATCTATAAGTTGTCAACCATTTCAACTTTTCGAAAACGTGTCTCCCCATTTGCAGCACCTGTGTTGATCAGTAATTTCTCCATTCCAACATGGATTTATTAAACAAAGATCAACGACTACTGACCTTCTGGAGCTCACTTCATTCATTATAAGGGGCTTTCCACAAAATTTGCAGACAGATGTGATCTATACTGATTTCAGTAAAGCATTTGACTCCGTTAATTACTCCCTTCTTGTTAGGAAACTCGACTTAATGGGTTTTCCTGTCGATCTTAGGTGGATCTCAAGTTATCTGAATGACAGGACGCAAAAGGTCCTCTTTAAAAACAACGTGTCCAATGTTCTCCGGGTGACCTCTGGTGTCGCGCAAGGGAGCCACCTTACTTTTTACATTATTTATTAACGTGTTACGTACGCCTGTTAGGGCGACGTGATTCATACGGGTAAAACAGAAGAGAATCAAGAGTAGCCAATACGCTAGTTCTATAGAGAATCACTGGCAAAATTGCACAAGAATTTGGCTCTGGCAGATGACACCGCCACACGCGCCAAATTAGGCCATGCAATCACTAGCAACCCAACACTACTGACTTTGCTGAACTGTCAAACGCTAGAACAAAACCGACCCGAATCGAACTCTAGCCAATAGAAGAAAAGAGGGGAATTGCTGACACTAACTGGGAACACTTTTGTGTTCCATTCCGGTGATTCCTAGGCAGAAGTTGACACAGTCTTTGGTATAAAAGACCCCGGCTTACCAGTACCAGGAGAAGTCAAAAACCAGCAAGCCTTTGTGGAGATTATTAAAACCGCGCTTCGGCTCTGATTCGGAAAACCACCAACGGTCCTGAAAAATAACGTCAAGTTGGGAGTGGAATAGTAATATCAACGACCAAGCACCTAAGACTACAAGGATCATGGGCTCCAAGACTTCCAAGGTGGACGACAGTACAGCCAACGTTATCAATAATATAGAAGTTATCGACCACAAGGACGAAATTGTGCAGGTCTACCGGGTACTTATGTTCATGGCAGGAATGATGCTCCTTAGCCTGTTGCTAAAAGGACTAAGCACCTACAAGAAAGTGATCCAGGGAAATCGCGACTGCCGACACGAACTAGAGAAAGTTGTGTGCCTCGCCAACAACTGGTCCGGCGACCACAAGTAACCGCCTAAAGGATGTCCTGGAATTGGCAACAATAATATAACTTTAAAACACTTAAGACCAACAATAAACATTATATATTAAAATTTAAAAGAAGAAAAACTTATTAAGGAAATAGACCAACTAAAATATTTAAAAAAATTCAAATAAATAAATGCATTAAAACTAACTCAAACAAAACAACTATAGTTTCCGTGAAGTGAAAATCCCGTCCAACAAACTTACACTGGTGATTGTGTCGACTTGCCGTCTGATACCCGTGCTTCAATCCATACTTGAGCAGTAGACTCCACCTAACCACAAATGTATATAGATATATATACAAGAGCGCATACAAGTGTACACCCGTCTCTCTACCCACCAGAAAGTGAAACAAAGTGAAGACGACACCATCGTCGAATGACCAGCGGTCACTCCGCTCCCCGAACTTCTTAGCTCTTATATTTATTTTTCTCTAAGATTTTTTAACGTGTTTAATATTTTACAATTTAAAACCCACATTCACCAATGCACATAAATACGAATATATGTTAACCCAAATCCTACAGCCCAGGATTCGACCGGGAGATCTCTCGTCGTTGGACCTTTAAAGAGGGTAAGCTCTACGGAACCCAGATTCCTCACTACTAAATATACCCATATATATATATATATATGTCGGGGAAATATTATCTTCTCCAGTCAGGACGACATCGTCTTGCAATTTATCAGCCATCTTTTCTATAAGTTTACGTTTGATGCTTTTATATTAACTGGATTAGCGCAGCGAGTCTCCGCAGCCGTGTTGCTTCTTCAGTAACCAAAAAGGAAAGAGGAAACGTCTATCCACACGTCAACTGTCATTAGACCGTTCATACCTTTTCCAACACTAGCAATGCATACGGAGCCACACTCGACTCTAGTTCATACACCTAGAGTCCCACTAAACCACACTAAACTAAACAAAGAACAGCCAATCACACAGTTCGCGGACATGTCAAACGTAGTACCGCATACTACATTCTCCGACACGGCCATTCTGACATTCACACGTCCTCGTGTCACTGAATCTTACTTCTTTGTCTGATTTCCTTTATTATAATTATAATTTAACTTCTTAGATCATAAACATAATCTCAAATTTTACATTCTCTTTATGAATTATTTCAAACAAAATATTTATCCGTCTTGGATTAGATCGATCAAATTACATTGCGTTACTTAAACTGTCTTATAGTATATCAACTCTTAAATCAAGGTACACAACCATGATATCAAATTCAATTTTCATTTCATTTTCATTTTTATCAACTGCTTTATTTTATTCGATGCCCAGCACGCCATGTCAATTGAAAGTTTGCACTTGTGCTTGCATTTAAAATTTAAAATTTCTTCACGGAATTAACAGCAAACATATCGCTCTAACTTTGTCATACTCAATGACAACACAACTACTTCTCGTCCATCGCCGTACACAACAGCTTCACGATCAACCTCGTCCATCGCCGTACACAACAGCTTCACGATCAACCTCGTCCATCGCCGTACACAACAGCTTCACGATTATCCTCGTCCATCACCATACACCATGGCTTCACGATTATCCTCGTCCATCACCATAAACCATGGCTTCACGATTATTCTCGTCCATCACCATAAACCATGGCTTCACGATTATCCTCGTCAAATTCAACTATCTCATTCGACAAACTTAAGTTTTCTCTGTCAATATCCAGCTCTTCTGGTATCTCAACATCTGGCATCTTACGCAAACTTTCATGTGGATACTTATAAAGTCTATTATATTTCGTGGATTTTAACATGTATCGGTCTCCGTCCAAAACCTCTTTAACCAAAAAACGGGCCTCTAAATTTTGGATCTAGTTTGGTTTGCTGTCTTTCGCTGTTTTTAGCAATACATAGTCGCCCACGTTGAATCTAATTACCTTAGCTTTATTTTTATCAAAACGTTTTTTTTCGTACACGCCGGCATCTTGCATGTTTTTAACTGCTTGCTCTCTCAACACTGACGGTTTCTTCGGTTTCTTCATTACTAATAGGGGTCAACCCCAACGGTCGAGCCACTTTACCAATTAAAAGTTCTAATGGGCTTGCTTTGGTTACCCGATTTAACGTACAATTAAGTGCCAACTGCACCTCCCCCAATGCATCCTGCCAGGATCTAGAGCTTGTTTCAACAGCAGTCAACAGATTCTTAAGTGTACTCATTACCCTCTCAACCTGGCCATTAGCTCTACTAGCACCAGTCAGATGCAGTTGTATCTTTTGCGACGAACAAAATTCCGCAAACTTTGTACTTGTAAAGCTTCTTCCTTGATCCGCAATCAATCGAGTTGGCACTCCAAACATGGAAATCGAAGATTTTAGTGCATTGATACAGGTGTTAGAATCAAGCGAGAAGGTGTGATACAAATAAACATATTTAGTGAAGGCGTCAATTTGTACGATTATGTACTCCTTGCGGTCGCTTTTACCGCTTAGCTTGCCAGATATGTCAATATGAATTGTATGCCAGGGAACACTAATTTTCGGAATTGAGTGTAGCTCTACTTGTGTTTTACCAGATGCAGATTTCGACACTCTGCAAGTGATGCAATTCTCAACAAATCTACGAACATATTTTGCCATGCCAGTAAACCAGTAGTGATCGTATACCTTATCTAACGTTTTTTCCCACCCCAAATGCATGATAGACTCATGCACTTGGTTTATTACAGACCAGCGGAAAGATCGAGGAACAACAGGGAGACAACGTGTTTTAGAGTGTCTTTGAAAATCTACATGTGCCATTCGCTTTCCTTCTCTGTATTGGATTTCAAAATCAAACGTTTGAAGAAACTCCCACCAACGGTAAACTCTAGGTGACAGCTCGATTTTAGTTCGCGACGACTTTAGAGAATTACAATTAGTGAATATAACAAATTTTCTTCCGTGAAGGTAATGACGAAAATGTTTTACAGCATTTACAACTGCCAGGGTTTCTAATTCATATGAAGTGTACCTTGACTCACAAGAACTGGTCGTTTTGCTATAATTTTCGATGACATGGGGTTTGTTGTCTATTCTGTGCAACAGAATGGCTCCATAACCGATAGAGCTGGCGTCAGTATGCAACTCAATTGAATACTTGGGGTCAAAAATGGTCAACACCGGTTTGTTTGTAAGTATGTGGATAATTTTCTTACGAACCTCTTCATGTTCTGCTTCCCATTCAAAACTATTTTTCTCCGATGTAAGAAAATACAAAGGCTTCATCATCTGTGAAAATCCCGAAACGAACTGACGGAAATATGATGCTAACCCAATAAACTGACGTAAAGTCGCAACTGATCTTGGAGGTGGCAACGCAACCAACGACTCAATTTTGTTTGTATTAGGTCGTATTTCTCCCGCTTGTACCTCGTAGCCAAGATATCGCACAGTAGTCCTCAAGAAAAGCATTTCGAAATATTAAAGGAAAATCCAGCATTTACCAACACTTCTAGCACAAGTTGCAACCTGTCAAATGTTTCTTCTTTAGTCGACGCAACAATCAATATGTCATCCATATAAACGATTACAAATGAATGTGCGAGATTACCCAATGCTTTCATTACAGCTCTTTGGAACACTGACGGTGCGTTTTTCAAACCGAACGGCATTGACAAAACTCATACTGCCCATCAGGGGTAACGAAGGCAGTATATTCAATTGATTCTGGGTGCATTGGAATCTGGTAGTATCCACTAGCCATGTCCAGAGAGGTAAAATATTTCGCACCACGCAACCCAGCAATTTGGTCCGATATCAAAGGCAACGGAAACTTATCGGCCACAGTGTTGCTATTTAATTCTCGATAATCGACACAAAGCCTGGCAGACCCATTCTTTTCTTTACTATCAACGCAGGGCTAGCAAACGGTGAGCTACTTGGCCTAATGACTTTAGATTCTATTAGTTCATTGATCTTAGTACGTACTATCTCTCTTTCACTTGGGCTGAATCTATACGGTCGTCTCTGTACAGTTTTAGTCGGTTCACGCAGACGAATACACATTTCACCAGTAGCAACACGAGCTTGCGGAGTGCCATCAATAAAAGACGTTGAGTACTTCTTCAACAATGATATTAATTTTACTCTTTCATCATCAACAACTTCTGTTTCTAAATTATCGAAATTAGCTGGCTCCGATAAGTTACATGTGTTAACAATTTTAGATCGTACAATTTTAAAGCCATCATAAGAAATTTCTGCTGTAAACCCTTGAGCCAATACTTCTCTACCGATAATAACATTATTTTTCATGCAATCATCCGGAACTACGTGAAACAAAATTTCTAAACAATTGCCGTCAATAATAGCATTACTTTCAATTTGAACTGTGCTGTAGATATTGGCATTACCTATACCTTTTAAGGAAATTACATTATTTGTTCTCTTACCAACTAACTTTTGGAAATACTTTCTTTAGCCAATGAGCACTCTGCTCCAGAGTCGAATGATATTGGAAACTTCTCACCTTGGACCATCATAAAAGACTTAGGTTCATCCACGACGCATAGTTCTATCCTCTTTTCTGACCTGGATCCTGTTCCTCCTGTCGACACGTTTTGGGGCACTTAGGGCGATGTGGCCCGGCTCACGACAACGGTAACATGTCACTTTCGGCTTTCCCTGCGACAGATGTTGATCATGTTTTCCTTGATGAAAAGACTCTCCGGAACGACGTTCTCCTTCAGCTGGTGAATTTTGAACCCTTTTCCGGCTCTGCAGTCCACCTTTTATGGCCCAGTTTGCCACAAAGATAGCACTTAACCTCCATTATTTTGGCACGCTTGGTTTCCGGTTCCCAATTTGGTGTATTGCTTTGACTTTTCAGTAAGTTAAAACTTGTAGTTCCGATTGTAAGTCACGTCTATTCTTTATGTTCGACGTGTATGCAGTTCTCTGCAAACGTCGATCGAAATTTGCCATGTGTCCTAGCACAAACGCCACGGCGATTTGCTCGAGATCCATGTTACGAATTTTTGTGCATAACGACGTCACAATGCGGCTTGCATATGCAGACAAGCCTTCACCGTTATTTGGACGGCTACTGAGCAAACGCAAGAATGTTGCTGCTGGCGTCTCGGTGTCTCGTATCGCTGCTCAAATAACTGCCGAAACTCCTGCCATGTTATTCCGGGATAACATATCTGCGACAGCCATTGTGATGCGCTTCCTTCCAAAGATTTGCTCAATGCCATTATGAGCGCACTGCCGATTAGTGGTTTCTCGTCAAAAATAAGCTCCACCGTAGCACACCACTGAGTAGCATCGCCTCCAGAAATGTCCGGATTATACTTCGGCAGTGTTAGTACGCCTTGTTGCTGTGGTTCGCTTGCCGATGCCCTTAAACTTTTCGCCAGCTCCAGAAAATTTCGATTTTGCTGGTCGAACAACACATAAAACTGCTCCGAAAAGGTTGTTGGACGAGAGCTGAATCCCACTTCTGATGTCGGGGAAATATTATCTTCTCCAGTCAGGACGACATCGTCTTGCAATTTATCAGCCATCTTTTCTATAAGTTTACGTTTGATGCTTTTATATTAACTGGATTAGCGCAGCGAGTCTCCGCAGCCGTGTTGCTTGTTCAGTAACCAAAAAGGAAAGAGGAAACGTCTATCCACACGTCAACTGTCATTAGACCGTTCATACCTTTTCCAACACTAGCAATGCATACGGAGCCACACTCGACTCTAGTTCATACACCTAGAGTCCCACTAAACCACACTAAACTAAACAAAGAACAGCCAATCACACAGTTCGCGGACATGTCAAACGTAGTACCGCATACTACATTCTCCGACATATATTTATGTGCAAACCTACACCTCCACTGGGAGCAATATTTTTACATAATAAAGATATTTGAATCTATGATATAATTTTTATATTTAAATAGCCTTTTGTTAGTAGTAGTTTAAACCACTTTTTTTCTATTTTTCATTTATCTCAAAGCTCAAATTTAGTTACTTTTTACCCACGTCTAAGCATACATTTTTACGACTCTACCACCTTTATCTTGTTCGCGTTAATGACTCGATAGATCAAAACAGATTCATGTTAGTTTTAACTCACTTAAATATTACCTACACATTTTAAATCGATAACCCTACCTATAACAAACACACCGTTTGACACATTATAATGTCCAATACACAATTAAACAACCTTTATAATAAACGCTGCGATCGCTCTTCAACAACCTCTTTTTTTCACTGGGTGTAACACCGGCACCGAGGTTGCGAGACATCTTCAGGGTCAAGCCTGCGAATAGGGCGAACACAGTTGTTGATCCTATTATTATTGTCAAGATGGACAATCAATCAGAGAAAATTAGATTTTTACACGCGGCTGCGACGTTCAGAAGAGAGGCCAAACAACAACTAACGCTACGTTTAATGGGCTTCGAGTCGGATGCTCTCATTTATCTGAACAAACAGCTCACAAAGGAGAACTACAACATTTTCAAGGAAGCGATGCAGATGAAAAAACAAAAGTTATTGACTGCGGTATTCTGCGGTTTTTCGCTTGTGCATGTCAAGAAGAATGAGAGGGGGAGAGTAATTTGCGTTGACTGCTTGCAAAAGCTCTCTCAACTGCAAGCTGATCCAGATGATCCAGAGCAAAGCTCAGCAGATGTAAGCAGCGTCGCGGAGTCAGCTAGTCAGCAGCCAGATAAGACTCATTTTCGCTCCTAATAATGTAACTTTTGTAATCAATTCTCTTTTTAATTTTACTCTTAAGAATTATCTCATTAATTGTTTTGTCTTTCTTTCTGTGTGTTTCTATAAAGCCCTCTCTTCAAAAATGTGTGTGCAATCTCAACATTATATGATAAAATTAATATTAATATGCAAGCCAGTATAGATATTACAAAGCCGAATAGTTATGAAATGGTCAGAATATTAGCAAAACAAAAACAAGGTCTACATATATGTCATATAAATGCTCAGAGTCTCGTTAACAAAATGGATGAATTTAGATATATGTTTGTCCAGTCCAATATAGATATAATTTGTGTGTCAGAAACGTGGTTTGTCCCAGACTTAAGTAATTAATTAATTGTTCGTGATGGTTTTAATGTTTATCGTTCTGATCGTATGAGTCACGCAGGTGGTGTTGCTATATTTGTCAGTACGCGTTTAAAATGTAAAGAAGTTCTTAAACATCCAGTAGACAGCTTGATAGAATATCTGTTTCTAGAACTCACTAATATGCGAAAGAACAATAAAACCCTTGTTGGGTGTATATATAGACCACACAAAAATGCTGACTACTCGAACCTGATTGACACGCTATATAACCTTTCTTTGACGTTTATGAACATTATAATAACTGGGGACTTAAACAGCAATATTTTGGTGGAACGACATCTCTCGGACGAAATGGGATCGCTAGATTTACATCTTGTAAACTCTAGCGTACCCACACACTTTACAACAACCTGCAATACTCTTCTGGACATCTTCCTAGTTAATAATAAAAATAACATATTGTTATATGATCAGCTATCGGTACCTGCTTTCTCAAGACATGACCTTATTTTTTTGACGTACAAATTAAAACTTGACTATAAAAACCATATAATTCAATATAAAAATTTTAGGGACATTAATTATGACTTACTATCGAATGAATGTTGTTTGTGCAATTGGAATGTGATCTATTCGTTGACTTCGGTTGATGAACAGGTTAATATAGTCCAAGCAAATGTTAAATATTTATATGACAAGTTCGTTCCGATTAAGACCAAAATTATAAAGCCGGCTGGTTTAATACATACACAAAAAGTGCAATAAAAAAGCGGGACTATAATTATAACAAGTGGAAACGATATAGAATAGAACATTTTTACAGACAGTACAAGAAAAGCAGACAAGAAGTAAATATTTTAATTAAGAATGCTAAACGAGCATTCTATTCCTAAAAATTTGAAAATGCAACATCCTCTCAACAAACATGGAGAGTCATCAAAAGTCTCGGAATAGGCAAAGCAGTACCTGAAAAAAATGACGATATTGACGTACCTGACCTAATTCAAAAATTTACTGACCTTAATGTACCTGAAGCTGACTTTTGACTCACTAACACGGCTTATGGTCGCCAAGGCGTGCTTAACATCCGTACTATTTTATGGGGTAGAGATTTCCGGAAGATGTGATGCAGCCAGCCAACACAAATTAAATGTAGCGTTCAATAGTATTGCCCGTTATGTATTCAATGTTAAGAGATATGACCATGTTACGTGTTATTCAAATAGGATTTTTTAAATAAGTATGACGAATTGGATGAAACTTAAAGCATTGACACTCCTCCACAAAATAGTTTATACGAAACAACTTGACTATCTATATGACATGATAAATCTATCTTCTTCGCAACGCACCAAAAATATAATTTCTGTCAAAACTAATCTAAAACTAACACTATTCGGCTTTGGAATCAACTTCCGCATGAAACCAAATCAATAAATAATAAAAAATTAGGGAACACTTTGCAACCACACACTAAGAAAAATAGTAAAATAGTAATAATAATTACAATTAAATAATGTTAATATTAAGTAATTACATAAATATTAGTAAATAAGTAATCAAAATTGTTTAAAATCAGTTGGGACTAGCGCGCTAAGATAATAGTAGAAATAATGTAGCGTTAGGAATTTATCGAAATAAATAATAATAATAATAATAATAATAATGTGAACTTCAACCAACAAAAATGCATTGGTAGAAACCCATTAAAAGGGGGGCAATGGTACGAATGGAAGACTGGTTCAAGAAAATGACATAACTTTTGACGAACGACATAAACAACAGGGGATCGTATTGCACAGCCCGCGACGATCCAACGGCGCACGAAGTTTGCGAATGGGGAGGGAAACGGCCAAAACATAGCCCGATTGTTTTCATGATCAAGCATAAATCCGCTTGCGGGGCAATGTGGACATTTCTTCTATTTTTCAGGCACGTAAATAATTGTTCTGATTACGTTTGGAGAGGATAGTGGCGTCCAAAGAACCCCCCCTCCCCCGAATCCGGCGAGCTCAGCTGCACAAATCGTGTCTGCTATCCGGGCGGACACTTCCTCAGCCCTATGTCCTCCAAGGACTGAGGCACAACGACACCACCGACGTAACAAACGACCTGCCCAAAGACTTGACTAACTCCAGAGTACTAATGTACGCTGACGACGTTAAACTTTGCGTGCAATACAAGGACCGCGCTTGCCAGTTGGATTTACAACCAGATCTTAATAACTTTCAAATATGGTGCAATACAAACTTTGTAAGGTAGTTCTAAGGCTCGGATCGGCTCAGCCTAGCCAGGACCACTTTACAGAAAATTTATAAAGTTTGGGACATGGACCTGAGATGAGCGGCAAACTGACGTGAGGTGTAGGTTGTCAGCCGCCGGATTAAAAAGTGTTTAGATTTAGGGAAAATATTTATTTGATACAATTTCATTGAAAGCAACCCTCGCCGGTTTAATCTATCGGAACGCACTTTGTGTCTGACTAGCGGCAAACGCCACAAGTGACCAGAAGGCGTGCTACCGAGGGGATATCTTTTCACTGTATTACCTGGAAATCATACTCGGGAAATCTGTGTCATTGGATCCCTCTCGGCAAACGCTGAGACGGTCACATGCAATCTACGCCAAAGTCCGCTGAGTCCCTGCTGACACGTCGGCAATCACTGGCGGGGCAGGGGCACAGGCAAACACTGGCGGCTTAGCTTGGACGGCACTGTGGACAAGCGTGGGTACAATAGGCTGAGCTCGATCCCGGAGCAAGTAATTTGCATTTGCTTGGTATGTGTCCAAGCATGAGACTAGGTCGGAATAAACGGACCAGGGGGGAATTGGTGCAGTCCCCGCTGCAATAGGCATGGATAAATTCCATATGGACCAGGGGATTTGTATGGACTAAAACTTTGTATGGTCCATTGTACGCTATTTTGATGAAACAGTCTAAAGGGCATGTTTCCAATACGTTCTGATTGATAGGGGGGTTCCCTACTTTCAGCCCCATTGGGGTCTGCCACAATAGCCACGCGCAGCTGTGGGCACTCTCCAATCCCAGAGACGTAGGTTGGTGCCTCACTTTCTGAGATGGGTTGCTCCATGGCCACGCACCCAGGAAAGTGAGTAGTTAGGAGTAGACTACTCGTTTCCTTTGGGTCGTTTGTGTGGGTCCCATCTGGCTTTTTCAACGTACAAATGCCGATTGAGTGGTCCTTGGAGAGGGCTTTTTGAAGCCTGACAGCTTCCGGGAGAGTTGAAATCTGCCCGCAGTGTTGGCGCCACGTAGCCAGTTTTGACCTTCTCAGCTCTTTGTTGTATAGCGTTAGAGCGGATTTGTAGGAATCCCAAGTGGCCTTCCCTTTCCTCGCCTTATTGAAGAGCCTTCGCGCAGCTTGTTTAAGATCGTCAAGGCTCTTGTTCCACCAGGGAACGAATCATAATCATACATACATACATCAAAAGAAAAGTTTTGAGACGTAGATTAAAAATATCTTTCGATCTTTCGAATATACCGCCCGTTTAAAATTCAATTTTTATTTTCAACTTTTAAAATAAAAATTAATAAAAAACATTAATTTTTTAATTTTTCAAAAATAATTCTTATTTTTAACTTTTATTCTAAAAATTACAAATGAGAGTTATGATTCAACTTATATATAACATTTTAAAAATAAGAATTATTTTTTACTTTTTGTTAAAAATTAAAAATAACAGTTAAAAAAGATTAAAATAATAAAAATTTCATATAAAAATGTATCGTATTTCTGCAAAGTCCTTTCAAATATAAGGTATACATACATAATTTTCCAATCGTCGCAGTAGATTTTTTTGGGTCCAATTTTTATTTATATCATAACTGTTATTTGCGACCCCTTTTTTGGGTCTTGCTCAACATGTTCCTAGCAACATCTGTATTTTTTGGGTGTTTTTCAACATGGTGTGAGGAGTTGTGTTTGAAACTCCCCACAAAGCAGTGTGCAGGAGATGCGCACTGCTAAGGGCAGCAGCAGCGCTGTTAATAACAGCGGCAGCAGCAGCAGAAGAGAGGGGCAGGGAGTTGCGAGGCCGCCAAAAGGAGACGCTGCTAATATAGCGCGACTCTGGCGTACCTTGGACTCAGTGGCGTGATCGGCGGCCGTGGACTTTGGCCGGCAAGGAGGAGACGCCGTTAATATAGCGGGTCTCGGGTGAACTTTGGACCCGGTCACGCGAGATGCGCTGGACTTTGGACCGGGTGGCGTGACCGACGCCGGCAAGGATAACGGTACTGGCGGAGCCTATAAAAGGCAGAGGACTCCTGCGCACAGGAATCAGTACGTGTGCGAGAATTAGAGCGAGTGCGTCAACAGAGAAAAGTTAAACCAAGTCCGCGAAGAAGATCGAGATTGCAAAGTCAAGACGTTTGGGAGCTTTAAGTGGCAAGCTTTCCAGACGGAGGCTACAAAGCTGAGATCAGTCGCGTGCAGAGATTACGAAGACAAGGAGTCAACAGCTGAAGGAATAGCGAGGTCCTGCAGCGAGGACCAACGGGAGAGATCAACGGTCGAGTGGAGGCAAGTTGTGAGAGTTGCGCGCGTGGCTAGGCTTTGCCGGACGATACACGGTGTCGACGATATCCCAGACCAAGGCGAAGAGCGGGCGATAAGGGTGGCTAGGCTTTGCCGGGCGATACATCCTGCTAGCTCTGTACTTGAAGCTGCAAAGTGGGCGTTCGGAGTGGCTAGGCTTCGGCTGGGCGATACACTCTGCTAGCCTTGCAGTGAGGTCGCGAAGTGGGCGTTCGGGGTGGCTAGGCTTCGGCTGGGCAATACACCCTGCTAGCTTCGGCAGCAAGGCAACCAAGCGATCGGCGAGGAAGGCGTGCAGCCGCACCCGGGAGGAGCAGGACGCAGCAGAAGTTTTATTAACAGCATCCAACTGAAGTGCAATAAAGGCCGTAATATTAAATTAACCCGAAAGCGTTCTCTCTGGGCGGGCAATCACGCATAATATACATTTGGTGGGACGAGCACACGATCTCGACTCGTTGCGAGCTAACCCAAAGAATCAGCTCGTTACATCTGGCTCCCAAAAACATGATTGTCTAAACAAAGAGAAAACAACAAGAACGCAAGATGGGGAAAAGTTGGATAAAGAATATAAAAAAGGAAGGAAGAGAGCAAAGACGCTGGGCATCCAGCTCATCGGCTCTGTCGACGCCATGAGGAAAACCTTGGCGGAATTCGTAGATGAACACGGAACAGACCCAGAGGTGGCGGAAACATTGGCTAAACTGGAGGAAAAATTCAGCAGAATCCCAAGTATAAAGGTACAGCTCGCAGACCCAGAAGCCCTAATAGCAAGCCTAGATGTCGCAAGCATGCAGGACACAGGCCGAAGCAGGGAGTCGAGCAGGGAGAGACGTCCGGAGGAGAATGTATGCAAGCCAGACTACGCGAAAGTAGCAAAACAAGTCCGAGTGTGGAACTTCAAATTCGACGGAAACGACAAGCCTTTGGAGTTCTTAGAACAAGTGGAATGGTATGTCGAAACATACGGCATCGACCTGAACCTGATCCCCAGAGCGATGCCAGAACTCCTGCAAGGCAAGGCGTTGAAGTGGTTCATCGCGAACAACAGGATGTGGAAGAGCTGGGGAGATTTTGCCTACGACTTCCAAAATTTCTTCCTGCCCAGAGGGTACCTGGAGAAGCTGGCAGACCAGGTCAGGCAAAGGAAGCTGCGATACGGCGAAAGGTTTAAGGACTACATGGTCGAACTACAAACCCTAATGCGACCATTGCGGATGTCAAAAAGGGAGATACTGGCAAGGATACTTGAAAACAGCACGCCAGCACTCCGCACATTCATGCGCCCCTACGAATGCAGAGACCTCGACGCCGCCATGGCACTAGCGGACGAATTCGAAGAACTCGACCAGCAGAGAGGAATTCGAGAGGAAAACGCTGCACTCAGGGTCAGGTCCCACCAACCGCTAAGGACAGACCAGAGTGCTGTATGCAGAAGATGCCATGACGAGGGAGAGCACGCGGGAGGAAATGTGCAGTCCGGTCGGAGACCAGCGGTGCCCCAAAGGGAAGTGGTGCAGAACCCAGCACAGGCCTGCCGTAGGTGCGGAGGGCAAGACAACTGGGCGAGAGAATGCCGGAATCAGCGGATAACATTCTGCTGGGTATGCGGAAGGATAGGAAGAAGGACGGTAGACTGCTGCCAACCGTCGGGCCTGTGAGAGGCCAGCAGGGATCGCACGGCTCCGCCTCGCAAAATTAGTGGGCAACTTAACAGCCGAGGAGACACAGCTGACCGCAACGGTGCTGATAGGAGGAGTCCAGGTCAGAGCAACGGTGGACACGGGTGCCACAGCCAGCTTTATAAGCGAAACGTTGGCGGTCACAATACAAAGAGCCGGAACAAGGGAGCCCATTAAACGTCAATTTAACATGGCAGACGGAAGCCGAGTTCAGATCAACGAGCAGATGGTAGTACAGATCGGACTCGGAACAGAAACGGTGACAAGACAACTGCTAATACTCCCAGGAATAATCGACGCGCTGGTTTTGGGTTGGAATTTTCTCACCAACATCGGCGCAGAAATGAAGTGCGCAGGACACAAGGTGGTGATACCAGCGAGGAGACGGAACAATGGATGGCTAGAAGAGAGATTGTCCGTCGCCGTCGTCAAAAGGCCTCAGCAAGCCAGCGAAAGAGAAGAGGAGAAATTCCTGGAGGCAGAGTTGGCCGAATTCAGGCAGATGAAAGGACCGTCAAACGTAGCCGTACACAGCATGAAGGACGACAAACCGATCAAGCAGAGGTACTACCCGAAGAATCCGAAAGTACAAGGAGAAGTCAATGCCAAGGTGGATGAGTTGCTGCAAATGGGATGCATCGAGCATTCCAAGAGTCCGTATAGCTCCCCCATAGTTATGGTGAGAAAGAAGACCGGCAAGTGGAGATTGTGCGTCGATTTTAGGCAGATTAATGCAAAATCAATAAAGGACGCATACCCCATGCCCAGGATAAACTTCATCTTGGACCAACTAAGGGAAGCACGATACATCAGCAGTCTTGATCTTAAGGATGGATACTGGCATACTCCCCTAGAGGAACGGAGCAGGCAATTTACAGCATTCACAGTGCCGGGCAAAGGTCTGTTCCAATGGAAAGTGATGCCGTTTGGACTGCACTCGGCGTCAGCCACATTCCAACGAGCACTGGACAAAGTAATAGGGCCCGAAATGTCGCCACATGCATTTGCGTATCAAGATGATATCGTAGTGATCGGAAGGACAAAGGAGGAACACATAAGGAACCTGAAGGAAGTCTTTCGCCGACTGAAGGAAGCGAACTTGCGGATTAACGCGGACAAGTGCCAGTTTTTCCAAAAGGAACTGCTCTATCTGGGACACCGAATAACGAAACAAGGAATCGGCACGGACCCGGACAAGGTAGCAGCAATCGCAGAGCTAAAACCGCCATCAACTGTGAGAGAACTCAGGCAATACCTGGGGGTGGCGTCGTGGTACAGGAGATTCGTCCCAGACTTCGCAAAAATCGTAATACCCTTAAACGAACTGCTGCGCAAGGGCACGAAATGGGAATGGTCCCAAAAACTCCAAGACGCGTTCGAAGAAGTCAAAGCGAAGCTGGTTGCAGACCCAATCCTGGCATGTCCAGATTTTGGAGAAATGTTCGTGCTGCAGACGGATGCTAGCGACTACGGGATAGGAGCATCCTCACGCAGAACAAAAAGGAAGGAGAAAAGGTTATATCTTACTCCAGTAGAACACTAAACGGGGCCGAGAAGAACTACTCGACCACGGAAAAGGAGTGTTTGGCGATAGTGTGGGCGACCATACCTGGAGGGGTACCATTTTAAAGTTATCAGAGACCACATGGCTCTAAAATGGTTAAACAGCATAGAAAGCCCTTCAGGCCGAATAGCGAGATGGGCCTTAGAACTACAGCAGTATGATTTTGAGATAGCATACAGAAAAGGCCAGCTAAACGTGGTGGCAGACGCTCTATCCAGGCAACCACTACCTGAGACTATTCGTCAAGTGAAGGATACGTTCATATCGTCGAATGAGCCGTGCCCATGGATCAAGGAAATGGTAGAGAAAATCAAGAGAGACCCACAGAAGTTTCCCGACTATATGCTGGAGGGATCAACCGTGTACAGGCACATTCCACATCGAGCTGGAAGTGAAGAGGTCGTCGCGTGGAAATTATGCGTGCCCCAAGGACTAAGGGAGAGTGTGCTACGAGAAAACCACGACTCGCCAGCGGCTGGACATGTGGGAACGAGGAAAACGATAGCCAGAATAGCAGCAAGGTATTACTGGCCAGGGATGCAGCGGGACACGAGATCGTACGTCAAGAAATGCGAAAGTTGCCTGAAGTACAAGCCAAACCAGCTGCAGGCAGCAGGAAAATGCTCACGCAAGTGCCGGAAGAACCCTGGGCTACAGTGTGCGCCGATTTTGTGGGACCGCTGCCGAGATCAAAGCACGGGAACCAGATGCTGCTAGTACTGATCGACAGATTCTCAAAATGGACAGAGCTGGTCCCCATGAGGGCAGCCACGGCAGAATCGCTGCGAAAGGCATTCAGAGAACGAATTATATCAAGATTCGGAGCACCAAAGGTAGTGATAACGGACAACGGGGTAAAATTTGCGAGCAAAGCTTTCAATAGATTTCTGAAGGAAATGGGAATCCGCCATCAGTATACGGCCCCATACACTCCACAAGAAAATCCAACCGAGAGAGCGAACCGAACAGTCAAAACAATGATTGCCCAATTCGCCGGAGATGACCAGAGGTGCTGGGACGAAAAGTGGCCAGAGATTATGCTAGCCGTTAATACGAGCATATTGGACTCCAACGGGTACTCGCCGGCGTTCCTAACGCAAGGACGCGAGCCCATACTGCCAAGCGCCTTGTACGATAAGGAGACACTGGGCACGGGACGACAAACAGAGACGCCCGATGAAAATGCCCAAAAGTTGAAGGAAATCTTCGAGATTGTCCGACGGAACTTGGAAAAGGCGGCGCAGGACCAGGCCAGGTACTACAACCTGAGAAGGAGGCCTTGGAATCCAAGAGACGGAGACACGGTGTGGGTAAAAGAGCACCACTTATCGAAGGCCGTGGAAGGATTCGCTGCGAAATTGGCACCCAAGTACGACGGACCATTCAAGGTGACGAATTTCCAGTCGCCAGTCATCTGCGTCGTACAGCACGTCTCTAAGAAGGAAAAGGTAGTACAGTCTCTAAGAAGGAAAAGGTAGTACACATAAGTCAATTGAAGCCACAGAGTGTAGAAGAAGGAGTCGAGGATGTTACGGCCAGGGCAGAAGACTCCGGCACTCGAGTCAACAACGCGCCACAGCGAGGTATCAGCAGGGCGCGCGAGGACAACGATGAGGATGTTACCGCAGAGGCGGAGGACTCCAACGACAGAAGCGACGAAGAAGGCCAGGATGGTACCGCCAGGACGAAGGACTCCGTCGTCAGCATCAGTCGCACACCACTGCGAAGATCCAGAAGAGTGCGTGAGCGGAACCAAGCGGATGCTATCGCCAGGCGGAGGACTCCAGTATAAGGGAAGAGAGAAAGAAGACAAGGAAAGTTAACGGAAAACGGAAATTAAACAACAGCCACGAAAAAAAAAAAGGAAACAATTACAAAGGTCCTGCCCACGCAGATGACTCGCAATGGAGGCAACTGCCTGTTGCATCCGAAGAAGGGAGGAGGACGATACTGAGTACCGTAGCACAGCGCGACCCAAGAGGGGAAGCATCAGCCACAGCCATAGGCGAGAGGGGGCGCAGCGCTGCAAGGCCTGCCCTCCAGCTAACGGCGTCCCGCTGGTGTTGTCGCTCTCTAGCCGGGGGCACCGGCGACGAAGGAAAAGGATGCGTCGAGTCAGGAACAGGGCGACAGACGCAGCCGCTGTTGCGACAGTCACAGACGCAGTTGCTATTAGGGTGGCCACGGACGCGAGAGCTATTATGGCACCCGGGACGCAGCTGCTGTGGTGGAGTCGACGGACGCGACCGCCGGCACACTGACCAGGCAGGCCTCCGGTGATCGGCGACAACAAAACCAAAGGAGCCGGTAACGGCAGAAGAAGAAGACGCAAACCGGAGGGCAAGGGAGGAGATACGTACCAGCTGGCAATTCGCGATCCAGGCCCCAGGAATCGGCATCGGCGACCTTGATCTGCGAAGGCTGGCACAAGCGAAGATCCAGAGGAGTTCTGACGAGGGGCTGCAGCAGGCGCCACCTCAATCCCGCGGCCGGTTCCGCTGCCGTCGTCGTCGCAGCGCTGCTCGGCCGCTGCCGGACAGGGGGTATTCCACTGCAATCCCGCGGTCGTCACCGCTGCCACCGCAGGCGCAGCGGTGTCCAGCTGCTGCCCGGCCGTTGCCGGGCAGGTGATCTCCCAGCATTCCTGTGCCTATGAGGCCTAGCGGAGGGTAAAACAACTCCAACTTCACCGAAAATGCAAATTCACTGGCCGGCAGTGTTGGATAAAGGCGAAGATCGGAAAAGGGATATCGATAGCGACCTATCGATAGCGATCGTCCGCGATAGGGGCACACTCAAATCTGGTATTTTTCAGTGTTGGACAACTTCGTGCACTGGAAAATACCAGAAATGATCGATAGCAGTGTGACCAGGAGAAAAATGGTATTTAAATACCAGCACATGGAGGAAATACCGCGGAGGAAGGCGGGAGGTTTAAATTTTGAGAAGGCGAGTAGAAAATCGATCCCCGAAGGAAGCAGCAGACTTTGCGTTTCCGAAGGAAGGGGAAAGTGTGAGGAGTTGTGTTTGAAACTCCCACAAAGCAGTGTGCAGGAGATGCGCACTGCTAAGGGCAGCAGCAGCGCTGTTAATAACAGCGGCAGCAGCAGCAGAAGAGAGGGGCAGGAGTTGCGAGGCCGCCAAAAGGAGACGCTGCTAATATAGCGCGACTCTGGCGGACCTTGGACTCAGTGGCGTGATCGGCGGCCGTGGACTTTGGCCGGCAAGGAGGAGACGCCGTTAATATAGCGGGTCTCGGGTGAACTTTGGACCCGGTCACGCGAGATGCGCTGGACTTTGGACCGGGTGGCGTGACCGACGCCGGCAAGGATAACGGTACTGGCGGAGCCTATAAAAGGCAGAGGACTCCTGCGCACAGGAATCAGTACGTGTGCGAGAATTAGAGCGAGTGCGTCAACAGAGAAAAGTTAAACCAAGTCCGCGAAGAAGATCGAGATTGCAAAGTTAAGACGTTTAAGAGCTTTAGGTGGCAAGCTTTCCAGACTGAGGCTACAAAGCTGAGATCAGTCGCGTGCAGAGATTACGAAGACAAGGAGTCAACAGCTGAAGGAACAGCGAGGTCCTGCAGCGAGGACCAACGGGAGAGATTAACGGTCGAGTGGAGGCAAGTTGTGGGAGTTGCGCGTGGCTAGGCTTTGCCGGGCGATACACCGTGTCGACGATATCCCAGACCAAGGCGCAGAGCGGGCGATAAGGGTGGCTAGGCTTTGCCGGGCGATACATCCTGCTAGCTCTGTACTTGAAGCTGCAAAGTGGGCGTTCGGAGTTGCTAGGCTTCGGCTGGGCGATACACTCTGCTAGCTTTGCAGTGAGGTCGCGAAGTGGGCGTTCGGGGTGGCTAGGCTTCGGCTGGGCGATACACCCTGCTAGCTTCGGCAGCAAGGCAACCAAGCGATCGGCGAGGAAGGCGTGCAGCCGCACCTGGGAGGAGCAGGACGCAGCAGAAGTTGTATTAACAGCATCCAACTGAAGTGCAATAAAGGCCGTAATATTAAATTAACCCGAAAGCGTTCCCTCTCGGCGGGCAATCACGCATAATATAAATTTGGTGGGACGAGCACACGATCTCGACTGAGCTAGCCGCACGCAATCGTTGCGAGCTATCCCAAAGAATCAGCTCGTTACAATGGTCTTAGCAACATTTGTCTTTTTTGGGTGTTGCTCAACATATTTCTAGCAAAATTTTACTCCATTTGTCAACATTTTAATTTTTCCACGTCCATGAGCTATTAAATTTCATCCAAAATGCTTAGGGTACCGGGTTTCTCACAGTCGGTCACACTCGGCTGTAGCTTTCCTACTTATTTCTTATGGGGGTTGGTGGTGCTGGCATAGCAAAATTTCCAGTTTTTCTAGCGATGTCATATTCTAGATCTCAAAACGCGTCTAACGATACCTCAATCATGTTAATCCAACACTCCGTGCAGATATTTAATAAACAAGGTTGTGACGAAGTCACAACACGCCGCCGTAGATATAATGTATATAGTAGTATAAGTTAGGATTAATGTAAATATTAGGCTAAGTTTAGTTATAGGCACATACTCACACACACACGGCACGAAGCCTAGCACACACACACACCTACACACACACGGCACGGAGCCAAGACATATACACACACACACGCACATGGCATGAAGCCGCGATAAGTAAACTTGAAAGAGAGGTAACAAGCTTAGTTTTAATAAGAGCAGAGGGGTAAGAGACGAAGGAAAGCTTAGAGTTTAAGAGCAGAGGAGAGAGAGGCAGGGAAGCTTAGCGTAAATAAGAGCAGAGGGGACAAGAGAGGAGCGAACGATCGGACCAGGAACACAGGAGTGCGCAGCCGCCAACCTGCGCCAATCACAGAGGCCGAGAGCGAAAGGCCACAGCACCCGAGCGCAGGAGTGAAGGGGACAGCGAGCAGCCGCCGGCACGCGCCAACTGCAAAATTCTTGGCAGAGGATGGCATGGACCGCAGCAGAGGCGAGAGCGGGGAACGTCCCGAGAAGAGGAACGGGGAGCGAAGCGATCGCGGCAGCGCTGCCAACGAAAACGTCGGCAGAACTAGGCCACGGTCATGCAAGCAGCGGAAAGCGCAGATCACTTGCGTATGACCCAGAAATCGAAGTGGACGCGTTCTCTCCGCGAGTGAAAAGACAAAGTGGAAAAAACCCCAAGTGACAAGTGCACGTGGACACAGGCCAGGAACCAGGGCCCAGGATTCCAGGACCAGCCAGGACACGGGCGACGAGGCCCCAGGTAGCGGGTGAGCATGGCGGCAGGCCATTAAGTATAAAGATCGGGGACAATAGCCCGCATCTTCCCTCTCTCTCTCTCCACCGGTGTTACTTTTGCTGAAAATAAATCATGTACAGTCGAACCCGCCCTAGTTTCTTGAACCCTTTCCGCCTAGATTCGCGGGCCGGTGCCTTCGGCTGTGTCCTCTAATCCCCTCCAGGCTTTCCCCGTTGCCGCTGGGAAATTCCGGGCACGAGAAAAGCCAGGACGGGAATAGGAGTCCGTGGCCGCTGGAGCATTCCGGGCCCGGACTTGCAGCACGAGGTCGCCGGTTCCCCGCCTCCCTGTGGTCCCAACTGTTCCCCTCCCGCTTGCGCCCGCCGCCGCTGGATCTTTCCGGGCGAGGGTTCAAGCGGAACGGGAATAGGAGCCCGCCGCCGCTGGGTAATTCCGGGCGCGGACTCGGGCAGTGGCTGCTGGGATATTCCGGGCCATTCGCCTTGTCTTCGGGGCCGCCGCCGCTGGGTAATTCCGGGCGTGGCCGCGGGCACAGCCGCTGGAGCATTCCGGGCACGCCTCGCTTGTCCCTAGGGCCGTCCCGCTGCTGGACAACTTCCGGGCGTGGACGTGGGCACTGGCCGCTGGAGAATTCCGGGCTAGTGGAACCGGGATTAACCCTTATCTGCCTTTGATTCCCATCTAAGCCCCTGAAACCCTTTGGCACTTTATGTCTGGCCGTCTCACAAATATAAATTCTGTGAGGGGGACTCTGGGCCGCTGAGGATCACCCGGCCAGAGACACTTCCTTACAAGGTTTGGTCGGCCTTCTCCAAATGAAAACTCTTTCCTGTTTTTCTGAGTTAAATAGCTGTTTTAGATTCCTTAGAATACTATTATTATTTAACTGTTGAGCTTAACAACTTTTGTTTTACAACCTTTTATTTGTCTTCATGAAACTTAAAAAGCTTCACAAAAGCCACATGGACAGTCCACCGTCCATGATGGTGCGTATGAATTTGCCGTGCATACATTCCACCATCCATTTATGATGTAACTGTACCACACTGTTTCAACCAGCGATTTTTTTTTTTATTCCTGTAAGAGAGGCTGCAAATAAAGCAAACGTCTACATTTGTTGAGTTGATATTTCAAACTGAGTTTATTTTTAATAAGCTTAGGTAGTTAATTTGAAAATCTTATGTCTAGTTTTATCTTCTTCTTCGGGAATTCTCATAATCCTATCTCTAACAAGACCAACACAACGGTCATCTGTCCCTAACCGTTTCCCAGTGCAAACGGGGATTTTCCGCTGCAAGATAAACATAGTTGATGTACAAATATTTTAGGGATGAACCCAAGTAACAGTTGAAGAAACATTTCTAGATTCCTAGTGGCGTTTATATTTAGATTTATAAGTACAGTGCTGCAGCGGTTTGCTGGTTACATAGAATTCTTATATATATGTATGTAAGCGGAGTTTTTAACTCAGCTCGATTTTATTATTATGTACGCTTTAGAATAAGTAGTAATGGTTAAGATATTGAAAGATTACAAGATATTTAGTTTTCGGCTTTTTCCCGCGTCGTTTTTCTGCTGGTGATGCTGTCGTCTCTCTGCCGAATATCGTTCTGCTGTTACTTCTCTGTTGCTCTCCTGTCTCTCTGCTGTTGATTCTGTCTAGTTCTGCCGATCCTCTGCTGTTATCCTGCTCGTATTCTGCTGCTGTACTGCTAATTCTCTGCTGTTTTTCTGCTGTGTTTCTGCTGTTGTTCTGCTGGTGTTTCTGCTGTTGTTCTGCTTTTCTGCTGTTACTCTTCTTTTCTTCTGCTGTTACTGCTGTTAATATTCTCTACTTCTCCTACACAGTCTTACATGTATATACGTGTTCATGTGAAAACAATTCCATTACTCAAATAAGAAAGGAAGCTAACTTCGGCATGCCGCAGCTTATATACCCTTTCAGATAAAATCATATATATTAAGTTTTAGTCTCATATCTTTAAACACAACGACAATCGGCTAATTTGGCCTGATCGTTTCGATTGCAGCTATAAGATATAGTGGTTCGATTTGGATAAAATTTACCATTTACCATTTACTAAATATATATATATTAATATTGATATCTTTGATAACAGCGAAAATCGGCGAAATTGGCTCGTTCGTTCCTATGGCACCTATAAGATAAAGTATTCCAATTTAGATGCAATTTTAAATGTACGACTATAATTAAATTAAAATACCATTTACCGAATTTCGATCCGATATCTTTAAAAACAACGGAAATCGGCTAATTTGACCCGATCGTTCCAATGGCAGCTATAATATATAGTATTACGATTTAGATGCAATTTTAATTGTATAGCTATAATTAAATTAAAAGACCATTTACCAAATTTTGATTCAATTCCTTTAAAAACAACGAAAATCGTCCCGTTTGGCTCGATCGTTCCCACGGCGAATAAATTCTTTTGATTCTGAAAGATCTATACCGGTACATTACTAATCCGAAAGTGAAAAGTTTCCATCGAGCACAGCTTTGACGCTTTTCAAGACTTAACAACTCTCAAACCGTACGTAGCCCTGAGCTGGTATTAGGCTTAAAATAAGCTTTGGCCTTTCTACTACAATATTAAATAGGAATATCCCAATGGGGGCCTCTGGTTCATTAGTTATAATGCATATTACAAACTTAATTTTGTCTTAAATTTTTGCTACGCTGTAGCACTGATATTTGAACATTTTTGTTAGAGACTGCTTTTGGGCTCGAAACATTGATTTATCCATATAGAGAAGATTAATTAAGATGATACGTGGGCTGCCTTTTATATTTCTGGCCTAGTACTTTTCTAGTATGGCCAGGCGTAATTTAATGTTTTCATTGGAAAGTTTGGTATTTTCTAACATAAATTCACTCAGAACCGTTTAAGTACTAGTCATATTTTTGTTGTTAACAGTGACTTTTAAAGTTCATTAAGTCAAAATAATGGAGTTAAGCCGTGAACATTTTCGTGCGATTATTTTTCAAAGTTTTAAACGTGGATTAACCAGGCAGGAATGCTTCGATGAACTTAAATCGATATATGACCACCAAGCACCATCCTCCAAAAAAAAACTGGTATAATGAATTTTCACGTGGTTGCAGTTGTTTACCAGCAAACATCGATGCAGTGCGCGTAATGATTGAGCAAGATCGACATGGTACATACCGTGAGACTTAGGCATCCTTGGGCATAAGTTCCACCAGCGCACTATGTTAAATTCGACACGTTTCCGAGGCCAAAATTAAAATTTTTGAAACTAACAAGATTTTTCATTGCAGGTTTCTTGTATAATTATGGTTATGACTATAGGAAGGTATTTTGGAAAAGTGGGTGTGTCAACGCCCCCCTCCGCCCACAGAAATCGGAAAAAAAAACGAAAATTTATAGCAATTATAAAGTTAGAGACCCCAATTTTGGAACACAGGATGAATGTTCTATTTTAAATGTGTCCTGCAAATTTGGTCCAGATCGCATAATAAATATAGAAGTTATTCAATAAGAAACAATTTTTTATGCCTTTTTGAACCTTTCCACCTTCCTACAGCATTTTTGCAATTTCGCCATAAATTTGCAGAAAAATTTCGGACTTTATCTTTTAAATAAAGATGATTTTTCACTAATAAAAGTTTATATAGCATTTTGGTTCTCACAAAAGCTCCTTTGCTTACGCCACTCTTCTAGCAGATCTGCAGTGCTGATTAAGATGTTGCTTCCTAATAAATCAAATAACGCAAAAAGGCGCAAAAAGCGCACAATGTGCTTACTAGTTCTGAATTCAGAATTGACAACTTTACAACATGTATATAGACACTAACTGAAATATTTTGAAATTAGTTTTTAAACTCTTTTTAAAGTTCAACTTTCTTTCCAAAAGTGACAAGGGGACACCACTTGCTAAATACACAAACTGTTAGAAAATCACGAACGAAAAACGCAACATATTAATATCAACACATAGTACTAACCTGAAGAATTAATATAAATTTTAAATTTGATTATTTAATGATTTTTTGTCGGAGATATGCCAATTTGAAATTGCATCGCAAAGTTAACCTTAAAGACAGCACGCGTTGTTAGCTTGCAACAGCTGACTTTAACAGCTGTTATTTTAACACTAACTAAACTAAAAAATTGTCGATAGGATTTGATTAAACTCTAAACCGAAATTAATAATCATTTTTCCCCATTGTTTAAGATACCGTGCATGATGGCTCATCCTCTGTGGGACTTGCAAGAATTTTTTTAAAGCTAGCGTCGAAAATGTTATTTGGGCAGCCACCGCGTGGCCAACCGAGCTGCAAATATCATACAAATAGGTACAAATAGCTCTCGGTTCCCCAACGCATGTTGCCAATGACATACAATGCCATTTCTTTAACTTTAATTAATTAAATTCATTCATGTATTAATAAGTTTTTCTAGTTGCCGCCAATTATTTGAATGCGAAACCAGAGTGGTTCCAGTGGGGTTGAACCACTGACTTCGTCTGGTTCCAGCTCCGGAGCTCGCGACTTCCTAACAGCTATTTTCAAAGCCCCACTGTAAAGCGATTTTCTCAAAATCTGTAGATACGATTTTAGTGAAACTTTCACCAAATATTCTTTATTCGATCCAATTGGCCACTGTTGAGCGATTTTCTCAAAACTGTCGTTGGAATTTCGATGAAACTTTTGGGGTAATACTTGAATAAATGCCCCCAAACCTGGCTTACCGTGCATTGCGGCTCATCCTCTGTTGGGAAGCAGTTAGAAAAAATGGGAGTCGCTTTTTCCAATGGATATGTAAGGTGCCCGCGGGTGCCAAATCCATAACCCAATAAAAACATTAGTAAATTAAATTCTTAACAAGTAGGAACTTTAGTTTGTTCGATTAAATGCTTTATTTACGAAATAATTCAAAATAAAAACCCCTCCGTGTTCCATTTCCCACCGTTCCGTTTCGACGCTAACTCACCGACGCTAATTTGACGGACATATTTTTGAATGGGTCACAGTCATTTGTTTGCCAGAAGTGTTTGGAGAAATAAGGATAACCAACAGCCGAAGACGAGTCATTCTCCACCACGACAATGGAAGTTCTCACAAGTCGAAGCAAACAAATGACTTTTGGGCACTCAAAATATTGAGTGACTAGGCACCTAATGACTTCTTTTGTTTCCTCATATTAGGAAAAAAGTAGTAAAGCTGCAGTCGTGTGTGACCGACTGTGAGATACGCGGTACCCAAAGCGTTGTCGGTTAAATTAAATTGCATATGGACATGGAAAAAAGAAAATGTTGAAACATGTAGAGCAACACCTAAAAAAGACAAATGTAGCTAGGAACATGTTGAGCAACACCCAAAACAGACAAATATAGCTAGGGACATATTGAGCAACACGCACGTGCGCTCTTAACACAGAAGAAGAAAAAGCATACACAGAAACTTTATCGTTTAATAACATACATGTCTATCATCCAATATTGCTCAAATTTGTAGAAAACGTCCTTAAGTGCCTATTTATTTATTTTATCTATTTACTTTAAGCCGAAAACCACGACTATAGCTTTTATAACGATTTCTATGGTTTACGGGGGCGGAAGTTTGCGTGGCCAAATTTTAAGGTTGTCACCAAATTTCGTACCTCTAGCTCTTATAGTCTCCGAGATCTGTTTACCAACACGGACAGACGGGCATGGCTAAATCGACTCGGCTGGTGATGCTGGTTAAGTATATATATACTTAATGGGGTCAGAGGTGCCTCCTTCTGCCTGTTACATACATTCTCGGTAGGCACTAACTTATAATAGTGGTGATCTAACTGGGCATCTACGGGTACTCGAACCCCTAATAAACGAACCCATTCTGCGTATAACTGACGAGCAGAAACCAAAACTTGTTTTCCACAGAAACTTCTCTGTAGTCCTGTACACCAGACACGACTGGACAACAAAATCAATATCTCTGCCCAGTGGATCACAAAAGTGGTACACTGATGGATCGAAATTGGAAAACGGCGACACCGGGGCTGGTATTTTCGGACCAAGGTTCAACAAATCCATAGCCATGGGAAAGTCCCCAACCATCTTCCAAGCAGAGATACACGCCATAGAAATCTGTGCTCGTGAATGTCTTCGCAGGAATATGCAAGGCGCACGAATTTACATCTTCTCTGACAGTCAGGCGGCGCTCATAGCGCTGAGATCTTTACGATCACCTCCAGACTTGTAGAAAACTGTTTCCAGCAGCTGAACGCCCTTGCCTCCAAAACACCTTAACGGTGGGCTGGGTGCCAGGGCATGAAGGCCATATAGGAAACGAGGTGGCAGACTCCTAGCAAACGCGGGGCGATGACACCGCTAATCGGCCCTGAACCATTCTGTGGACTTTCGAAAGGACACAAAGGGAACTTCTCAGGAAATGGGAGGAAAAGGAGATAAGTCGTCACTGGACCGACAGTGCAGGGCTGAGACAAGCCAAACAATTCCTCGTCCCCAGATGTCGCGATCCAAACGCATCATCAATCTTAAAAAGAGTGAGATTCGCACTCTAACAGGCTACCTAACAGGTCACTGCACCCTAAGGTATCACCTTAAGAAATCAAAACTTTCAGAAATCGACACATGTAGATTCTGTGAGCTGGAGCCAGAAACATCAGAACATGTTCTATGTGAATGCACCTCACTAATCAGACGTCGACTTTAACAACTAGGAGGTGAACTTATCCCCCCCTACAGGATTTGGGAAGAGATAGACCTCGCCAAAGTGCTCTCCTTTATCAGAAGCCTAGGAATAGAGGCTCTACCTTAATACTACAGGCCGGCACAAAAGACCTAACATCTGGTCGCTGTGCAATAAGGCCCTAGTAATAAATAAAACTTATAATACCCTTGTGAGTGTGATTTTGAACGTAGTGGTGTCACTTAATTCCCAGAATCCTTCTCAGGGCCTTCGTTATACATGTTTGCATCCTTTTTAGCAAAGAGTCACAAGCGGTGCCCGAGCATGTAATTACCAATTTAAGTGTCGAAGGAGCGAATCATTGTTTTTTCAAGCTTTCTCCTTGCTGATCCGGAGACTCGGATGCCCCTTCCAGCAAAGTCGGCGGTCTAGGGTTATGCCAAGGTATATCACCTTATCCTCATGCTTTAGTCTGTTCCCATCCAAGCAAAGGGTACGTATGCGGCCAGGCCGAAGTGCGAAAGTGGCGTGCTGCGTCTTTTCAATGTTAAGCGCTATATTTCATCGAGATGCCCAATATTCGAGTTCGTCCAAGAATGTTTAGACACGACTGGAGGCCTATGTGGGGTGCTGCCAGCAGCTAGAACAGCAGTGTTATCTGTGTACGTACTTCCGTAGAGAGCGACCATGTTTCGCGCGAGCTTCGGGAAAATGATAAAAAGTAGATGATTCAAAGACATAGAAATAAATATTTTTAAATACTGGAGTATTCCAAGATAAGCGAAAAGACGCTAAAACATAAATATATATAGTTTTCGACTCACAACATTAGTGATATGATTCAAACAAGTGCATAATTATTTTATAAAAAGTGCCACGTGAAATAGCTCAATGAGCGACGAACAGAAGAAGCTCCGTGAGCCCAAGTAAAGGTTATTTCTTGTATTTCCCAACTTGCGACAACAACGAAACGGCGACAAAGAGCAACCGTCTGGCGGTCGACAGCCAAAGAGCACGGTCTTGCTCACCCGCTCTACTCACTCCTACGCCTACATCATGGAGTTCTCCGTGTAAAACCCCAACAACAAGCAAGGATAAAATTGCTGCAACTACAGCAAAAGCAACAGCAACAACTACATTAACGGCGGAAAAAGCAACAGCAACAAATACAGTAACGGCGGCAAAAGCAACAGCAACAACTACAGCAACGAAGAGTATCGCGGAAACGACTACGAGGTCATCGACTGCAGCGCCAAGTACAATGACAACCAAAACTGCTAGCTCCACAGCCAATATCGGCAACATTCAGCAAGCGGCCCCGGCCATACAGACCGGCATGGATCGCTACATCCAAATTAAGCGTAAGCTTAGCCCGCAGAATAACGCGGTTGGTAATAAGCCAAAGATAAACCGTCTCCAAAGAGACAACAATCAATCCGGGAGATCTAACAACAATAGATTTGCCCTGTTAGCGGATGAACAATCGGAACTGGGTCAGGAGACTTAAAAGAAACCAAAGCCTCTACCAATTTACATTAGGAAAAAGCTCGAACGCCCTGGTCAAAAAATTGTTGCTCTGGTCGGGGATGGACATTTTCATGTTGTTCCGCTTACTAAAGGGAATATACACGAAACCAAACTTGAAATCAAATCTGAAGAACAGTTCCGAGCAGTGTCCAAATACCTGGATGAAGCTCAAAAAATTATTACATGTACCAATTAAAAGCAGCAAGGGCTTGCAAGAAGAATTAAAAGGAATCGTGCCCGACGTAACCCCCAAAGAAATTATAGATGCCCTTTGTTGAGGAACGAATTATCCTATGTTTCGGAGCGATGCATCAAGGAACTAGGCATTACGCGCTCGCCATCCCGAATTCTGGTCTCTGGTATCGCATCGGTAAAGGCTGAAACAACAAGAGGCTTCAGCACACTCAGCATGAAATCAAGGGTCTCACAGGATAAGCTAGAAGTAACTGCTCACGTGCTCAATAAGATAACGTCATCGTTGCCAAGGAACACTATCGATGCAGGAGCCCTGAAGATCTTCGAGAATATTCCTCTTGCAGATTCGATGTTCCACACTATCTCTGAGGTGGACATCCTGCTTGGAAGTAACTATGTATGGGCTGCGCTTTCCGGGCAAAAGAAGCTGGACGAGCAAGGCAACATAATTGCGGTGTCAACAATTTTCGGCTGGGTAATCACGTCAACTGCGCTTGCAGCCCCAGCTGCTGCGACATCTCTACTGTCAACACTAGATGTCGATGCCTCTCTTCAAAGGTTTTGGGAAATCGAGAACGTATGTGCCAATATTCCACCTGATCCAGAGGATGCAAAAGTTGAAGCACATTTTGCAAAACTCACACGCGAGATGTACATGGGCGGTACTGTGTAGAGCTGCCATTCAAAGACAAATCCACCGAATTCGCTGACACACTTCAGGGAGCAATGTCACGTTTTAATTCTTTGGAAAGACGCCTGCAGAAGGATTCCAGCCTAAAGGCACATTACGTAAAATTCATGCACGATTACGAGTCTCTGGGCCACATGCGAAAGCTGAAACCAAGTGAAGTACACACAGCAGATGGGCGCGTATTCTATATGCCACACCACCCAGTATCTGGTGTTAAACAACGAGTGGTGTTCGACGGTTCGTATAAAGATAAAAGCGGTCGGTCCTTGAATGAGGCTTTGCATGTGGGTCCGTGCATTCAGAGGGATCTGTTTGCAGTTTGCCTCCGATTTCGTCTTCACCAGTATGTATTTTCGGCAGACATTGTCAAAATGTATCGGCAGGTTTGGGTGGCCGCTGAACATTGTAATTATCAAAGAATTTTGTGGAGAGGATCCTAATGAAGAATTATTCCATTATCAATTGTGTACCGTTACATATGGCACGGCATGTGCTCCATTTTGGCTATGAGAGTGCTGGAACAACTTGCAAATGACTACAAGCAAACCTATCCGGAAGCAGCAAGAATCGTTTCAGAAGACTTCTATGTGGACGATGTCCTAAGAGGAGCAAGCACAGAAGATGAGCTGGTACGACGCCGAGATGAACTGATCAAATTAATGGACCACGCACAACTAGAGCTTGGCAAATGGGTTTCTAATAGCCAACACATTGGAGACCCGAAGGCAAGCCCATTCCCAGATGGTATGTGCATGTCAAAAGACGAGACGACCAAGGTCCTTGGCATTCACTGGCAGCCGAGCTCCGATACTTTAATGTACAAGGTCGGTCTGACTAAATCCGCAGAGAGTACGAAGCGTCAGGTGTTGTCCGACGTTTCGAGAATCTTCGATCCACTGGGCCTGCTCGCGCCAGTAGTTGTTCAATTCAAGATATTATTCCATGAGTTGTGGCTGCTTGATTTGGATTGGGACTCTCCTGCCAGGTAATTTGGCGGATTTATGGCGGAGTTATCGATCAGATCTAACCAAATTGACAGACCTGCAAGTGAAGAGGCATATGGGATATTCCTCCGGCGCGATTGAACTGCATGCATTTTCAGATGCGTCAATAAAGGCCTACACCGCGGTTGTGTATAGCCATATAACGCATCCGGATGGGAGTATTGAAGTGTCCATTCTTGCAGCAAAGACACGGGTGGCACCATAAACAACAATCATTGCCCCGCTTGGAACTTTGTGGAGCCTTGTTATTATGCCGAATAATTGCTTCTATCAAGACTGCTCTAAAGCATATGACTATCACGGTTCATGCTTGGACTGATTCTACTATCGTCTTGGCATGGCTTTCCTTAATTCCGGCCAAATTGAAAACATTTGTAGCTAATCGCACTGCAGAGATTTTGGAAATTATACCGCGACATGCCTGGCACCATGTCAGCACAAAGCAGAATCCAGCTGATTGTGCTTCCAGAAGGATGATGGCTGCAGATCTTCTCAACTTTACTCTTTGGTGGAAGGGTCCACAATGGCTGCACGAAGAAGACCTGAGCTTGGATTCAAAACTGCGCACACTCTCACCAATTTTGGACGACGATGGACTTCTACGCGTAGGTGGACGTTTAAGCAACTCGAAATTGTCTTTTCAGCCAAGCACCCGGTCATCATACCCAAAACACATCGCATCATGAGCCTTATTGTGGAAAATGAGCATTGGAGACACCTGCATCCTGGCGTGTCTGCACTTTTCGCCATTATTCGTCAGAAATATTGGATCTTAGGCGCACGAAATTTAATTCGTAAGATCACCCACAACTGCTTAAAGTGTTTTAAGCAACGTATGCATACTGCTCATCAGTTTATGGCAGATCTGCCGGCAGCCAGAGTTCGTCAAGCCTTCCGTTCCAGAACACTGGTTGCAACTACGCAGGACCCATGATCCTTAAAGTGCACAAGGGACGTAATCCACGCAAAGAAAAGGGCTACATATGCCTTTTCATTTGCATGGCTACCTCAGCGCTCCATCTGGAATTGGCCACCGATTTAAGTACTGAGACCTTTCTGGCAGCCCTCCGCCGTTTCATTTCATGCCGTGGGAAGTGTACCCAAATGTTCAGCGATAATGGCCGCAACTTTGTCGGTGCTAAACGTCAACAATGAAATGGAACAGCTTCTTCGATCACAGTTGCACAACGACACCGTCACTCAAGCACTCTCGACAGAAGGCATAAAATGGAACTTCATACCGCCGCATGCTCCTCATTGGGGTGGTAAATGGGAGTCAGCCGTACGATCGGTCAAGCTGCACCTCCATCGAGTACTGGGTAACACAATTCTTACATTCGAACAGATGCATACTTTATTAGCACAAGTGGAAGCCGTGGTTAATTCACGACCACTGTATACGACCTCCGACACCGACATTGGCTATTTGTCTCCAGCACACCTGATGATCGGTCGTCCGTACACTTTAATACCAGAAGGAGACCTGGAAGCAGTGCCAGCCAACCGATTAGACTACTGGCAGCAATCTCAAGCTCTTCTTCACGGCTTTTGAAACATTGGCGTCAGGAGTACCTGACCACCTTACAACAGCGTCCGAAGTGGACAACTAAATCCCCAAACCTGAAGTGTGGAGACATGGTTATAATCAAGGACTCGAATACACCACCTGCAGCATGGATTTTGGCAAGAATTCTTGAGACCTATCCTGGGCCTGATGGCATTGTTCGATCAGTGGAATTGAAAACTTCAACTGGAGAGATGACCCGTCCTATTACAAAAATCGCGCCGCTACCGAATTCTGAAACCGAGTTTCAGGGCCGGGCGGTATGTTGAGAACGAATACTCATAGTTGAATTTAACGGCAGTTTGTTTATTTTGAATCTGTAACGAGCCATTTATTTGGTTTCGAACCTTTAGTATTTTTGTGAATCTCTGGTATTGTTAAGAATCTCTTATTTTTATGTATCTCTAACCAAATGACAGTTCGAATCAGCTGACAACGAGAAGTAGACGTACCAGCAGCGTGCGTGTAAAATAAAGTATTATAATTAGAACGCAAACTCACTTGTTTCTAATTACCCTTAAAGAAAAGGGTTTTCTGCAAGAACGTTAGAAACATCATAAACAATAATAAAAAGCCGCAACCACTCTTTAAGGTCGAGCCTTGAAGAAAAATTAAGTGCACCCCATTTATAACCTGCAATTCCTGCTACATCGAAGAATTACGGTGAAAGATTCACATAAAGGAACGGCCCAGTGCAGTGCACAAATTGCCAGGAGTATGGAGTACGTTCAAAACACCAGGACATACTGCACACTTCGACCAGTCTGTGTAGTTTGGGAGACTCCTGCAATTCCGAAAACTGCCCTGCTAACAGGGAAGACCCCCAAAAGAAGAAATGTGGTAACGGAGGAAACCATACGGCAAACTACAGGGGCTGTATGGTCTACAAGGGAGTTGAAGAGTCGCATGCGACGAGTGACAGCAACTCGCCATCAGCAACGCCACAGAAACGTGTTCACTAATTCACAAACGACGCCGGACTTATTTTTGCCAAGGCCGCAAGATCTTCTTTTTGTCCACTGAACGCCCAGAAGGCTTCTCCTACGCCGATGCCCTTGAAACAGGTATGGAAAACCCTCCAGTCAGATATAAAACGTTCAGCAAGCCCCAGGACAGCCACAAAGCACAATGAAAGCTATGATGCTTACCATGCAACAAAGTCTGACGGAATTAATGTCCTTCATGAAAACGAGCATGCAAACACTTGTTCAAAACCAGAAAATGCTGATACAGTTGCTTGTAGCTCAGCAGTCCAAATAGCTGATGTCTAGTCTACGAACAACCATGTGGAACGCCAATGACGTTTTAAAGGCATAAAGTATAAATAACACAGTTCCTGAATGAAAATCAAATCATATTTTTAGCGTCCTAATCAAAGAACGAATCTAGCACCACTTTTACCAAAAGTATTCAACTTATTACTGGCAGGTTTCTTCTATTAAAGTGCAGTCAGGTAACGCCAACCTTTCCATAGCCGCTTTCTACTGCCCGCCCGGTTTACAATTTCTGAAGGACAATTCATGGACTTTTACAACTCACTTGGAGAACGCTTCATAGCTGCAGGGGACTATAATGCCAAGCATACGCCCTGGGAAAGCGTCTCGTGACTCTAAAGCAAGGCAATTATATAATGCAATCATAAACTTGAGCAACAAATTGGACTATGTTTCCTGGTAGCCCCAAAAATGCCAGACTTAATAAATATGCGGTGAAAAAATATTTCACGCAACATTATAAGTGACAAAGCACTTTCGGATTTTTCATCACACCATTCGCCCGTGCTAGAAACTCTTCTTCAAAGCCCAGAAATTACCGATCATCCCCACAGACTGACGTCGAACAGAACTAACTGGCTTAAATATAAGAAATATGTAAGTTCCCACATTGAACTAACCCGCAGCTCAACATAGAAGCGGATGCCTTACTTATGCTCTTGAAGACGTACTTGGCAGCAGCCACTATTTCAACACCACAGGGAAGGACGGACAACCCAACAAATTCAAAACTAATCAACAAATTGAACAGCTTGTCCTGGAAAGGGAGCGTCTGCGACGTGCTTGGCAAATCAACAGATTGCTTTCTTCAAAACCACGTCTTAAGGACCCGCCACCCGCTTACTAAACCGAGCTCTTAAACAAGACGCAGAAAATGCACAACTGCGGTTCATCGAAAACTTTCGCCAACCAGTACAAGGCATTATTTGTGGAGGCTCACCCAAATCTATGCTCTCTAATCCCCGCAGCGACGAAGATAGAGCCGAAACATTTGCCTTACATCTCCGAAGCCGAACCCGGCCACTAGTCCATTTGTCGTTCCACAAATCCAAACTAATACTTTGTATTTACCATCATTGTTTCAGCCAAATGAGATCGCAAAGTCATTGGGAATTGAAACCAAAAGGCGATCCTAAGTCGCTCGAAGTGCCCAACCGAGCAACAACCCAACTAGCAAATCACCTCATGGTAGTTGAGAAGTAGCTGACTGGCTTATTACAATAAACGAACAAAATGTAAACACATAACGTTTACACTGAACAGGCAAATATGCCCTACCCACTGTCCTTGAATAGAACGCAGATTCCCCAAGTTAGCGAAGTGCCATCTTGGCGTCCACCTCGATAGACGACTAACCTGGCGAAGACACATCGAATACAAGAAACTACCGCTCGATCGTCACTGCGTCTGGACTACAAGAACCTGCTCTACAAATCCACTCTCAAGCCTAGCTGGACAAATGGCTCCCAGTTGTGGGGGAATGCGAGCAGCAGCACGTAGACATCATACAGCGCGCACAATCTAAAATCCTGAGAACTATCACTGGGGCACCATGGTATATTTGGAACCAAAACATCCATAGGTATTTTGGCATTCTTGCAGAAAAAGATGAAATAGACAAACAAAAAGCTACCTACAATAAAAAACTTAATCATCTGGCAAGAGGCTTGACTCGGGTTTCCAGCAGAACCCGACTACATCGAAACGACCTTTCAGTCAGCAATAATCTTCAGGGCAGTATAACTTTGTGCCAGTCATGTGACTGTTAATTCGGTTATTAATATAAGATTTGATACACTTATAGTTATTTGAGACTAACAATATATCAATAATTGACTCGACTGGTGATGCTGATCAAGGAAAAAGACTTTTTCGTATATATAT